>JARLTB010000088.1:8942500-9352500 GCA_030141615.1 Unio pictorum | reverse complement strand
TAGTCTAACTAGTATAGGGAGAAGATATAGCTAGTGAATATTAATACAACTTAGTCTAACTAGTATAGGGAGAGGAGATAGCTAGTGTATATTAATACGACTTACATTGGCGGTAGTAGGAAAGGAGGTTGGTAGACTATTTTACAATTTCTTCTGACATGTATGTGGAAAGGAGGGAAGGTAAGCTAATGAAAGTTAATACAACATGGTCTGACAAGTAATTTGGAAAGGAGGGATGGTAGGCTAATGAAAGTTAATACAACATGGTCTTACACATATGAGGAAAGGAGTGATGGTAGGCTAATGAAAGTTAATACAACATGGTCTGACACATATGAGGAAAGGAGTGATGGTAGGCTAATGAAAGTTAATACAACATGGTCTGACACATATGAGGAAAGGAGTGATGGTAGGCTAATGAAAATTAATACAACATGGTCTGACACATATGAGGAAAGGAGTGATGGTAGGCTAATGAAAGTTAATACAACATGGTCTGACACATATGAGGAAAGGAGTGATGGTAGGCTAATGAAAGTTAATACAACATGGTCTGACACATATGAGGAAAGGAGTGATGGTAGGCTAATGAAAGTTAATACAACATGGTCTGACACATATGAGGAAAGGAGTGATGGTAGGCTAATGAAAGTTAATACAACATGGTCTGACACATATGAGGAAAGGAGGGATGGTAGGCTAATGAAAGTTAATACAACATGGTCTGACACATATGAGGAAAGGAGGGATGGTAGGCTAATGAAAGTTAATACAACATGGTCTGACACATATGAGGAAAGGAGTGATGGTAGGCTAATGAAAGTTAATACAACATGGTCTGACACATATGAGGAAAGGAGGGATGGTAGGCTAATGAAAGTTAATACAACATGGTCTGACACATATGAGGAAAGGAGGGATGGTAGGCTAATGAAAGTTAATACAACATGGTCTGACACATATGAGGAAAGGAGGGATGGTAGGCTAATGAAAGTTAATACAACATGGTCTGACACATATGAGGAAAGGAGGGATGGTAGGCTAATGAAAGTTAATACAACATGGTCTGACACATATGAGGAAAGGAGGGATGGTAGGCTAATGAAAGTTAATACAACATGGTCTGACACATATGAGGAAAGGAGGGATGGTAGGCTAATGAAAGTTAATACAACATGGTCTGACACATATGAGGAAAGGAGGGATGGTAGGCTAATGAAAGTTAATACAACATGGTCTGACACATATGAGGAAAGGAGGGATGGTAGGGTAATGAAAGTTAATACAACATGGTCTGACACATATGAGGAAAGGAGTGATGGTAGGCTAATGAAAGTTAATACAACATGGTCTGACACATATGAGGAAAGGAGGGATGGTAGGCTAATGAAAGTTAATACAACATGGTCTGACACATATGAGGAAAGGAGGGATGGTAGGCTAATGAAAGTTAATACAACATGGTCTGACACATATGAGGAAAGGAGGGATGGTAGGCTAATGAAAGTTAATACAACATGGTCTGACACATATGAGGAAAGGAGGGATGGTAGGCTAATGAAAGTTAATACAACATGGTCTGACACATATGAGGAAAGGAGGGATGGTAGGCTAATGAACGTTAATACAACATGGTCTGACACATATGAGGAAAGGAGGGATGGTAGGCTAATGAACGTTAATACAACATGGTCTGACACATATGAGGAAAGGAGGGATGGTAGGCTAATGAACGTTAATACAACATGGTCTGACACATATGAGGAAAGGAGGGATGGTAGGCTAATGAAAGTTAATACAACATGGTCTGACACATATGAGGAAAGGAGGGATGGTAGGCTAATGAAAGTTAATACAACATGGTCTGACACATATGAGGAAAGGAGGGATGGTAGGCTAATGAAAGTTAATACAACATGGTCTGACACATATGAGGAAAGGAGTGATGGTAGGCTAATGAAAGTTAATACAACATGGTCTGACACATATGAGGAAAGGAGTGATGGTAGGCTAATGAAAGTTAATACAACATGGTCTGACACATATGAGGAAAGGAGGGATGGTAGGCTAATGAAAGTTAATACAACATGGTCTGACACATATGAGGAAAGGAGGGATGGTAGGCTAATGAAAGTTAATACAACATGGTCTGACACATATGAGGAAAGGAGTGATGGTAGGCTAATGAAAGTTAATACAACATGGTCTGACACATATGAGGAAAGGAGTGATGGTAGGCTAATGAAAGTTAATACAACATGGTCTGACACATATGAGGAAAGGAGCGATGGTAGGCTAAGGAAAGTTAATACAACATGGTCTGACACATATGAGGAAAGGAGGGATGGTAGGCTAATGAAAGTTAATACAACATGGTCTGACACATATGAGGAAAGGAGTGATGTTAGGCTAATGAAAGTTAATACAACATGGTCTGACACATATGAGGAAAGGAGTGATGGTAGGCTAATGAAAGTTAATACAACATGGTCTGACACATATGAGGAAAGGAGGGATGGTAGGCTAATGAAAGTTAATACAACATGGTCTGACACATATGAGGAAAGGACGGATGGTAGGCTAATGAAAGTTGATACAACATGGTCTGACACATATGAGGAAAGGAGGGATGGTAGGCTAATGAAAGTTGATACAACATGGTCTGACACATATGAGGAAAGGAGGGATGGTAGGCTAATGAAAGTTGATACAACATGGTCTGACACATATGAGGAAAGGAGGGATGGTAGGCTAATGAAAGTTAATACAACATGGTCTGACACATATGAGAAAAGGAGGGATGGTAGGCTAATGAAAGTTAATACAACATGGTCTGACACATATGAGGAAAGGAGGGATGGTAGGCTAATGAAAGTTAATACAACATGGTCTGACACATATGAGGAAAGGAGGGATGGTAGGCTAATGAAAGTTAATACAACATGGTCTGACACATATGAGGAAAGGAGTGATGGTAGGCTAATGAAAGTTAATACAACATGGTCTGACACATATGAGGAAAGGAGGGATGGTAGGCTAATGAAAGGTAATACAACATGGTCTGACACATATGAGGAAAGGAGGGATGGTAGGCTAATGAAAGTTAATACAACATGGTCTGACACATATGAGGAAAGGAGGGATGGTAGGCTAATGAAAGTTAATACAACATGGTCTGACACATATGAGGAAAGGAGTGATGGCAGGCTAATGAAAGTTAATACAACATGGTCTGACACATATGAGGAAAGGAGGGATGGCAGGCTAATGAAAGGTAATACAACATGGTCTGACACATATGAGGAAAGGAGGGATGGCAGGCTAATGAAAGTTAATACAACATGGTCTGACACATATGAGGAAAGGAGGGATGGTAGGCTAATGAAAGTTGATACAACATGGTCTGACACATATGAGGAAAGGAGGGATGGTAGGCTAATGAAAGTTGATACAACATGGTCTGACACATATGAGGAAAGGAGGGATGGTAGGCTAATGAAAGTTAATACAACATGGTCTGACACATATGAGGAAAGGAGGGATGGTAGGCTAATGAAAGTTAATACAACATGGTCTGACACATATGAGGAAAGGAGGGATGGTAGGCTAATGAAAGTTAATACAACATGGTCTGACACATATGAGGAAAGGAGGGATGGTAGGCTAATGAAAGTTAATACAACATGGTCTGACACATATGAGGAAAGGAGGGATGGTAGGCTAATGAAAGTTAATACAACATGGTCTGACACATATGAGGAAAGGAGTGATGGTAGGCTAATGAAAGTTAATACAACATGGTCTGACACATATGAGGAAAGGAGGGATGGTAGGCTAATGAAAGGTAATACAACATGGTCTGACACATATGAGGAAAGGAGGGATGGTAGGCTAATGAAAGTTAATACAACATGGTCTGACACATATGAGGAAAGGAGGGATGGTAGGCTAATGAAAGTTGATACAACATGGTCTGACACATATGAGGAAAGGAGGGATGGTAGGCTAATGAAAGTTGATACAACATGGTCTGACACATATGAGGAAAGGAGGGATGGTAGGCTAATGAAAGTTAATACAACATGGTCTGACACATATGAGGAAAGGAGGGATGGTAGGCTAATGAAAGTTAATACAACATGGTCTGACACATATGAGGAAAGGAGGGATGGTAGGCTAATGAAAGTTAATACAACATGGTCTGACACATATGAGGAAAGGAGGGATGGTAGGCTAATGAAAGTTAATACAACATGGTCTGACACATATGAGGAAAGGAGGGATGGTAGGCTAATGAAAGTTAATACAACATGGTCTGACACATATGAGGAAAGGAGTGATGGTAGGCTAATGAAAGTTAATACAACATGGTCTGACACATATGAGGAAAGGAGTGATGGTAGGCTAATGAAAGTTAATACAACATGGTCTGACACATATGAGGAAAGGAGTGATGGTAGGCTAATGAAAGGTAATACAACATGGTCTGACACATATGAGGAAAGGAGTGATGGTAGGCTAATGAAAGGTAATACAACATGGTCTGACACATATGAGGAAAGGAGTGATGGTAGGCTAATGAAAGTTAATACAACATGGTCTGACACATATGAGGAAAGGAGGGATGGTAGGCTAATGAAAGTTAATACAACATGGTCTGACACATATGAGGAAAGGAGGGATGGTAGGCTAATGAAAGTTAATACAACATGGTCTGACACATATTATGAGGAAAGGAGGGATGGTAGGCTAATGAAAGTTAATACAACATGGTCTGACACATATGAGGAAAGGAGGGATGGTAGGCTAATGATAGTTAATACAACATGGTCTGACACATATGAGGAAAGGAGGGATGGTAGGCTAATGAAAGTTAATACAACATGGTCTGACACATATGAGGAAAGGAGTGATGGTAGGCTAATGAAAGTTAATACAACATGGTCTGACACATATGAGGAAAGGAGTGATGGTAGGCTAATGAAAGTTAATACAACATGGTCTGACACATATGAGGAAAGGAGGGATGGTAGGCTAATGAAAGTTAATACAACATGGTCTGACACATATGAGGAAAGGAGGGATGGTAGGTGTAACAGAATTGTTACCGAGAGGAGGGTGGATTAAATGAACAATACAAACACAATTTGTGAAAGAAAATATAAATTTATGTAATAAATTGTAAATGAAAAAAAATACAGATGTAACAACACAATAATTCATGCACTCAACCCACAATTACACTCACAACCATTCACAATACATGAATAAATTAAATAACAATACAAAAGGAATCTCAGATGTAAAGGGATCTCTTGGATTATACACAGATCCAAGAATCCTTTACGAAAGTTAAATAAATGCAAGTTTGATTTACGAAAAAAAATAACACAAACGACAAACTATCTATCGCACGATGGATTGCGATAACTAGCACGATCATATACTTGTATTCAATCAAGTTGCTAGCTTTTATTGATATCTATGTGATCACTTGAAATATTATTGCGATCTGACATAAGCATGCAAATACAACAATGTATTAAATTATATTACAATTTCAATACACCTATGTGTCTCCCCTGTATAACCGCACGATTCAGCAACAGTTGAATCGTCTCCCAGTTTCCCCGAGAACCGAGGGTTGACCAATACTATTATCGGACGTTACCCTACACGGATCCACCACAGTTATACGTTCAGACAGCATACAACATCTACCAGAACCAACGGTTCCTCACTCCCCTAGATGTCTACCCGGACGTTTTACAACTCTAAGACAGCTCCGACACTCGGACTTCTAGCTTTCCGGATATTTACACGTTACACAGATGTTGACGAACAGACAGTTCGACACACAGACAGATACTTCAATTCCGTTTGCACAAATTAACGGCACAAGCACATTCAGATATTTATACAGAGATGTTCCAGAACAAACAATAGATGTCCCACAACAAATCAAACGATATCAAAGACGTTTATCAAAAGATGGTATCAGATGTGTTAACAGCTACGGTATCAACGATGTTATTAGCAGCTACGGTATCAACGATGTTATTAGCAGCTACGGTATCAACGATGTTATTAGCAGCTACGGTACCAGAAACAATGTAACAACTATGTTAGCAGCTACGGTATCAGAGACGGTATCAACGATGTTATTAGATGCGCTATCAGTGATGAACTTCTACGGTATCAACGACGGAATCAGCTGGAATCAGACTGAATCAGCTATAATAAACAAAACCAGACTAATAATAGTTGTCTCAAAAATAATCTAAGCTGTAGATTACGATATTTCATTTAAAGTCTAAAAGTGACTAGTAATTCCATATATTCCACGTTCATTGCAATAAAGGCATCATTATACGAAATGATAATCTGAATAAAATTCACAATAAAACGAAATGTAATTTTAACACTCACCCCTTTGGCTGGAGATTTGCAAGACGAGGTAATCTATCCTTCGATTAGATATTTGGGTTCCCGTAAATAATAATGAGAAATCCTTAGCCTTATATACTCTCTATAGGTGAACATAAATCACATCGAGCTTATTGTGCACCACGTGAAACTAAAGTTCCGGATTCCATGTAAATTAACATCAAGCCCATGCAAATCGCTACACGCCGCTTACCCTGGAGAAAAGCACTTAATCACCCCAGGTAATGCGTGTACGACGAAATCAAGAAAATGGTGAGTTTCGTTTACAATTCAAGAACAACAAAAATCAGTTCAATTTTCGCCTAATTCTGTGACAATACCTCCCCCCTAAGAATAAAAATGTACACATTTTTAAAACTAACACAGAATAGAAGAAAAATAACTATTGATGATATCTTACAACATTTACACTGGTTATACTACAAACTGGATTTTATTACTGGGCAAATTCATACAAATTTCCCATCATGCCCTACTCAAGTAGTCTGCGCCTATATTTTCAACTCCCCTTATTGCTTCTACACGGAAACGATAAGGTTGTAGTGTTAGCGCCCAACGCATCAACCGAGCGTTAGCGACCTTGGCCTTGTTTAAATACAGTAGGGGTTGGTGATCAGTCTCGAGAACGAAATCTCTCCCAAACAGATATGCGTGATACTTCCCAATTCCCCATACTACGGCCAAACATTCCTTTTCTATAACGGAATAATTTTTCTCCCTGGGTAGCAATTTCCTACTCGAGTAAGCTACGGGTAACTTACTGTCGTCCTGCTCTTTCAGTAAAACTGCCCCCAACCCAGTTTCAGAAGCGTCTGTTCTTAGAATAAAGGGTTTGCTGACATCCGGCAATTTCAATATAGGTGCACTAACCAGTTTCTCTTTCAGAGTACAAAATGCTTTATCTTGTGGCGGTCCCCATTCAACTTTGTTTGGTTGCCCCTTCTTGGTCAAATCAGACAGCGGGCTAGCAATGGCTGCAAAGTTCGGTATAAACTTTCTGTAAAAACCTACTAGACCTAGAAATGATCTTACCTGCGTTTTATTGGTTGGCTTTGGTGCGTCTCTAATTGCTTCAATTTGCTTGGGATGAGGTTTTAACTGACCCATACCGCTGACCCTATGACCCAAACAATCTAAATCTGTATACCCAATACTGCATTTAGTGGGTCTCACTGTGAGGTTCGCTCTGCGGAGTCTATTGAAGAGCTCGCTCAGTACGGACACGTGCTCACTCCAAGTATTCGTGTACACGAATATGTCGTCTACAAAGCTATCAACGTTTGTTAAACCTTTCAGCAACTTTCGCATCAAACGACAACAAGTGGCGCTGGCTCCAACTAACCCGAAAGGCATCACTTTGAATTGATACAATCCTTTCTGGGTCGCAAATGCCGTCAAAGTTCGGGACTCTGGGACAATGGGAACCTGCCAATATCCCTTGGACAGATCCAATTTGGAAATCCATCGGTTTCCCGACAACTTTGCAAATAGACCCTCCATATCTGGCATTGGTTCTGCATCGAACACAGTGATTTTATTCAACTGCCGAAAATCGATACAGAATCGGTTCGTCCCGTCCTTTTTCCTTACTAACACTACTGGTGACGAATATGGTGAGTTGGAGGGTTCAATCACCCCCAGATCCAACATTTTACTCACCTCTTCGTCCACAGCTTCACGTGCGTTGTATGGCACCGGATATCCCTTGATTCGAATAGGGTCAGACGTATTCAGTTTAATTTTGAGGTCCAACAAAGTTGTACAACCTGGTCTATCTGTGAATACATACGAGTGTTTAGCCAAGAGCGCATTAATCTGTTGACGCTGGTCTTTCGTCAACTCCGCACTCACATCGACTTTATCTATCCCCTCCCCCGCAACTCCCAAGGGACATTCAAGGGCACTCTCGATATTCGAATCAGCTTCATCATCGTCTACGACTGCCGTACAAACGACATTTAAGACCCCCTTTTCAACATTGTCGCTCTGTCTCTTGATATACAATTTGAGCATGTTTGCATGGAATGTCTTTACATTACCGTCCATGTCAATTTTATAGTCCATGTCACCTTTTACTTCTTTAACTTCATATGGACCTTTCCACTGGACTAATAACTTATTCGAACTCGTTGGAAGAAGCAATAGAACCTGATCTCCCACAAGAAATTTCCTATTACGCGCTCTGCGGTTGTAATACTTGGCATATCTGCGCCCGGATTTAATCAATTCGTCACGTGCCATCTGGCATGTACTCTCAAGTTTATTTCTTAGATCTAACACGTACTGGTAAGTCGTTTTTATTTCCTCGTTCGCGACATCACCAGTCCATAGTTCGCGTAGTATCCGCATCGGGCCTCGAACTGTCCTACCGTACAACAGTTCGAAGGGTGAAAACCCTAAACTTTCCTGCGGTACTTCACGGTACGCGAACAGAACAGCGTTTAAATAACGGTCCCAGTCTTGCGGACGTTCCGCGCACATCTTTCTCAGCATGCTTTTCAGGGTACCATTAAACTTCTCTACCAGTCCATTGCACATCGGATGGTATGGGGTAGTGTTTAGCTGTTTGATGGATAACAGCCTACTTATTTCACCCATGAGGTCAGAGGTGAATTGGGCACCACAATCAGTGAGGATTTCCTCTGGCACCCCTACCCTACTGAAGATATCAACTAATGCTTCAGCTACCCTTTCCGTTTCAATAGTTGGTAACGCTACGGCTTCGGGGTATCTGGTTGCGTAATCAACCAGAGTAAGTATGTACCGATTCTTTCTTTCGGTAACCGGGTGTATTGGTCCTACAATATCTACTGCCACTCTTTTAAACGGTGTATCTATTAATGGCATCTGTCCCAAGGGCACCCTTGTGACCCTTCCCTTACAGACGGTTTTCTGACATACGTCGCACGACCTACAGAACCGTGTGACATCGCCATTAACACCTGGCCAGTAGAATTCAGCGACTACCCTGCTAGTGGTCTTAGCCTTACCTAGGTGTCCTGCCATGCTTGACTCATGCGCCACCCTAAGTACTTGAGATCTATATCTCTGGGGTACGACCACTTGCCAATACTTCTTACCCTCCCGAGCGCTAAACTCCCTATGAATTAATCCGTTCTTGCGTACGAATCTAGAGCTACCCCCACGCTTGCAATGTTTAATCGCGCCGGACGTGATTTTCTCAACAATTGTTCTGATGGATTCATCACGTTCTTGCTCTTGTTTGAAATCATCGCGGGATATTCCTGAGATCGATTCAGGGACTATTAATTTATGAAACGCGGTTTTCTCTCGCCGTGTTTGCGCTCGCGTTTCGACTGCCTGGGCCAAAGGTATTTTAAAATCGGCCATGGTTGGAAGACGGGAACCTTCAACATTACCGATCGTCAGATCGTAAATAGGATTGTCCATACAAAGGGCATCAACAGTTCCCGTTAAGAAAGGTGTTTGTACTGTGATCCTTGCTACGGGAACGCGACCCATCGTCTGATCAAGTAACATACATGGGGATTCCCACCCGAGCATTTGGTTATCCTGCACGAGACTACGTTTGATCACTACGCCCGTACAACCAGTGTCACGCAATACCACGACTTCTCGACCGTTGACAAACCCTCTCGCGGTTGGTACACGCGCTTCAGGAAATAAACACGTGCCAAGCGAATGAATACAAGGTTCTACCTGTACGATGTTATCAGTTATACCTTTACTTTGTATAGCCACTGCTACCTTATGTATAAGTGCCTTTCTTTTAGGACAGTCTTTTTGAACATGACCCAATGCATTACACAAGAAACACCGCACACGCTGAAAAACTGGATTCCCAACTGACCTTTTTACCTCAGCTGATTTTACAGGCTCCCTAGGCATAGGTCTTACAGACTGGTTTCCAGACTTAAAATCTTTCAAAACCACGTTCTGGGTTCCCCCATGAGCTTCGGCAAATAAATCGGCTTGCTTAGCCATATCTTTTACGTTCGTGAAGACTTTCTCCTTCAGAAATTGATCTAATTCTCGCCCAACTGTATTAAATAATTGATCTCTGAGCAAGAAATCAGTCAACCCTTCAAACGTTTTCACCGCTTTGCCGCATTCAATCCACCGCTCAAAATAGTTCGCAATTCTGACGGTGAACTGACCAAAGGTTTCTCCCTTATCGGGCTTGCTATACCTGAACTTTTTTCGAAAACCTTGTTCAGTGAGCTCGTACCTTTTGAGAAGTGCTTCCTTTAGGACGTCGTACTTAAACACATCGTCCCTAGGAAGTCGCGAGTATACATCCAGTGCTTTACCTTTTAATAAAGCACTCAGATGCAGCGCCCAGTCATTTTGACTCCACTTCTGGTTTTCGGCATACCGCTCAAACCGATGAAGATAACTATCTATGTTATCTTTTTCATCGTCAAAGGGAGGTAATTTGGGGCCCCTTAATTTGCTAAAGGCAGAATCGTGTTCTCTTCCAGATGTCGCTAATTCTACCTTACGCTCATGATCCCGTTGCTTTGCTTTTTCATCTAACTCTATTCGCTTTTGCTCCGCTTCCATTTCCCATCCTATCCTATCCTTTTCGGCCTGCTTCTCTAATTCTATCTTTTCCTTCTCTAATCCTATCTTTTCCCTCTCAAAGGCCCATTTCCTATCTTCGGATTCCCTTTCTAATTCCCGTTTCCTTTCATCAGATTCCCTTTCTAATGCCCGTTTCCTCTCTTCGGCCTCCCCCTTTTCCTTTTCTAATTCCCTATGTAATTCCCTTTTCCTTTCTTCGGCTTCCCTTTCTAATTCCCTTGCTCTTACCCTTTCGTCCCTTTCCCGGGCTTGTTCTTCTTGAATAAATTTCCTTAAGCTTTCACCTTCATATCCAAATTCTTTGCCTAAGGCAACCAAGTCCTTAAGGGATGACATGACAATTGTAATATGAATATAGATAGGTAACCAAACCAATGTTTTAAACACGTTTATACTGGACACACGGACCTAGGTAAACTAAACAAAAATAAACTCCAACTAGAGTATTATCTTACCAGAAGGTCACGCTCGAATATAAACATTAAATGTATACCTTCACAAAAATGATTGACAGTTCACTTAATCCAACGATCCCACTTCTGACACCATTGTAACAGAATTGTTACCGAGAGGAGGGTGGATTAAATGAACAATACAAACACAATTTGTGAAAGAAAATATAAATTTATGTAATAAATTGTAAATGAAAAAAAATACAGATGTAACAACACAATAATTCATGCACTCAACCCACAATTACACTCACAACCATTCACAATACATGAATAAATTAAATAACAATACAAAAGGAATCTCAGATGTAAAGGGATCTCTTGGATTATACACAGATCCAAGAATCCTTTACGAAAGTTAAATAAATGCAAGTTTGATTTACGAAAAAAATAACACAAACGACAAACTATCTATCGCACGATGGATTGCGATAACTAGCACGATCATATACTTGTATTCAATCAAGTTGCTAGCTTTTATTGATATCTATGTGATCACTTGAAATATTATTGCGATCTGACATAAGCATGCAAATACAACAATGTATTAAATTATATTACAATTTCAATACACCTATGTGTCTCCCCTGTATAACCGCACGATTCAGCAACAGTTGAATCGTCTCCCAGTTTCCCCGAGAACCGAGGGTTGACCAATACTATTATCGGACGTTACCCTACACGGATCCACCACAGTTATACGTTCAGACAGCATACAACATCTACCAGAACCAACGGTTCCTCACTCCCCTAGATGTCTACCCGGACGTTTTACAACTCTAAGACAGCTCCGACACTCGGACTTCTAGCTTTCCGGATATTTACACGTTACACAGATGTTGACGAACAGACAGTTCGACACACAGACAGATACTTCAATTCCGTTTGCACAAATTAACGGCACAAGCACATTCAGATATTTATACAGAGATGTTCCAGAACAAACAATAGATGTCCCACAACAAATCAAACGATATCAAAGACGTTTATCAAAAGATGGTATCAGATGTGTTAACAGCTACGGTATCAACGATGTTATTAGCAGCTACGGTATCAACGATGTTATTAGCAGCTACGGTATCAACGATGTTATTAGCAGCTACGGTACCAGAAACAATGTAACAACTATGTTAGCAGCTACGGTATCAGAGACGGTATCAACGATGTTATTAGATGCGCTATCAGTGATGAACTTCTACGGTATCAACGACGGAATCAGCTGGAATCAGACTGAATCAGCTATAATAAACAAAACCAGACTAATAATAGTTGTCTCAAAAATAATCTAAGCTGTAGATTACGATATTTCATTTAAAGTCTAAAAGTGACTAGTAATTCCAAATATTCCACGTTCATTGCAATAAAGGCATCATTATACGAAATGATAATCTGAATAAAATTCACAATAAAACGAAATGTAATTTTAACACTCACCCCTTTGGCTGGAGATTTGCAAGACGAGGTAATCTATCCTTCGATTAGATATTTGGGTTCCCGTAAATAATAATGAGAAATCCTTAGCCTTATATACTCTCTATAGGTGAACATAAATCACATCGAGCTTATTGTGCACCACGTGAAACTAAAGTTCCGGATTCCATGTAAATTAACATCAAGCCCATGCAAATCGCTACACGCCGCTTACCCTGGAGAAAAGCACTTAATCACCCCAGGTAATGCGTGTACGACGAAATCAAGAAAATGGTGAGTTTCGTTTACAATTCAAGAACAACAAAAATCAGTTCAATTTTCGCCTAATTCTGTGACAGTAGGCTAATGAAAGTTCATACAACATGGTCTGACACATATGAGGAAAGGAGGGATGGTAGGCTAATGAAAGTTGATACAACATGGTCTGACACATATGAGGAAAGGAGGGATGGTAGGCTAATGAAAGTTGATACAACATGGTCTGACACATATGAGGAAAGGAGGGATGGTAGGCTAATGAAAGTTAATACAACATGGTCTGACACATATGAGGAAAGGAGGGATGGTAGGCTAATGAAAGTTAATACAACATGGTCTGACACATATGAGGAAAGGAGGGATGGTAGGCTAATGAAAGTTAATACAACATGGTCTGACACATATGAGGAAAGGAGGGATGGTAGGCTAATGAAAGTTAATACAACATGGTCTGACACATATGAGGAAAGGAGGGATGGTAGGCTAATGAAAGTTAATACAACATGGTCTGACACATATGAGGAAAGGAGTGATGGTAGGCTAATGAAAGTTAATACAACATGGTCTGACACATATGAGGAAAGGAGTGATGGTAGGCTAATGAAAGTTAATACAACATGGTCTGACACATATGAGGAAAGGAGTGATGGTAGGCTAATGAAAGTTAATACAACATGGTCTGACACATATGAGGAAAGGAGTGATGGTAGGCTAATGAAAGGTAGTACAACATGGTCTGACACATATGAGGAAAGGAGTGATGGTAGGCTAATGAAAGTTAATACAACATGGTCTGACACATATGAGGAAAGGAGTGATGGTAGGCTAATGAAAGTTAATACAACATGGTCTGACACATATGAGGAAAGGAGGGATGGTAGGCTAATGAAAGTTAATACAACATGGTCTGACACATATTATGAGGAAAGGAGGGATGGTAGGCTAATGAAAGTTAATACAACATGGTCTGACACATATGAGGAAAGGAGGGATGGTAGGCTAATGATAGTTAATACAACATGGTCTGACACATATGAGGAAAGGAGGGATGGTAGGCTAATGAAAGTTAATACAACATGGTCTGACACATATGAGGAAAGGAGTGATGGTAGGCTAATGAAAGTTAATACAACATGGTCTGACACATATGAGGAAAGGAGTGATGGTAGGCTAATGAAAGTTAATACAACATGGTCTGACACATATGAGGAAAGGAGTGATGGTAGGCTAATGAAAGTTAATACAACATGGTCTGACACATATGAGGAAAGGAGGGATGGTAGGCTAATGAAAGTTAATACAACATGGTCTGACACATATGAGGAAAGGAGGGATGGTAGGCTAATGAAAGTTAATACAACATGGTCTGACACATATGAGGAAAGGAGGGATGGTAGGCTAATGAAAGTTAATACAACATGGTCTGACACATATGAGGAAAGGAGGGATGGTAGGCTAATGAAAGTTAATACAACATGGTCTGACACATATGAGGAAAGGAGGGATGGTAGGATAATGAAAGTTAATACAACATGGTCTGACACATATGAGGAAAGGAGTGATGGTAGGATAATGAAAGTTAATACAACATGGTCTGACTCATATGAGGAAAGGAGGGATGGTAGGATAATGAAAGTTAATACAACATGGTCTGACACATATGAGGAAAGGAGGGATGGTAGGCTAATGAAAGTTAATACAACATGGTCTGACACATATGAGGAAAGGAGGGATGGTAGGCTAATGAAGGTTAATACAACATGGTCTGACACATATGAGGAAAGGAGGGATGGTAGGCTAATGAAAGTTAATACAACATGGTCTGACACATATGAGGAAAGGAGGGATGGTAGGCTAATGAAAGTTAATACAACATGGTCTGACACATATGAGGAAAGGAGGGATGGTAGGCTAATGAAAGTTAATACAACATGGTCTGACACATATGAGGAAAGGAGTGATGGTAGGCTAATGAAAGTTAATACAACATGGTCTGACACATATGAGGAAAGGAGTGATGGTAGGCTAATGAAAGTTAATACAACATGGTCTGACACATATGAGGAAAGGAGGGATGGTAGGCTAATGAAAGTTAATACAACATGGTCTGACACATATGAGGAAAGGAGTGATGGTAGGCTAATGAAAGTTAATACAACATGGTCTGACACATATGAGGAAAGGAGGGATGGTAGGCTAATGAAAGTTAATACAACATGGTCTGACACATATGAGGAAAGGAGTGAATGCTAATGATGGTAGGCTAATGAAAGTTAATACAACATGGTCTGACACATATGAGGAAAGGAGGGATGGTAGGCTAATGAAAGTTAATACAACATGGTCTGACACATATGAGGAAAGGAGTGATGGTAGGCTAATGTGTATTGGGGCAAGTATGCTATATTTCAAATAAGAACATTTTGTAAAATAAACATGACAATAAAATCGATGTACAATTTGTTATTCTTAATTCGTATAAAACACAGAAATATGAATAGTGTCTTAATTATCATACTGCAATGTATATAGTAGTAGTACAGAATAGGTTATTATTATCATATTGTGATGTATAAAGTAGTACAGAATAGGTTATTATTATCATATTGTGATGCATAAAGTAGTACCGATGTGGTTATTATTATCATACTGAAGTGTATATTGTAGTACAGAATATGTTATTATTATTATATTGTGATGTATAAAGTTTTACAGAATAGGTTATTATTATCATACTGAAATGTATATAGTAGTACAGAATAGGTTATTATTATCATACTGAAATTATAGTACAGAATAGGTTATTATTATCATATTGTGATGTATAAAGTATACAGAATAGGTTATTATTATCATACTGAAATGTAGATCACTCTTTGCTAGGACTTCGTTATGGGAAGTTCCCTCTTTGCTAGGACTTCGCTATGATGGGAAGTTTCCTCTTTGCAAGGTCAAAGTTCTATGAAGCTCTCATTGCAAGAGGACTTTGCTACAAAACTGTCGATTGCACAATGCAACAGACATATATATGTTTACCATGCTGACAATTCATTGCAGGCCATATTTTATATGAATATATAGGGGATTTGGTTGGTTACGGTGAACACATATTATTAACATGAATCTATGGGATTTCAGTTTGGTTGCAGTGAACACAGTGATGAAAGATCTGTTGAATATAAAATTGTGCAACACAATAAATGTCCAACTAGCAGTATATATTGTTATCCTTACCGTAGTTTATATTGTTATCCTTACTGGTAGTAAATATTTATATCATTACTGATAATATGTATCATTATTATTACTAATAGTATATAATGTTATCCTTACTGGTAGTATATAATGTTATCCTCACTGGTAGTATATAATGTTATCCTCACTGGTAGTATATATTGTTATCCTTAATGGTAGTATGTATTGCTATAATTACTGGTAGTATATAATGTTATGCCTACTGGTAGTATATATTGTTATCCTTAATGGTAGTATATATTGCTATAATTACTGGTAGTATATAATGTTATGCCTACTGGTAGTATATATTGCTATAATTACTGGTAGTATATAATGTTATGCCTACTGGTAGTATATATTGCTATAATTACTGGTAGTATATAATGTTATGCCTACTGGTAGTATATATTGCTATAATTACTGGTAGTATATAATGTTATGCCTACTGGTAGTATATATTGCTATAATTACTGGTAGTATATGTTGTTATTCCTAGTAGTATAAATACTTTAATATAAGTAATATGTAATATAATTAATGGCATTTTGACATTTGCATCCATACTCCATTAAGTTGTTAGATCCACAAATAAATTCCATATCTGCCTCAATGTAATACTATCTTTATTCACCTCCATTTGATGAAAAGAACCAAACAAGTTTACGTACCAATCATGTCACATGACGCCTCATCGGTCTCGTCCTTACAGTCAGCGCCACCGTCACATACCAAGGATGCGTGTATACACCTTCCGTCAGAGCATCGGAACGTGCTCGGACCATCACAAGATACGTCTGAACCAAAGAGAAGGAAACAAATATGACTTATACAGAATTTATTAAAAGCATCAGTCTTTCTTAATTTAGGATTCATGTGGTTATATATAGGTCTGCATGATCTGTGTATAAATGTCGTACAGTTAGACTATATAGCTATATTAATTATTTATTAATTTTTTGTTTTTAAGTTATAGCTATTGTATTACCACATTTAGTTTTGCATATTTTCTATGTCGCTTTGATGAATGTAGTATAATGCAAATAATTTCTAGTCTTGTTTGTGACTTAGCAAGAGATTTATATTGTATTTTATTAAGAAACGTTTAGAACCATAATATTCTTATCGGACACAGGTATGTTCACTTCTGAACCTGTTTATTGCTTTGTAACGTCGTGCCGATAATATAATTTGTATAGCTTACCATACATAACGTCATGACGTGTTATTGTACATGCCCATGTCATTCTTAGTACAGTGTTAGATTTAATTTCAACTTATCGGAGTTGACATGGTAACAGCTGTGGAGCTAACCATATAAGTTGACTATAGCATCTGTAAATCTGAACCATTGCAGCCGCAGAGCTGAGTGAACAATGTTGCTGGTCAAGTAGCAAGTGATCGGACGTTGCAGACCGATTTGTGGGCGCTGATTGCTTGATTAACCAAGGAATTGAATGGGAATGGTGGTATGTGACTACCTGGAATACTGACTGCTTGATTGACCAGTGTGACTGGTAGCCAAGTGTGCTGGTGACAGCGTAAAATGCCTCAATTTTTTCACTATTGGAATAAATTGACTTTTACTATTTGAATAAAACACAATTTTTCGCCGTGTGAAATTAATGTGAATCATTCACCTTTGTCCTTTTACTGTGTAAGGTCATTTATTTGTATTTTTATTTGTTGCATTATTAGGTTCGTGAGGATTATGTTAATTTGTCTAATATTTGGATCTTATACATGCACGTATTAATCGTCATTATTTTCTTATTCAAATAATTCATCATTAAACATTGTACATGTATTTGTATAACCATCAAAAGTGTTCTGTTGTAAATCCGAAATCCAACCTGGTTGTCTTGTTACATATGGAAACAATATGATCCATTCCCCTAACCCACCAATTTGTGAATCGACGAATATGTAATTTTGGACAAAAATCATAACTAAGAAAATTAAAATACAGCATATGGATTTAGCATTTTATTTCAGCAGAAATTAAAACTTCATAATCCATATATTTCTATGTCAAATTCCGAAAAGACCTCTACAAAATCGAACAAAACTTTTCAAATTGAAATAATTTTCTCCAGTTCATCCAGCTACCAGCCCGAAGAAGTTAAATATGAAATTTTGTGTTATGTAAGCAAAATGTAGAAGAAAGAAAACTATGTAAGTTTGAAACAATAAAACACCATATTAGATACTATAATATACAAAAAGGTGTTGTGTAAATATGCATGTATTTTTTTAATCATGGTTGCAGGTTGTGTGCAGATTGTCTTTTGTTGGATGTTGCCTGGCTGACCCGTGTCTGCTTTAGGAATATTGGGATCGTAGGAATTGTATTGGATATGTGAATGGGTGTATGTTGACAGTTTATGAATATTGAGAGTCTAAGAATTGTATAGGATGCATAGATGGGTGCTTGGGTGTGCGTTTATAGTCACAAGTAATAATCTAATAATCTTAAGGACAACGATGAATTTCTCATTGGCTGATAGGGTTTTGAAGTTCTAGAAGAATTCAGTAACTTCCTATTGGTTAGGCTATGTAACATGAGCAGGCATTTATAAATAGATTTAGTAGTATGATATGTCAGGTGGGATATATCATGAACTATAGTCGTAATAGCTGGTGTTTATAAAAAGATATATGAGCGATCATATGTATTTTAGGAGTCATTCTAATTTCTTGTGCTCCCGGTGTAAATCTGCATACAAGTTTAATGTTGAACTTTCCTAGATATTATTCAGGAGGAAAAACGTTTTTTTTCTCAATTGTTTAGTGAAGTAAAAAGTGCTTATTATTTGGTCAATAATATTATTCTGGAACTAATGTGAGTTATTAAAAGGAGTCTGGACGTCACAATCTTAACAAAGTCACGAGTGGAACAGTGCATTTCCAATTTTTGAAATTTTCACTGAACTTTTCATTCTTTTTGAATTTCATAGAACTTTTTTCAGGACAATTTTGTTTCCATTTCATAATACTGTAAGTTCATTTTACATCTCAATATATAACATTAAATTAAATAAATTAGTTGTCAAAGTTTATAAAACTGTACGATTCTCGCTGCTTTTTGTTATTTCGTTTGTGACCATAGAGTCGTAACAAGCTATAATTGAATTTCTGTTTATATGCACATTTTATTGATTACTTTGGTGAATGAAAACTTGATGAAATGTATTTTCATGCCATTATTATACAAATAATAAAGAAATATTCTTAAAACTTCTGCCTGTACAGATTTTGGACTCTAAAACCGATATATCGCAGTTGCTTCCCATGATTTGAAAATATTAGTTTTTCTTTTTATCAGTGCCTGTTAGAAAGAAATGAGTCGTTTTTCATTAAAACAGTATCATAACCTGCGGTATCACAACTGACTTCGTCGCTCCCGTCAAAACAGTCGACCTCGCCGTCGCACGCCCATTCTTTGCTGATGCACACCTTGTTCGTGCATTGGAACTCTCTGCTGCTGCACGGAATGGCTGTAAAAGAAAGATCTGAGATATGTTATGCTGTTAGTTTTGATTTTGGTGCTTTTGGACACTGCAACACAAGTATGATACTTAGTGCCGAATCAATTAGAGTAAAGCACCTTGCGCAAGATGCACAACAGTAGCTGACCCAGGCTAATCCGGGGATAGGATTCGAACTCACACCCTTTCGGTCGCAAATCCAGCACGCTAATCACTGAACCAATCTTATTAGTATTGCAGAAGTTGTCAAATTTGTATGTTTCATATTTTGTGATTGCTTTAATAATTGTTGTGCTTAGGTAATTTTATCGGGAGAGCACTTTTCTTTATTGCTTTTTTATCATCTTTAAATGTTTAATAAGTTATTTGAGTAGAATCTGCAGTCCAATAGACTCGCATTGGTAATATTGAAATTCTATTACGTGGAAACTATTCTAAATTTCATGTCTTAATAAGTATTTCATATTTCAGAGATCCTGTGGTCTGGATATCCAGTATTTGAGATATCCCTTTGTATGCATCCAATATCGTCCTAAAGACTAGATTTAACTTTGACAATCTATCCGACATGGATCAATATCCAGGACAAATACATGCAAATTTCACAGTAGTTTGCTTACCACAGTCAAGTTCATCCTCCACATTAGGACAGTCTATATCATTGTCGCAAACTTTTGTCGCCTCTATACAAACTCCGCTGAGCAAGCAATGGAACTGGGATGCGTTACACTGGAATGCAGCTAAAATGACATATTGCCACTAAAGTATAGACATTTTTATTCTGTACAGTATGTAAAGTTTGAACTCGTATTCCAATATGAACATCTGACAATGCACACGACCGTATGAAAGCAACACACTCATAGTCGCTGTCTGCCTTCTCTGCCTTGGCCTATTTATATTGTACATAGGTAACATTTATAATTATGCACCGATTCCCTAACTACAGGAATTTATTTTTGAACAGATCACATTCTCCCTCAATTCTGAAATATTGTACCTGACAATCGTTTTTATACCTGTTTCTGTGGGTAGTATGAAAATGATAATATGAAGACTTGAATTTGCAAAGGTAAAATATTTTGGGTGATTTGTTAACTACAGTAAAAATTTTGGAATACAGAATTCTGCAATATTTCCCAAAAGATGTTTTGCTTATTGCATCACTCTCATGGGTAAAAAAAAAACTTATCTGACTTGTGCTAATAAATAATCAATCATCGTTTGGTCGATTACATATTTGGAGTTGAATGCAATTTTTAAAAAAAATTAAACCTTGCAGTTTCAATACATGTGTCATTTGTATTATACGAAACCATCTAACATGGGTTGCAATACTTAAAGACTGTAGCCAGGCAATTGTGAATGGTATTATACGAAGCCATCTCACTAGGAATGTTGTACTGAACAGCCCCAAACACAATCCACGACTTGTTCGTAAATACTGAGTTAAAGGTATTGCTGAAATGAAGAATAATGAGGGAAAATATCAATTTCCTGAGAGGGGGCACCTGCCAGACCAATACTGCTTTGTAGTCCTCCCATGATGACCTCGGCATATTATTCTGCATACACCTCCCCTTCCCCGTCTCTTCGGCTATTTCACATCACAAAATGCATTTTCCTTCGACGTTCGACGTTCAAAGTCCTTTCTTCGACGTTCAGGTGATATAGAAATTGCAGGTTGATGATGCTCAATTTTTCATGATGATAAGACACTCCGTCTACTACGTCTATCCATAATACACTGACTTCACACAATACAATGATAAGAAACAGTCAATGCAAACTTCACACTCGACAACGCTTGAACAGTTTCGAAATGAAGGACAACTTTTACGATGTTGCGGAAACTGCCGAAGTTGTAAACAGTCAACGTGAGTGGTGAATAGTTTGACATGTACATTTAAACTTAAATATCATCTAACTTTTAATGGCATCCAGTCGAAATTTTCTGATTACTGCTCAAATCATGATACTTTATATGTTAGATGTAACAGGTGGTTTATCTACAGCTTCTTTCACGATGTTAGGGAGGAGGAAGGAGATTCGTGCCATTTATTGACAATAACAAAGATATTGAAACATTTGTCACTGTACCAATGTTTATAACCCCAAATGATGAAGATTGTGCTTTTAATTTTGACACATGTAAGGTTTTCTTATTTGCTAGTGTGTGTGTCTATGTGGGTGTTGGAAGGGGTAGGGAGAATGGGCACAAGCCACCGGTAGCCCTCAAGTAAATCTGCCACTGTTTAGTCTCTGATACTTCCCTCAAGAGCATTTGGACGATTGGCACTTTATTTTTGGCAGATGACTTTTTACCACTGCTCTCTGTAAAATAATTCCATCATGTTGATCAAAGAGACGTCAAACAAATTTAATAACTTATAGCGACATGGTTCTCCTTTGTTCACGTAGACTTAAAACTTGTTATATAATTAAATTCCGAAAATGTAAGCTTTCTATTTCCGAACTATTCATTTTGGGGTGTTAATGCAGCTGTAATGCTGCGATATATCTAAGTCTAACTTATGAAATATTGGTTTTCACAAGCGGTATTATGACGTAAAAATAGTCCCTCATTCAAGACATGGTTGTGTTTCTTTTCAATGGCCTCTAGCCTGTCACGAAGTTGTAGCCTTTTTTCTTCTTCATACTGGCCCATCTTTTCTTGCAATTCATTACTCAGAGCCGATTACATAGTTAAATTTAGGTTTCTCATTTATTCGGAATTGAAAATGGCAGAAGTAATTTCATTATAACCAGCTTGTTGTATGCAAAGTCTTACTTCAGCAAGCAAATGTAGATCACAAGAGACCTTAGCATACCCGATGTGCCATCAGTTTATCTATACAATTCTGAAAACTGTTGAGTTTTTAAATTTGTCTTGGCCTGCACATGAAGAGCTTCTGATGCCACCCCTTTGAGTATAGGAACATATATATTTAATTTTTTTAGGCATAGTCTATATCAATTATACTGCCATATCTTTGTTGTACGATGGGAGTTGCGCAGTTGCATATATTCCAAACTGGAGTGTCTTCAGAATACGATCAAATTAATTTCGAATGCACATTGTGCATGACGTGGTAAAAATAGTTGAAACTTCGAGTTTACCTGTTCATACCTAAAAAGAAAATTAACACACACACACACACACACACACACACACACACACACGTGATTAATATATAAAAGTTATGTAGAAACTGAACTAGATACAGCACCGGTTGAAAGATGCAAGCACAGCTTTGGGGGCAGGGTCCAGTTTTTATGTACAAATTTAATGTCGCATGCACCTGCCTAATATAAAAATTCATTAAAAATATAATACGCGAGTAAGGTCAAAAAGGTACATATTTCTGGATAGGTATTATGTAACGCAACATAATCATATCACACACTTGACCTGACAAGTCTACTGAAGTTCTTAGAATAAAATGTTTATGTACCCCAACCCTTATTTTATACATACATTTTTCACATCCGAAGGCCATTTTTGACAGCACGTGGTGCTCACAGTGCAAACGCAAGGCCTTTTCCTAGATGAAAATTTTGAAAAACATTGTCTACTAAATAGCTTGATGCAATTCATAATAGTTGTCATCCATGCCGTTTTTGAGATATTCTACTTGCCTTGAACCCATGTGTCTACTGCTATGGGAGGCTAGCTCTTCTTCCTAGCCGACTATTGGTATTTCACAATCAACATACTGCAGAGTAACTATGGAAAGTGTACATGTCTGACATCAATTTCAAGAACAACACAAGCCTGAAACACCTAGTTCACAAATTTATCCATATCTTTAATTATTACACAATAGTAGCTCAAAAACTCACACCATACCCTTAAGTTAAGAAATTTGCCAGGGGCCAAATTACGAAACTGGACCCTGCCACCTTTGTGCATAGATATGACAAGATACAGCACCGGATGAAAGATGCAAGTATAGGTTTGCGTTTAAGTACCGGATAAAAGATGCATGCACGGTTTGTATATATGTATATGGCATTAATCCCCATCCATACTTGTATGGCTTCAAAGAATATATAAATTACTTGTGTTACCTAATTCATATTAGATATGAGAACCTCGACCTAAGATACATTCGAACCAATGCATTTCTCCATCGTCAGATTCGATGATGTTGACAATATCCGTAAACTGTTTTGTCCATTTAATTCGGATGTTTGTTGCAGAGATCTTGTACTAAACAATGTGACACGCGAGTGATAACTTGTGTCAATTCACTCCAGTGTTGTTTGCATTAAAATAGTAGTGATGAAATGTTAATTTGTATCAATGTGTGTGTGTGTGTGTGTGTGTGTGTGTGTGTGTGTGCTTTGGAATTCATAACGTAGCTTTAACAGTTTGAGTGATATCACTATGATGTCTCCAGTTGGTCAGATTTTAGTCGTCTCTAGCATTGGGACATCATACCGCAGACACTCGGCATCATGTCCAACCCAGTCACATTATCTTGGCACCAGACTGACCTGTCCTAATATTAACCTCTTAATGCTGAGCGCCAAGCAAGGCAGCTGCTAGTACCATGTCTCGACCGGGCGGACGCTCTAACCTCTTAGATAGCCATTTTAACGTAGTAGTGATGAACTTTGAACTTGTTTCAATATTTACATATATGTAATGCTAACTAAATGTATCCCTCTGAGTTTTGAATTAAAAAGTTGAAAATTCCAATACAATGTGTGGTGGTGGATATATTAAGAAGATCATGTGCTGTCCAGCTGTCAAATATACAGTTTTCTGTTCTAGTTTGTTGTTTATTTTTTGGTCGAAATATTCCCATTTTGTTGTCAAAAAGTTGCTGTGTGAATAAACATTTTATCTCGCCATACTGGTAACGAAAATAGATCATAATTTGTATGATTAAATACATGTAAGTTAATGGGCTTGTCCTTTCAATGTGCTGGTATCGGAACGGAATAAGTTAAAAAATGCAAGTGAGAATCTTTCGTTTCAAGCAGGGACGAAACAAAAGGGTGCACGCAAAACGAGAACAAGGATGTTAAATAAGTAAGCATCTTTAATATTAATTTTAATTCTGATACATAGAGCATGCAGATTCATAAAACATGATACAAAGGTAAACAACAGTATTTATGTATATTACATACATCATGCAAACAGATAAAACATTGTACATAGGTATACTACATTATTTCTGTATTTTACATACAGCATACAAATTGATAAAACATCGTACATAAGTATACAACATTATTCTGTATTTTACAAGGCTAATTACAATTATGATCACCCTTTTCCTACTCTGATTACTACTTCTACTACTGCTACTACTACTACTATTACTTCTGCTACTACTACAGCTTCTTCTACTACCACTGCTGCTACTACTGCTACCGCTACTTCTAATACTACTGCTTCTACCACTACTTCGGCTATTATTACCACTTCTTCTACTGCTGCTACTACTAATATTACTAGTACTTATTCTACTACTACTATTGCTGCTGCAGCTACTACTCCTACTACTACCAATAATAAAAATGTGAATGCTTCTTATACCACTACTACTACTATTACTACTACTGCATGATATAATATCCCATGGACACTTGTATCTGGATATTTCATTTGTCAAAATGTGTCTCATTTAATATGCGAGAAAATTTTTTTATCAACGCTAGAAATGAGCTTGGGCTTTCACAAAGCCCGGATGGTTTGTGATCAAACACCATATAGTATCAATCATTACGCACTCAAGTCAGATTCCCGTTGACCATTAACGCCTTTAGGGTCATTCTGGGAGGCTGGAGAGTGTGAAGGTGTAATGTTAATGGAAACGTAACTTTCTTTATCAACGCCGTTATCTTCGACCGTTTGCGCCACGTGATTAACAGTTGTCAAATGGGACCCCTCCCCCTCACGATCTGCGTTAATAAGAGCAGTTGAGGTTTTGACAGCTGTAGAATTTTCTAAATTTTGTCGGTATTCATGGCACCAAATCTTCATCCAATATCTATCTGATTCGGATAAGGATTCTCCTGGATTATTCAGTGTCTCTAGACAAACGCTTTGGTAGAATGAGGTTATATTTGATTCTGTGAGTGTCTGCGATCCGGTTGAGACATTATTTGCACTGTTGGTCTGAAAAAAAAGGTCATGAAACAGCAACTTACAGTGAATTTTGTACCAATTTATTCACTACAGATAATGAACTACTTACTTTTTTTTTTAAAAATCGGATACGATCAATAGTTACAACTAGCGTTACTAAGCCTTTACATTAGTTAAAATTTTCTCATATGAAATTATTAGCTCAGAATTCCAAAAAGAACCTGCTTGAATGCACCTTTGTTGTGTGCTTTGTATTTTGAAAACATGAGTTAAAATATTGTTATTTATTTCTTTAGATTCGTTATTTAGTAGAGCGACAGATTCGCAATCCAAGCAGTTCGATATGCCTATTATAGTTGTAACGGTATAATCTATTAGACGTTTTAAAATGTAATAAATCTTCTAGACATTTTTAAATATAATAAAACTCTAAGGCGTTTTTATACGTAATAAATCTAGTAGACGTTTTAAAATGTAATACATCTATCAGACGTGTTAAAACATGATAAATCTATTAGACGTTTTAAAACGTAATAAATCCATTAGACGTTTTAAAATGTAATATTCCATTAGACGTTTTAAAATGTAATACATCTATCAGACGTGTTAAAACATGATACATTTATTAGACGTTTTAAAACGTAAATAAATTCATTAGACGTTTTAAAATGTAATAAATCTATTAGACGTTTTAAAATGTAATAAATCTATCATACATTTTAAAACGTGATAAATCTATTATACATTCAGCAACTGATCACTAGCACAAGATTTGATACGTTTTAAAACGTCTAATAGATAATAGATTTATTACGTTTTAAAACGTCTAATAGATAATAGATTTATTACGTTTTAAAACGTATCAAATCTTGCGCTAGTGATCAGTTGCTGAATGTATATTTTACAGAATCTAAATATGTACTGTCGTGTAGATATGTGTAATGGTACATTAGGTTCAGTGTTTTTTCCAGTATTACTATGTCTTTGTTTAGGAACGGCGAGCATAATTATGTCAATAATTATATAGGTATAACTTCAATTAGTTTTTTTCCCCAAATATTTCTTTTAGTATCTTAAATAAACAATTCACGGATTGAAGATAATGCTCGATTAAGTTATGTTTATTTTGTTTTTTGAAAAGGACATTAAACTACAGATAATATTTGGAATTTTTTTATATTTATAATGGGTGTTTACATTGCTCCATTATTGATTTGATATTACCGTAAAGGTCTTTGGTACAGAATATACTTGGAATTGATGGCATACTCTGTGTTTTTGCCTTAAAGCGGAGTGGGTGGGAGTTATCTTCAATCATTTTTGCACTCTCCTTGGACGATCTTTCACGTTTTTTTTCTACAAGGCAATATTAATTAATCGTGACATAACGATATAAGCTATTACATGTATCTTGACGTTATTTGCTGATGTGGTCGTACTTGGTAAAACCTTAAAGTGTAGTCAGTGATGCAGCCCCCGGTGATTAAGCGGTCTAAGGCACTCACCTTTAGAGATCAATGACATCTCGCTTGGGTTCGAGTCTCTGCTCAGCCAACATGAGTGTGTGAGAAAGATTGCTAGTACGGACCAGTGGGTCGGAGGTTCTTCCCATGGGTTTCCTGAGTTCTTCTTATAAAATATACAGGCCGCCATGTATAAGTGTAAAATGGCGTTAACCCGTGAAACCAAAACATGATTTTATTTTATTAATCTGTATTTTTACATGAAAGTGTCTCGTGGGCCAATAAGTGAAAATTCATACAAGATTTTCCAGTATGTTGCAGTACCGCCAGATCTATACAGTTCACTGCTAAACTAAACGTGCGTATGTTATTGGTTGCTTTTATTAACGGTACTGGCTATCTAAATGATAAGAAAATGGGAGCTAATTGCATTGTCCAATGGCACACGAAAGAAGCTGACTGGGTTGCAAAGGATGACATCCCAGCGGAAGACATAAAGTATGGATGGTGCGTGCTGATCGCACACCTGCACGACCTCCTCTACCACTGCTGGGATGATGGTGCAGTACCTCATAACATGATAGACGCCAACATCGTAACTCGTGATAAGAACAAAGGCAACAGAAGTGACTGCAACAATAACAAGGGCATATCCCTTCTCAGCATTGTGGGTAAAGTCTTCACAACGTCATCTCGAACAGACTGCAGATGCTTGCTGACAGAGTGTATCCAGAGTCGCAGTGTGGTTTCAGCGCAGAGAGGTCTGCAATTGACAGGCAACTGCAAGAGAAATGCAGAGAACAACACAAACCCCTCTTCTGGGCCTTATAGACCTCATCAAGGCATTCTATCTGGTCAGCAGATATGGACTCTTCACAATCCTGGCGAAGATTGTATGCCCTCCAAAGCTGCATAGCACGATCCAGTACTTGCACGATGACAAAAAAGGCAGAGTGCAGTACGATGGCTAAACGGTCGACCAATTTAACATCAGCACCGGAGTGAAACAGTTGCATCCGAGCCCCCATGCTCTTCGGCATCTTCTTCTCTGTCCTGTTCAAGCACGCCATTTGGACGTCCACAGAAGGGATAAGCATGCACACAGGATCAGACGGCAAACTTTGCAACCTGGCAAGACTAAAGGCAAAGAGCAAAGTGCTTGAAACAACTATCAGGGATATGCTCTTCGAAGACTACACTACCTTAGCCACTCACAGAGAAGCGGAGTTACAGCACCTGATGGGTCGATTTGCTAAAGCATGCGGTGAGTTTGGGCTGACCATCAGCGTAAAGAAAACAAACATGATGGCTCAGAACGTGGAAACCCCAAGCATCATCATCAATAAATAAGAACTTGAGGTAGTCAGTCATTTCACGTACATCGGCTCTACCATCACAAATAACCGATCGCTTGATGCTAAACTCAACAAGCGGATTCAAAAGGCATCAATAACTCTCTCCTGGTTGTCGCAAAGAGTGTGGAACAACTGTCTGTTGACCATGAACACTACGATTTCCGTGTAACGTGCCTGCGTGCTAAGCACTCTCGTGGATTACTTGTAGTGATCGAGTAAGAAACAACGAGGTGCTTGAACGTGTCAAGATTCCCAGCATGGTCATACTTCTCAACCAACGTCACATCAGATGGCTGGGCCAAATACGTCAGATGGATTACTAGTGGATCCCCAAAGACCTTCCTTATTCGGAACTTGCCTCTGGCAAAAGGTTGATTGGACTGACACCTCTACGCTTCAAGGATGTCTGAAAGTGTGACATGAAATCCCTTGACATCAATGTCAACACCTGGGAAGAGCTTGCTCAAGACAGGCCAAGCTGGCTACATGCTCTGTTCACTAGTTTGAAAGCCGGCGAGAACAAGCTACGCTTGCTAACTGATGAAAAGCGATATCGGAGGAAGAAGAAGCAGCTCCAACACAAGCCAGACTCAACTGTCAAGTGCAACAATTACTCCAACTCCTGTTTTGGTCTACATAGCCACTACAGACACTAAACAACTACCAACCTGGGCATCTCTCATGGGCACACTTTCATCGTCTCTCGAGACTAACGGATGCCAAAAGGTTACAACAAATGGCAAATATCTAGTAGAAAATGGAACATGTTTTTGAACAAATATATTGTTTATGGTTGATATTTAAAGGTGTTTCTCAATATTAACGCCTTTATTTACAATTTTCCTTAAATACAATTCTGGCAATACTATTTGCCGTGGTCATTTTTTCTTCATGATAAGAAAAGGTCACAAGTTACGCTCTATAAACGGCGAGACTGCCATTATGTGTTGGACAGAATCTGAATTTTCCCCAAAAGTGCACATATGCTTACTTCTATTTTCACTTCTTTAGCTATTAATCGTTAAATAGCATTTATCTCGGTTATATTCAGTTAGTCACACATATTTCTGTAATTATTTTATGATCACTCTCATTTCTGTATTTTTTGCAAATCGCATACACTATTATCTCTGTTTTAGCGAGTTTGTGGTTTCGCAGCAGCATCATTTCCATATAAGTAGAATGGAGAGGTAATGATAACGATAAACGAGTTTTACACTAAGTAATTTTATAGCAACAACGGATATAGGTTTTATAAATGTTGAAGATTACACACTAAATGTAACAAAACTTCAAATTTTCAACCTAAAATTATCAATCATCAATCAGAATATAGCCGCCCTTTAGTCACTGCCACCCCTACAATCCTATATATTTGTTGGTATGGCAATCTCAGAGCCCCTTCTTCTAGAATAGCACACCTACACATACAAAGTGTGTCGATTCACCCTCTCCCGTGCAATATTTCATTTTTACCTATCTATGGTGAGGTAATTACCTCTCACCCGTGTAAAAGATCACTCCTGCCCATCTGAACCTGAAGTGAGGTAATCACCCCTCACCCATGTAGTCTATAACTCTAACCTGTTTATAACGAGGCCATCCCTCCACAAAGGTTGAATATCACTCTTAGCTGCTTGAAGTGTGGATATCCTCTACTCTCGTCTCCCCTATAGTACATCACTCTTTTCTCCCATATAATGCATTAGTCCAACAATCCAACCCAACCCCAATCTCTGTTCATACTGATGGGACGATATGTGTGTCTGATGTGATCTGTTCATTAAAATGTGCAATTTTGCTGCATGCAAATCTTTATGGAACTAAACCATGTACACTTTAGACACATACCAGTAATTGGTAACAGCCATATCAAGCGCGGAATTCAAAATGGCTACATGACAGATAGCTGTGGTGGGTTTACAATTCACCAAACATGAGATATGCTCCGGAAATATAATGAACATGTCACCAAAATAACTTTACAGCTGACAGTAGCTGCACAGGCACGAGAAATACCGATACGTGTGTAAAATATACACCAATGTGTGCAAACATCGATTCAGATAATATCAGCTTTTAATTAATAGGTGATATCACACCCTCACCCGAAAATCAACATCATCACAGGTGAAGGGATGATTATCGGCCTAATAATACCTCAATCCAATCTAAATGTTGGATTTAGTTCCCCCTCATACTGTTTCTAACCACCTGTAATTTGGTGTTTATTCCCCTCTCTTGCACATTATTCCTATCCAAGAGCGTAGAGGTCTTGCAACCACCATCTCTCTCTTCCTCTCACTTAACATACCACCTACCTGTGTAACGTTTTCCTCGGTGAAACAGGTTACACCTACATCTTTGTCGTGTTCACAGTTGGTAACGCCAGGCTGTAGGTACCGACAATTTACCAGACTCAGTTCATCTCCCAAACACTCAATGTTATCAAGTTGAATAGGACCACTCCCTTCGCCAAATTTAGCTTCAACATTTGCAACACCGCCCATGCTGAATAAAACAACCAAATCTGAAATCAGTCGGGGTTCTATTGAAATGTGTAATTTATTTTCCTTGTTACAATAACAATGGGTATATTTGGTCAACACAAACAAAATCATGTAACAAAATGCAGGTTATGGCGTCTTCTGATTTATTATTGATGAAACTATCGAGTCTTGAACACCATGAGAATAGGGGAAAATGTTCGTTTGTCAGGTGTTTCGACATTCTGGAAGTTTAGTTTCATAGTCTGACACGCTGCTATCACTAGTGGGACTAGATACTATTTTGCATTGGCTAGCTGTCAATGTGATCTCAGTGTGGGGGTAGGGGCGGTAACGCTTCATGGTGAAATAAGCATTATTAATGAGCTCATGGCTTTGTTTCACTCTTAAATCTTACAACATACAACTCACAATATAGTCACCTAAAACATTGTGTGCATATAAGAATCGAAGTACATTATGGTAACTGTCTGATTAAATCAAACAGCTTTATGGTGGTGGGGTGGACAAGAGAAAGACATCACTTTAATGGTTACATAATAGTTTCGGCGGTTTGGGGATAGGAACAAGTCAACTGTTATTGGGGGGGGGGGATATCTAAACCGCCCGCTTCATATCAACTCTACAGTGTGGCACAGACGGTTCAGACTATAAATCAACCACTCGCCTCCTCACAGAAACAATGCCAATTAAAGAGATCAGGGTCATCTTCGAGCTTGAAGGACGAACAACAAGTTTTTTTTTTTTAAAAAACTAATACAATCATGTTTTCTGAGTGTACAATTTAACTTTGGTAAAATCATTGTCAGTCATATCATGGTATCGTTATAAGCACTCTTGAAGCAGTTTTTCACCCAATATTCCATAGCTTCCATTGGTTTTTAAAACATTATTGGACTGGTTAGTAATCTGCTGCTTTATAGTATGCGCTTTCTTGACTGATTTATTAGCCTTTCCCGGTCCAGCTCGCATTTTCAACATTTACGTGTTTTCATTCAGAATCACTTCAAAAATGGATGTGAAATAATTTGATGATTGTTCATACTAAAATGCAAACCAGCAAAATGGTGCCGGTAAGAACGGCATGAATGTATCGTTAAACTTCCTAAGGATTGCAAAAACATTGTTCTCTCGTTGAAAGCTCGCGCCACCTCTGTAGCGGAACTAAAAATGGTGGTAAATGCCGAACATTCACTATTTTTGTTATTCAACGTGAAATTCTAGGCGTTAGGCTTTTCAACGGACATCCGAAGACAGATCACCGCAAAACGACCTGTGTTACAAAAAGAAACAAATGCTGAGCAAAAGTCACATGAATAAGAGATACCTGGCCTTACTGACATATAATGGTAAAAGAAGGATAGGTTACTAGGTTTACGTTTAGGTAATCCAAGTTGAAATTGTATATTTGAGTATTAATACCTACTTGTAACCAAGCATTCGGCACACAACAGTGGCAGCCTTATCATCGAACTTATCATCACAGATTGTTCCGTACTTCCCGTTCACCTGGATTTCCACACGGCCCTCGTTTGGCGCAGATCCATTGACCAGACGTATACCCTCCACTATGAATGATTTGAAAATAAGACATTGAAACACATTACCTTGGAAGTTTAATAAAATAAACAAAAAGTAATGATGTGATAAGGAGTCAGATACATCAATAGTGTGAAAAATCTGCCTAGCTTAAACTGTTCACGAATTACAACTTGTGCCAGATTTTAGGACGTCAGAGTAGATTGTTTTTAGGGCTATTAGGACAAAACTGTTTTTGGTTGTAGTTGTTGTAGGGTTTAACGCCATTTTTCAGCACACGATAGGTTATACATGGCGGCCAGTATTATTGGTGGATGAAGAACCTGGGCAAAACCCCCGGAAAGAACCACTGACCCACGAGAAACTACTGGCAAGCTTTCTCACATAACTACATTAGCCGAATCCTAGACTCGAACCCACGCAGACAGAGGTGAGATGACAGTGATCCGTAACGGAGAGTGCTTTAGACCACTTGGCCACTCGGGGCCCCCAAAACTGTTTGAGAAGACCTCTGGTGTGGTGTGCTGTAATATAGGTTAACTTACTTCTTCAAGAACCATTTTTTTCTATTTTAATGCCTTTAGAAATTTTTTTTAATAAAAAAAAATTGAAATTCCTTTTTATGTGGTTAAACCAAATGCAACAAATGCCATTCAAAAACAAACTTGTACGATCGATGGGATCTGAGAACTCTTCTGAAAATGCTTATTCCCTTGACATTAGCTTTAAAGTCCCAAGAATCATCAAGTCAGCAAGGACTTTAGAGTCAGATATCGAGTCTGTCCACTGAGTTTTCCGTTCGCAGAAAGATCATATATGTTTATATTGGTACTAGGTACTAATAATTAAAACCCACCACAGCCTTTTGTTCCATTTATTAGAAAGACAGCATAAAATATCTGGAATTACATTTACACCATTTACACGTATCTTGTTAATAAAATGGCGCCATGTACACTTCAAAGAGTATTCATTTACAGTGATTTATCGATTTAACGATTAAAACTACTTATTCTTGCCTGGCATTAACAATTTTCTCTTAACAAGTTAAAACATAAGAGAATGTTATTTAATGAACTTGTGCAGATAGTTCAATAAGGGTATCATCGAACTTTATATATGGTTGTGCTTTACATAGCTAGCTTGATCATGTGACTGCAGTCTCAGTTACTTCTGGCATTTTACCCATGCTCGCCGCATCGCTACATAAAAGTTTTTCAGAGGTTCACCAAACTATTTCCTAGGTGGAGCTCTTGCTTCTCTAGAAAGGCCATTACAACCCCAGGTTCAAATCAACCGTTTTTTTTTGCTGATATATCTGAAATTGTTTTACCTAATTTTTCAGGACATTTGCAAAATGTAACGAAAAAAGCCCACACATTTCTATGAAGATTTTAGCCAGCAATTATGGCACTATTAATGTCAACTTATCATCTTTCCCCGCCGAAATTGAATGTAATAATGACCGAAATGACAACTATAAATGAGGCAAACCACCGCGGTCACATGTTCTGTTCAGACAACAGTCTTTTTCACCTCACTGAGGAACAGTTTAGAGATTTCATGTTACCTGTCCTAAATTAACATATCATACGTTGATATCTAACGAAATCTTCATTTTCCGATTGCCGAATACTAGCGTGTTTGATCGGTGGTGGGTTATGTCACATTGGTGCATTACATAATGAGTAAAACTTATTTGAATTTATTGTAAGTTGCATTAAAGAGTGGCTTTTTAAGTTATCTGCAATCTCACCAAATATAAGCAGTTTACTTGATTTTCAAAACCGATGACTTTCTTTTAGGTACTATGGAACTCCGGATTACTTACACGAACGACTTATATCATAAATTGAAGAACTTGACAAGTTACGATAACTTTAAAACGGAGGAACTCTCCAGATGTAACGAATTTCTGAATATGTGTGTGTGATTTGGATTTTTAACGTAGCTTTAACAATTTAACAGTCATATCACTGATATGTATGGCAATTTATAGTAATGTCTAGCACTGTGGTATCATCCCGCAAACATGTAGCATAAAAGCAATAGCAATGCAATTTACATCTATCACTCTCAAACAAATTGACCGTTCCGGTCTAATTTGTACCTTTTTTTAAAACTGATTTTTCTTTTTCGTTGGCCAGAGATGAAGGACATAGCATGAAACAGTTTACAAAAAGATGCATAAATACAATCCAACATTGGCAGTATTGACTGGTACAGCACATACTAACTGAATAATTTAAACAAAGGAAATCTGAAAAAAATTAAACAAATTTCAAGGTATTTATTTTATAATAGAAGTATTTATTGCAGTGGTTGTGTCAGTTATCCATTTTTATCAATATAAAAAAATAAAGCCAACATAAATATATTTACGCTTAACGTAAACATATAAATACATTATTTTCAAACCATTAACGTAAACACAGAAATGCCTTATTTTCAAACAGTATGTTTAACATCTCCATTTCTAATAACACCATCTGTTCATCCAAACAAGAGAGCCATACAGTGTTATGGGTCGCGCCTTGAAATATATTTTCAAAATGTCACAAAAATATTAATCATAATAGTTGTATTCTTACAACGAAAAAAAAAATATCTGCCTAAATAATATATAGCGACATAAATTGTTCTGATTTCATGGACTCGTTTACCATATGTCATATCGTGACAAAGAATGTACGACGACCTTTAGCTGTTGCTAAACTAAATTTGCCTATATTTTTTCTGTCCAATCATTTTAAATGTTCTAACTACAAACTCAAGGGAGTTGCGAAAAATAGTACTAACAGACTTTCAAAAATTGTCAAACAATGGACTACCATTACTACTCTAACAATGGACTAACAATACTACTCTAACAATGGACCTCCATTACTACTCTAACAATGGACCTCCAGTACTACTCTAACAATGGACCTCCAGTACTACTCTAACAATGGACTACCATCAGTACTCTAACAATGGACTAACATTAGTATTCTAACAATGGAATTCCATTACAAAATCTAACAATGGACTACCATTACTACACTAACAATGGACTAGCATTACTACTCTAACAATGGACTTCCATTACTACTCTAACAATGGACTTCCAGCACTACTCTAACAATGGACTACCATTACAAACTCAAACAATGGACTACCATTACTACTCTAACAATGGACTACCATTACTACTCTAACAATGGACTAACAATACTACTCTAACAATGGACCTCCAGTACTACTCTAACAATGGACCTCCAGTACTACTCTAACAATGGACTACCAATACTACTCTAACAATGGATTACCATTACTACTCTAACAATGGATTACCATTAGTACTCTAACAATGGACTACCATTACAAACTCAAACAATGGACTAACATTACTACTCAAACAATGGACTACCATTACTACTCTAACAATGGACTTCCAGTACTACTCTAACAATGGACTTCCAGTACTACTCTAACAATGGACTTCCATTACTACTCTAACAATGGACTACCAATACTACTCTAACAATGGACTTCCAGTACTACTCTAACAATGGACTTCCATTACTACTCTAACAATGGACTACCAATACTACTCTAACAATGGACTTCCAGTACTACTCTAACAATGGACTTCCATTACTACTCTAACAACGGATTACCATTACTACTCTAACAATGGACTACCATTACTACTCAAACAATGGACTACCATTACAAACTCAAACAATGGACTACCATTACTACTCTAACAATGGACTACCATTACTACTCTAACAATGGACTAACAACACTACTCTAACAATGGACTAACAATACTACTCTAACAATGGACCTCCAGTACTACTCTAACAATGGACTACCAATACTACTCTAACAATGGATTACCATTACTACTCTAACAATGGATTACCATTAGTACTCTAACAATGGACTACCATTACTACTCTAACAACGGACTACCAATACTACTCTAACAATGGACTAACAATACTACTCTAACAATGGACCTCCAGTACTACTCTAACAATGGACCTCCAGTACTACTCTAACAATGGACTACCAATACTACTCTAACAATGGATTACCATTACTACTCTAACAATGGATTACCATTAGTACTCTAACAATGGACTACCATTACTACTCTAACAACGGACTACAAGTACTACTCTAACAACAGACTGCCAATACTACTCTAACAATGGATTACCATTACTACTCTCACAATGGACTACCATTAGTACTCTAACAATGGACTACCATTACTACTTTAACAATGTACTACCAGTACTACTCTAACAATGGACTTCCATTACAAACTCTAAAAAAGAGACTACCATTACTACTCTAACAATGGACTTCCAAAATACTCTAACAATGGACTTCCAAAATACTCTAACAATGGACTTCCAAAATACTCTAACAATGGAATACTGTAACAAAGGACTTCCATTACAACCTCTAACATTGGACTACCATTACTACACTAACAATGGACTACAATACTACTCTAACAATGGACTTCAATTACAAACTCAAACAATGGACAACCAGTACTACTCTAACAATAGACTACCTTTACTACTCAAATAATAGACTACCATTATTATTATGCTAACAATGAACTACCATTAGTACTCTAACAATGGACTTCCATTACAAGCTCAAACATTGGACTACCATTAGTACAATTATTACTCTAACAATGGACTTCCATTACTACTTTAACAATGGACTACCAGTACTACTCTAACAATGGACTTCCATTCCAAACTCTAACAATGGCTACCATTACTAATTTAACAATGGACTACCAGTACTATTCAAACAATGGACTTCCATTCCAAACTCTAACAATGAACTTCCATTACAAATCTAACAATGGACTACCAGTACTACTCAAACAATGGACTTCCATTACTACTCTAACAATGGACTACCATTAGTACTCTAACAATGGACTTCCATTAGTACTCTAACAATAGACTTCCATTACAAACTCTAACAATAGACTAAAATTACTACTCTAATAATGGACTACCAGTAATACTCTAATAATAGACTTCCAATACTACTCTAACAATGGACTTCCATTACTACTCTAACAATGGATTACTATTACTACTCTCAAAATGGAATACCATTAGTACTCTAACAATGGACTACAATTACTACACTAACAATGGACTACCAATACTACTCTAACAATGGATTACCATTACTACTCTCACAATGGACTACCATTAGTACTCTAACAATGGACTACCATTACTACTCTAACAATGGACTACCAGTGCTACTCTAACAATGGACTTCCATTACAACCTCTAACAATGGACTTCCATTACAACCTCTAACAATGGACTACCATTACTACACTAACAATGGACTACAATACTACTCTAACAATGGACTTCCATTACTACTCTAACAATGGACTACCATTAGTACTCTAATAATGGACTTCCATTACAAACTGTAACAATGAACTACTATTAATACTCTAACAATGGACTACCATTACTACACTAACAATGGACTACAATACTACTCTAACAATGGACTTCCATTTCAATCTGTAACAATGGACTTCCATTAATACTCTAACAATGGACTTCCATTACAAACTCAAACAATGAACTACCATTAGTACCATTAGTACTCTAACAATTGACTTCCATAACTACTTTAACAATGGACTACCAGTACTATTCAAACAATGGACTTCCATTTCAAACTCTATCAATGAACTTCCATTACAAATCTAACGATGGACTACCAGTACTACTCTAACAATGGAATTCCATTACAAAATCTAACAATGGACTACCATTACTACACTAGCAATGGACTACCATTAGCACTCTAACAATGGACTTCCATTACTACTCTAACAATGGACTAACAATACTACTCTAACAATGGACTACCTTTACTACTCTAACAATGGACTACTAGTAATACTCTAATAATGGACTCCCATTAGTACTCTAACAATGGACTTCCATTAAAACTCTAAGAATTGATTACCAGTACTACTCTAACAATGGATTTCAATTACAAACTCTAACAATGAACTTTCATTACTACTCTAATAATGGACTTCCATTACAAACTCTAACAATGGACTACCATCAGTACTCTAACAATGGACTAACATTAGTATTCTAACAATGGAATTCCATTACAAAATCTAACAATGGACTACCATTACTACACTAACAATGGACTAGCATTACTACTTCCATTACTACTCTAACAATGGACTTCCAGTACTACTCTAACAATAGACTTCCATTACAAACTCTAACATTGGACTTCCATTACTACTCTAACAATGGACTTCCTTTACTAATCTAACCTCTATAAGATGTTCTTTGTAAACAACATTTGAAATATCACTTCTTTAACAAGATAGGTAATACAAAGTATTCCAATGTGTGGAACTTGTTTACTATTCGTCATGGACGACACAACATTCCTATTTGGTCATCAATTACAGTCTTACGTTGATTACAGAAGACACCGGCATTGTTAAAGTGATCGCAATTGTGTTGCCTCCACCCCGGGAATCTGCACTCCGTAATAGATTTTTCCAGTCCATTACATTCTACGTTGTCAAGTAAGATATCAACACTCCCATTACCGTACTTGGATTTAGAATATGCTGTTCCGCCTCTTCAAATAGAATAAGAATATATTTAATTTATTTTTAAGATCATCAAGAATGAACTTAGCAATTAAAGCCAGATTGTCTGGAATTTTAACGTTTGTCATGTGCGTTTGTTTTTTTAATCACTACATTTATGTTACTATTATTTACACATATGTACTATTTACAATATATGTAACTTTCGATTATGCGACAAACATCAGTAAAACTAATTTTGTTGTAGCGATTGTAAATTTTACATATGACGTTTTCTTGAAACCACACCTATTATTTTCACATAACTTATTAGAGGCAAATGGAAGATTAGAATGAATTTCGATATATATATATATATATATATATATATATATATATATATATATATATATATATATATATATAGAGAGAGAGAGAGAGAGAGAGAGAGAGAGAGAGAGCGTTCATGATCCAACTTTCGAACATGCCCTTAATTTACATAAGTGAGTGAAATACTATTCTAAATTTAAAAGGGAATCACAACATACAGATAATTCAGCATCCTGCAGATGACTTTCGCGTCATTGTTGTCCCATCCATTATCGCAGACTATGCCCCATGTCCCGTCTTTAAAAATCTCTACTCTGCCTTCTGAAGGAGAGGGTCCGTCAGCTAGTCTGATCTGAATGGTGGATATTGGTGGTGTCGCTGTAAATCAAGAAATGTAATATATTCGAGTGACAAGATATACTCGTGTAAGAATTCTTGGATACGTTATTTGGCTATTTAAACAGAAATATACTTGATAACTTTTCCCTCGTACATGGTATTAACGTTATATCTGTGCATACGTTGTGCATGCCATGATTTGAATGAAATTCAGATATTCCCTGTATAGTCATTTTAACATATTTGTGTATACATTGTGCATGCCTTGCCTTGAATGAAATTCAAATATTCCCTGAAAAATTCTTTGCATGCAGTATCAATCATCATGTAAGCATAAAACGGATGTTAGTTTAATGGACATTGACGTTGTGTGCGTGTCTTTGCAAAATAGTTTTATCATTTTTAATGTTTATTATCGGTGTGACATCACCTGTAGAGCTTTCTCTGATCGCTGATTTCTCACCTAGTTTGCATATTCCCGTTAGATTTGTCTAGTCATTTTAACATGTATGAATTCTGGTTTATAATTCACTGATTTTTCTAACTCTTTTCGGCCCAAAACTATAATAATGTTAGATATTAGTGATTAAATAGGCCGTGTTGTAGCGTTTTTGGAAGAAGATGACCTTGAATCGCACTCAGGTTCATAAAATGGATTTCGCTGACAGTGAAATGTTTGAGTTTCTTTACTGTGGCTATTTGTGGATATTTAGGAAACGTTTTATGATCACGCTCGACCATATTCCTTTTTTAATTTGCATATATTTATTTTAAATGTACCTTAATAGAATGCGATGCTAGTCAGTAACTGAGAAAGAAGATATTTATTCACTTGAAAGAAGAGCAAAGAAATGATGTAAATCGTATTGTACGTCAAGATGTGATGTCAGTCGTATGGTACGTCATGATGTGATGTCAGTTGTACTGTACGTCATGATGTGGTGTCAGCCGTATTGTGCGTTAAGAAGTGATGCAATCGTATTGTGCGTTAAGAAGCGATGTCAATCATATGGTACGTCAAGATGTGATGCCATTCGTGTTGTGCGTGAAGAAGTGATATCAGTCGTGTTGTGCATCAAGAAGTGATCTCAGTCGTGTTGTGCATCAAGAAGTGATATCAAACGTATTGTGCGTCAAGAAATGATATGAATCGTATTGTGCGAACACAATATTTCTAGATAGAAGTTAGTATCATCAGAGGGCTCTATTCCGTCTCCCACATACTACTAGCATGTATTGTAGGTGAATCTCTAGATAGCAGCCACTAACAGCAGAGTTTTTTTTAATTCCCTCTCACACATACTACCAGCAAGTATCGTTACTTCCTGATAGCAGATAGGATCACCTTCGGGTTCTGTTTTTTCTCATTCACGCTAACGGCAAGTTTTATTGTTAGTTTCTACATAGCAGTAATTAACATCAGGGAAGTTATATTACCGCTCATGAACGGGGCTGAAAGTATTGTCAAATTGAATGATCCAGATTTCACAAGACTCTCGCCTAATATCGTTAGGAATAACATCTGTCTACCTACAAACAAAGCTTACTTAAATCCATCCAACTAGTGGTTTTCGTGTGAGTCCGGTCGAATCACAATTGATATCCATATCATGATAACAAAAACTTATTATTTGAATGAACCAGTATTAGCCTTTGTTTGGTGGCTTGGCTAATTCATAGGGTTTTGTGTCAATTTAATTTGCATTGTTTTTTGATAGTTTTTTTCTTCATTATATAATATGGATGGTTGTATTTTGGACTTGACCTTGTCCAAAATCAAGTTCATTTTCTACCTGACCTAAATCATTCATTTTGGTTTTATGGTAAACATGTTTATCTCAATCTGAGTTTAGAATGTTTTTTGAAATTACATGTACACTTGAAATGACAGGTCTGTCTGTTGTTTTCTGAATTTTATATTATACTTTTAGAAATAGACTTCAAATTATAACTATAATTTTATCTTGCAATGTTTTTTTTTAGCCTTCCAGAAGACAGGATTCCATTAGTAATTATTTTTTTTTTCAATAGAAACTGCTAATTATGGCATGAGGTTTACTAGAAATTAATTATTCGTGCTTTAATTTATATCAGAATCAATTGTAGTATTGTTGTGTCCAGTGATTCATTTGGATTGGAATTTATTTATTTAAAGTATTTATTCAATGCAATCACAAAGTGCTCTTCAAAAATAACATTCTCGAAAATATAGACTTGAATTTGTAGTAAAATTTAATTTAAGGATATATCCTTGGATTGTAATATTGTGATTCAACTAAAGACATTGGCACATTATCAGAACACAACAAAACACAGATTCTGCTCTGGAATGTTGATCGTATAATTTAAAAACAATGCGTAAATGCCTACCATTAATTCCATCGAGATGCATACAACATGATCGGAAGAGAAAAGAAAAGTCAGTCCTGCTCGTTTCAGAAAACGTGGATAGAGCCATGATTGAGTAGCTCTTTGATAAGTATAATTTGACCACATCACAGAATTCTGAAAATAGCTTACTTAATCAGGACCGGGGTGTGGGGAAGGGGGAGGGTCAAAGTAACTTGTCACTTAAAACTTTATTATCGTTTTATTCTTGTGCAGGTTTAATGGGTATTATGCACATCTTGACTAAATTGAGAGAGAATTTGGAACCGTTTAAGAAACATCATGGCATTTTTGAAATATTGGACCCCTCCTCCCCACCACATGACCTGATCCGGACCTGTTCATTACGGATTAATATAGTGATACCATGCACACAGAGCGGATTTTATATTATTACATTATTATACTTACTTCTATCAGTTGACGTTAAAAGTGTTTCACATATTACACCAGCGTCTTCCTCGTGTCCACAGTTATTGTCTCCCGGCTTGAAATGTCCACATTCCACCAAAGATGACTCTGTACCTTGACATTGCAAATCATCCAAGAGGATGCTTCCCACACCCGTACCATAAAGTCCCTTAGGAGCTGTTCTACCTCCACTGGTAAACATTAAAAGCGAAGATCAATAATAATAATAATAATAATAATAATAATAATAATAATAATAATAATAATAATATAATAACCCGCAGCAACAATGGCGATATTACCATTACTCGGTGTATGAGGTAGTTTTGACAAGTTGTTCGTGTCATTTTCATTTAGTCTGAATACACCTTCGCATTTGTACACCATACTAGTTTCAATAACGGATTATCTTTTATGTCATAAAACGTGCACAGAACTTAATCAATTCATTCATTGCTTTATAATTTCTATAATGAACGTGACGAGAGTGGCCCGAACACTGACATTTTCGGTGCCTTTCATGCTTACCGAACTTTCCATACTAATACGGTGCCTAGTGCGTACACTGTGAGCGAGTTGATTTCCTCAGACAGCATCTTGAAGAAGTTCATAATATTTGTCACTGCCGGAGATTTCCGTAAATTACCATAATGATGAGAGGTTTAGAGTTATATCTCTTGGCAGATATGCACATAAAATTTACACCGTTATTGTACTTGTTATACTTTACCTTTGCTTGATTCGGCATGTAAATATCGGAAGCAGACAGCATAATATATACCATCTATGAATATGCATATGAATTTGTGCACACAACCCTTCACTGAAAATTGACTTGTCCATGAAGTGGAAATGACTGGCGAACAGGGTCGTCTTTTACACTGAAAACTTCCGTTTGGAATGAAACGTGCAGACGATAATGGCATTAGGGTCTCACCTGGGAATAATCAGGTTTAAAATTATAACTCAATAAATGAACTGACTAAGTTCTGAACATCTTTTATCTCATTTGTGCTTTTCGTTTTTTTTTAAATTGGTGGGGGTGGGGTTTAAAGCAAACGTGGAGTATATTTAGACTTTAGTCATGAAGTGTTTGTTTCAAATTGCTTTGTACAAAATACATCTTGATCATAATAACGGTATGCTGTAGAAAAATGTTTAGAGTATATCCAACAGGAAACAAAGATGAAATTCAATTTTTCATGAACAATAAAATTCAAATGTTCATTAATAATGACACACCAGATAAAAGAATTGAACATATTATTAGCAACTTATTGCATACGTTGACAGCTATGAATTTAATCAAAGACTGTTTCCTCTCTAAATAAGATTAATCCCATTACGTATGAAATTAATCCAGTTACATGTGAAATTAATCCAATTATGCATGAGAGTAAACCAATTACGAATGAAATTTATCCAGTTATGTACATGTCCCTGTTCTCATTATAGTTTAGTAATTTATCTTTAGGCTATGATATGACCTTTTCAGATATCAATATTTAATAATTAACAATATGGATACTGGGGCTTGGGTTTTTCTTGAAACTGATATGAGACATGTACATCTTGCATAGTTACTTTGCAATATGCCGACAGTGAAATACCAATAGTCGGCTATGAAGAAAAGCTAGTAAACCACATCAGCAGTCTTGCTGGTTAAAAACAAGCAGAATATCTATATATAAAATATTCGGCTTCGATGAAAACTATTTTGAATTGCATCAAGTTGTTTAGCACACAATGTTTTCTAGAACTATCACATTTGGAAAGGGCATATCTTTGTCCAGTGAGAACCGCTTGGTGTCAAAAATGACATTCAGACGTGAAAAAAGCAGGTATAAATGTGTAGTTCGGCTACATGAACATAATTTGCTATGAACTGCCATTGGCCTCTTTTCAGGTCAAGTGAATATTATTCGTGTGCTTTGTTTTAATATCGCTATTCAAAAATATGGACCTTTTTACATTTCTCCACTACACTGCTTACATATTAACTAAAGCAATACAGGTGTTAGTTTGATACTTATTACTAACATGGGTCCAAATTGTGACAATATTATGTTATAATACTTGGCTCCATATTATATATATATATATATATATATATATATATATATATATATATATATATATATATATATATATATATATATATATATATATATATATAAGGAATTAATGTTAATGTTATATATCACTATAATAAAACAAATTGTAAGCTAAACTGTACCTTTAACGGACAGTCCTATAAGATACATCTTAAGGGTGAAAATATGGATCATTAAAAGGCATGTAAGGTACATTCCAAGGGGGAACGTCTGTATATGTAAAATTGATGTAAGATACATTCTAAGAGGGAATTTCTGTATCTATAACGTCCTATAAGGTACATCCTGATGGGGACACGCCTGTATCTATATGAGTCTTATAAGGTACATTTCGAGGGTGAATATCTGTATGTATAATGGTCCTATAAAATTCATCCCCAGGGGTAACGTCTGTATCTCTAATAGTCCTAAATGGCACATACCAAGTGGACATGTCTGTGTTTATAAATGTCCTGAAGGGTACATCCAAAGGGGGGATATCTGTACATTTTACAGTATCCTACAAGTCTTTTAAGGTTTTTTCTACAAGGAGCGGATGGGGGGATGTATGTTTATATTTGAGCTCCTTTTCAATTTCGATCCTTGTGTTTCCTTTCTCTATGTGGATTCTATTGCAATTATGTAATGATGGACGCAAAGATTGAGGAAATTTGACCTTACTACAAAGGACTTATTCTTGCGACTTACTGAACGGAAATAGTTTTGCAGTTGTCCCACAATACTCATAGTTTGTTCCCATAACAACAAATCTATCATTAGCCTTAATCAACAGACCATTTTCTCTCCCATCAAAGGGAGCTTACTCATATCAGATTACACTAGTGTGTCTTTTCATGCGAACGTTTCAATTTTCTTTGGTTAACGTTTAACAGAGAAACTCCGCAAAGAGTTGATCTTATACAGAGCCAGTTAAACCTGACAATCAGATTCTTTAATTAAATACCAAGATATTTTCTACCAACGTGTCTGGAACAAAAGCAGACTGGTGTTACCATTCGTGGCATAGACTACCTGAAACCTAGCATTCTGCACACCACTGCTGCATCACGATCATCCCAGTCGTCATCGCACACTGTCCCCCACCCTAAGTCCTCACGGCCGGTGTAGTAAACTTCAACCCTTCCATCGCTCTCAGTCTTCCCGTCTACTAGCCGGACTTGAACTGTAAGAGTTTTAGCATCTTTCTAACATCACTTCGTGTGTTGCTCTTGTTAAGATGATACATGAATTTATCGGGTAATAAATAATACGTATGTTCATTAGTATTACAGTGGGCCACTTAAAGTGCCCAGAGAAATCCATTATTAAGTAGGTAAAAAGGTCCTAGACCCAAAAAGAAATAGATGTAGGAGCTAATTGGAGATCAAACGATAATTATATGGTCACCCGCAGGGTTACAAATGGAGGCCAGTATGGCGTCAAACAAGAACTTAATGTGTTACCAATCTATTGGGTCAAACATTGAGTTTAAAACTGGAATTTGTTTGGGGTCAAACGATGTGTGGGGTAAAATGGGATTTTTACATGGGAAAAATTGATGGGGTCAAAGCAATAAAATTAACCAATACGATACATGCACTATCCAACACGCCGTGTGGAGTGACCGAAACCCAGTAATCTGCTAGCCAACACTCGAAGTTATACTATCAACACATGGTGTTGTAACCACAACCCCACATGATAGCATCAACATTATTTATATAGTAAGCACATTTAGTATCCATCAAGGCACGTGTAGTGACCTAAACCAATCATCTAATATCCACCACATAACACTTTACCATCAATACGCCGTGTAGTGACTCAACTCGCCATTTGCAGTGACCTGTTGCCTTATGGTATATCAATCCATGATTTTTATATGAAGCAATATATGTGCATCATAATACTTTGGAGATGTCAGCAAATTTGCTTATACAGTATTAAACTGGCGTCATACATTGCTTTAGTGGAAGGAACCAATTCATAATTATACTAAAATGGATGTGAATAAATATTAAAATATCCAGAAAAAGTAACCCCACCCAATAAATTGGCATCAGCTAAAAGAACGTTTACATTTTTTTAAGACTATGCTTAACTTTCATGAAGATTGAACAAAATCTTGAAAATTGAATTAAAATGGTTGAGACTAAAGGTCTACTGACATTTCCATACAGTGCCGGACTTTAACGGAGACTATTAAATGTCCAGAACAATGTTTGCTTGTTGTTTAAAAATTGGCCTGGAAAAAACAGAATGAAACTTCTGCATTCTTAAAGCTTAACAAAGACCATATTTAGGTAAAGACGTATATATATATATATATATATATATATATTATGAATGGAATGGATCCCTTTATGTGGTCTTTGTGGACTTTGAGAAGGCCTTCGACAGCCTGCACCGAGACTCTATGTGGAGGATCCTACGACATTATGGCATCCCCAAGAAAATTGTCAATGTCATCAGGTCCCTGTACGAAAACTCTGAGTGCAGAGTAATCCACAACAACCAACTCACTGAACCATTCAAGGTGGAAACCGGAGTGAAGCAAGGATGCATTCTCTCTCCAATTCTCTTCTCACTGGCCATTGACTGGATCATGCGCCGCACCACAGAGGGCAAGAGGCATGGAATACAATGGACGTTGACCTCAATGCTGGATGACCTGGACTATGCCGACGACATCGGGTTGCTGGCAAGCAGACACCAGGATATTCAACAGAAGACACAACAGTTGGTACAGACAGCAAATACCATAGGTCTTCGAGTCAACATAGGGAAGACAAAAGTCTTGAGGAAGAATACTAGAGTGGGCAACCCAATCACCATCAATGACCAGCCTCTGCAAGAACTAGACGATTTCACTTACCTGGGTAGCAAGGTCGCCACGGATGGAGATAGCACAAGGGAAGTCGTCACAAGAATCGGCAAGGCCAACCAGACCTTCGCAATGCTGAAGCCTATATGGAGGACAAGAAACCTCAGTGTCCACACAAAGATCCGTATCTTCAAGAGCAACGTGTTGAGCGTCCTTTTGTACGGCTCAGAGTGTTGGAAGTCCACTGCGAACATAGAACACAAGCTCGAAGTGTTTCAAACCAAATGCCTGCGACGCATCATGAGGATTTTCTGGCCAAACATGATCTCAAATGAGGAACTTCGGCACAGAGCGGGTGCAAGCACCATCTCTGAGATCATTTCAACTCGGCGATGGAGATGGCTCGGCCATGTCTGCAGAATGCCTCCTGACTCACTACCAAGGGTGGCACTGAGATGGATCCCACAGGGTAAAAGGAACCGTGGCAGACCCAAAGAGACCTGGCGACGAACAGTGGAGAGAGACCTTAAGACCAGAGGCCTCACCTATCAGACCGCCCCTGCAATAGCTGACGACAGACGGAAATGGTGCTCCCTTGCTGTTGCCTCAAGCACCAGACGGCGCAGAGAGGACTGATTGATTGATATATATATATATATATATATATATATATATATATATATATATATATATATATATATATATATATATATATATTCCATTTGACTTCCTTGGAAACGAAATGCATCGAAGGTTATTTTCAAAAAATTGTATATAGAATTACTTGAAGTTTATTTTGAATGAAAATGTAGTATCAACTGGTGACCTACCCTTACATGTGAAAACATACATGGGAACTTTATCACCTTGTAATTCAGTTCCTTCATAGTTTATTAGAATCCAGTGATGGATATCCTTCCCATTGATCACACACAGAGTGGAATAGTTTGATTCATATGGATCATACTCTCTCGACGATGCTATTATAGCCTTTATGAGAAGAAATGCTACCTGTACTCATTTCAATAACGTGTGATTACAAATATTATATTATAATGCGTATTGTGTGCATTTTCTTCATCAGTATGGTCAAAGGTTTTCAATAGAACCTTAAATGACTTGTTTTCAGCGTGATTATTGTAGAAACGATTATAAAATAGAAGGAAGGTTTGCTTAACACAGAAAGTGTACAAATTTGAACATTTCACGCCGTTTGAATTGACCAAAACGGTCACCGAAAACTAGAGACCGACCGAAATTCGGTTTCGGTGCCCAAATTTGGCAAATGGCCTCTTTCGGCTTAGTTTCTGTTTCGGCCGAAGCCAAAATGTTAGCTTTCTGTTTGCTTTCGGTTTCGACCGAAACTGATATTGACTTTCGGTCATCAGCCGAAGATCTAATTTAACTTTCAGAATGCAACGCTAGTGCTGCGTCTATAACTCTGCTTGTCGGCCGGTCAGTCGGCGGTAGGCAATTTGATATTTAGCGAAGTCCTCTTACTGCAGGCTCTCAATGATTACTTCTAGATTCGTTTTTAATTAGCGTAGCATTGCATCATGTCCCTGGCCTGTTTAATAAATCTTGTGTTCGGCAACTTCGGTTTATCTTTCGGCCGAAGGTGTACTTAAACATTCGGTTTAGGCTTCTGTTTTGGGCCAAAAGTCAATTTATAACTTTTTGTGAAATTTAGTTTAGTTTAGTTTAATTTAGTTTCGGTCGGCCTCTACTGAAAACTAGCTGAAATGTATATGTTTGTGCATATCGGTTATGAGTTTCAAACAAGTATCAACCTTTTAATTATTATCATTTTGTACAGTAGTTTCCAATTTTTAAATTTGTCTGGCTATTCTTTTAGTCTTTGCTAAATTAGTACACCTTGTTTATTATTTTTACGGTTAAAACAAATGTAACTTGTTTACTTTTTACAAATGGATTTTTTGCAACATTCTACTAACAATTTTACATTTGGGTAATCCTTTTGATTTCCGCAACATTCCGTATTAGTTTAGAAATTTTAGTATTAGTTTTAGTCTAGCCCTGAACAAGTTTTACCTTTCTTCTGCATGGTTTTCAGTCTCTGCTAAATTCAGTATGAGCCTTGGAATATCAGCACTTCCTTTAGCCAAGCCAAAGTTTCGGAATTTTAGTACTACTTTTAGTCTAGGTCATTAATTTATTATATATTTACTGGATATTTATCAGTCTGCTAAAGTCCAAACCGTTTCGGAATTTTATAGTACCACTTTAAATCACGTCAATATATGTTATGAGTTGTTTCCATCGATTGTTTCCCCCCACATGACCCGAGTTGTATGTAAATCATTATATATAAATCATGGATATATGTATATAGACCCAAGGCAGGATATATTTAGACGTGTTAATGATATAACATAGGTCTTGAATAGTAATTATAAGCATCAATAACTGCAAAAATCGTGTTAGATATTAATTTTCAGGGAACTGGTCACACCATGGCGTGTTGGTAATATAATTTCAAGTTTTGGCTGGAAGATAAATTGGTAATCGTCGCAACACTCGGCCTGTTGAATAGCAAATGTGGGATATTGGTCACTACACACGGCGTATTGGATATTATAACTGGGCTATTATTAAACTATCAGACCCAATAAATTGTTATATTCCTTTTCAAACATACATATTTGACAAAATAAATTTGGACCCCATTATGTTTTGACCATAGAAATGTCTCCTACATTAAATTCACGTTGGACGTCCAGATATGTGAACCAATGGCGACTATATAATTAAAATTTGGCCCCCTATCGGCGCTTAAAACTACTACCTGGATTGTATAGCTTTTTTTTCACAGGATGAATCTGTGTGGTTAGAAATAGTAACACTGTTAGGCGTGCATGGTGAGAACTATGAGTTTGCATTGTAAATGAAATGCCGTATGATGTTTTGCTTGATCGATACGTATTCATACAATTGTATCAATGCCTTGTATCATAACGGGGGTGGGGGCGTTACAGTAGAGAGAGAGAGAGAGAGAGAGAGAGAGAGAGAGAGAGAGAGATAGAGAATACTACTATTCCAAATACGAGAATCTAAGCCTGCTACAGTCATTTTCGGTTGGAACTTATCGAATAATATACCTCAATTAAGTAAAAGAAAGACTAAGTTATAAAATAACAAGTTTAGAACAACATACAGTTTTGTGAATTAAAGCCAACCTAATCCTACAGAGTTTTATCACAAGTCCAAATGAATAGTGTTCCGAATTAATACCATGTCTTCAACTTGCTGATGTACCAACTTGCTGATGTACCAATATTCTTAATGTGCTGAAGTATCAACAGTATTGATGTGTCATAATGGCATTGTCTAAATATCCCTTGAATTAAATCACAATAATCCCAGAATAATATATTTTAGTTTAAAAATCAATGAGCATTTTATAATCCATACAAATGAGTCCTTTCAAATTTTATCTTAACACAACATTAAATACATCTGCAGACTGGCTTTAAAACAAGAACATATGATATATGAATGAATTAATTGTCCACTTCTTCGTTCTTATAAATACCCTACGACTTTAGATTGCAATCATTTCCTACTCGATCTATGTCACAATGAGGTATTTCATGATAAATCACCACTTGACATACATCGCAATAATCATTTGTCCAATGAGAATATTATCTCAAAATATAAAAATGTTCTATTTAGAACCTTATAAGGTCATACTCAAGAACTCAAACCCACATAAACAACATTTGTAGCTTTCTACAATCAACAGTCATGGGTCAAAAGTTAGATACAATATAAAAATACATAACATGATCAACATTGTCTCTAAATTTCATATAATTCACGATACATTTATAACAAACAAACAAAGAAATCATACCAAAGTTTTGTTATTAGAAAAATATCGAAGCATTTGGAGAAATGTACAGTTCCACAAAAAACATCTGAACCAATATTACTCTGGGAGATATTCTGGTATGGTGGTGCTCTGCCGTTTCGTATTTTGCAAAGATACACTGATAATTCTGGACAAATCTGAAGTTATCATACCGGATCGGTCGTCGCTCGGGTCAACAAGGACCGCCTGCCGTTGTTCACCAGGACGAAGATGACAAGTGTGCTATTGGTACTCTGCATGCAATCAGAGCGAGAGACAGCCACCGCCACCTGGAACATTATAACTCTGGCGCAAACTTGAAGACTCCAAGAGTTGACACGTGAGATGGAGCACTACTCATGGCAATACTGGGACTGTGTGAAGTAAGATGTAAAACCCTAGGAGAACACCAAAACTGAAGATGGGCATATAATATACTATAGTGGAGAGTTATACAAGTCCATAAATCGAGTAGGCTTCCTTGTAAACAAAGCCGTCAAGGGATCTGTGCTTGAATGTCGCCCCATATCTAGAAGAATCATCTCCGTTAGTCTGAAAGCATTTCCCTTTAACATCACAATTATCCAAGTCAATGCTCCAACTACTGGTCATGATGATGAAGAAATAGAGGAGTTTTACAACAAACTCCAGGGTATAATAAACATGGAAGGTAAGAAAGACATCCTCATTATCCAAGGAGACTGGAATGCCAAAGTTGGCAAAGATGCTCTAAAGACCAGGATAATCATTGTGGACCCTCTTGCAATGAGCTTACCAATGAAAGGGGGAGAGGGCTGCTCGAGTTCACAAGCTACAACAACTTTATACTAACCAACACCCTGGGCCAACATAAAGCTTCATGATGCTGGACATGGCACGCACCAAATAAAACCCATCATAACCAGATCGACTACATACTGGTTCAAAAGCGTTACCGATCTGGCATCAACAAAGCAAAAACAAGAACAGAACGTCCCCATGTGCTGATGTTGGGAGTGATCACGACTTCGTCATTATGAACGTCCGAGTGAGGTTGAAGAAATTAACAAGCCAAAGAAAATCAGGCACAAATTCAACCTTGAACAAATGAAGAACCCTAACATCTGCAACTCATTTCAAACCACAATTGGAGGACAATTTGCTCCGCTCCTTGTGAAAGATGTTGATGTTGAAGTGATGACAGACACTTTCAACACAGTCATGATAACAGCTGCCAAGGAGATCATTGGCTTCCATAGCTCAAAGAAAAAACTCTGGGTTACAGAAGAGATTCTGAATCTGTGTGATGCCTGAAGATATCTCAAAAACACCAGACACACAACAAGGGCAGTGGAGTATCGAGAAATAAACAAGAATATCAGAAGAAGAAAAAAATTGAAGAAAGCAAACGAAGATTGGATTGGACAAAAGTGCACAGGCATAGAGAGAGCAGTCTGATAAAGAATAACAGCAAAAAAGCATTCCAGATTGTGAAAGACGTCACCAGACAGAAGCAACTAAGATTTAGTACCAGTCGAGACGAAAATGGAAAATGCCTCACATAAGCGAATGACACTGTACAAAGATGGACTGAGTATTGTAAAGAACTCTTCAAACATCAGTCCACAGGATACCCAGAGGTGCTTAAAGTTCCAAACTCCACAAATGATTATGATTTCCCCATTCTCAAAGAAGAGGTGGAGTCAGCAATAAGAGCATTGAAGAATGGGAAGACAGCTGAAGTAGACAGCATCCAAGCTGAATTTATCAAGAATGGTGGGGAATCAGTGATAGAGCTACTAACAAAAATCTGCAACTAGATCTGGCAGACAGGTGAATGGCCAACACAGTGGATCCAGTCACTGATTATAACACTCCCCAAAAAAGGCAATCTCCAGCTGTGCCAAAATTACAGAACTATTAGTCTGATCAGCCATGCTAGTAAGGTGATGCTGAAGATTATCTTGAACAGGCTGAACCCACAAGCAGAAGAAAGAATCGCTGAAGAACAGGCAGGGTTCCGGAGTGGAAGAAGCACAACAGAACACATATTCAATCTTAGGGTTCTGTGTGAAAAGTACTCAACATCAACAAGACATCTATAATGTGATCATAGATTTCAAAAAGGTAAATAGATTATTGGTTCCATTGACATGGCCATACCATTTCAGCGCTTCTTTTTGACAGTGGTGAGGAGGTCTTCATAATGGCCTACTTTGTGCCTGATGGTGTTACGCACCTCCATTTGTGATGTGGCCCATGTAAGAGATGCCAAGGATGGTTCTGTAGCATCTCATTTTAAGTGCCTGAAGTCTTCGTTGTAATTCTGCCGTCAGGGTCTATGTCTCACATGAATACAGAAAGACTGAGATGACTAGTGCTCTCAATAGTCTGAGTTTAGTTTTCAGACACATATTTTTGTCTCTCCAGATGGGTCTTAGCTTTGACATAGCTGTCGTTGTTTGTTCTGCTCGTGACAAAATTTCTGCTCTTGATCCCTCTTTGATGATTTTGGAACCACGATATTTGAATTGGCCCACTGTTTCCAGTCTCTGTCCTCTGACTTTAATCTTGGTTGAGATTTGGTTGGCACTATTTGTCATCAGCTTTGTCTTCTCGGCACTTATCTCCATGTCAAATATAGAAGATGTTCATCCAGGTTCTTAACTACGGTAGCAGGCTCTTCACTGCCTACCAGCCCATCAATGTCGTCTGCCAAACGTAGGTTGGTGATGTTACGGCCTCCAATGCTGACTGTCCCACAGTGGTTTTCCAAGTCTTCGCTGCGATGTAAGTAAATGTTGAAAAGAGTGGGTGACAGGAAACAGCTTTGCCGTACTTCAACTGTTGTCTTGAACCAATCCACCACAGAACCTTTAGCAACGCAAGGAGCATGCTAAGCAAGGAACCAGGCTAACTTTTGAGACAAACATATTTCGTAGAGTCGCAAATACCGTATCGCTCAGTAAATACAGCACGTTTTATATGAGCTTAAATTTGTTCTGGCATGAATATTCGCGCAATTCGTACGTTTCTGAGCCCGTAACTTCAGTTTGGCGCAACACAGAACAAATCAATGATAGCTTGATGAAAATTAAAATATCTTAGGAGTAAAACAGGCAGAAGATTATGGTCGTCTGCCATCGTGAACGGAACAACAGTAGGATTTAGAGGGTCTATCGTTTATCGAAGTTTTTGGATGTTGCTGACCTTGCCTTCTTTATATTAAGAAAGACAGGGTCCTTTGTCAGAACGGGGCATCCGGGTAATCTGATGAAATTTTGTCACTCAGTATGACTTTTGTCCTTTCAGGTTATTGCTTTTAATAACTTTAAGCTCTCGTCGAGCACCTGTGATTCCGGCTTGTCTTTGGAGCACGTGGAGCAATCATTTTGGTTTGACATTTGCTTAGATCATGAACAATTTCCACAAGCACAGTATCCAAAGAAATTTCAACCACAGTACATAAAGTGTCATTGAGGTATGCCAACATAAAGTATTGAGGTATGCCAACATTCTCTCCACTGTGTATTTTGTAAATGCATGCAACTCCACCTTACACGTGTCACTCTCTCGTAATACCTGTAGAGTGCCTACTAAGACGTCACAGGCAGAGGAGGAGAGCTAATTGTGTTCATTTCAGAGACAATATTGTTATTATTGTGCGGCTGTTATATCTAAATTTTCGGTCATTTTTTAAAAAATCATACAACAACTTAGAATGAGAAATAACATAACGATAACATTTAATACTACTTACTTAGCTTGACAATTGGTAGCGACTCGTTTGATGCTAAATCTGGTCCACATTCCACACCAGCGTCTTCCTCGTGTCCACAGTTATCATAACCCGGATTGAAATTTCCACATTCAGCCAATGTCATTTCGTTGCCTTGACATTTTAAGTCATCGAGAATGATGCTACCTACACCAGCGCCATATTTTCCCTTAGGAGATGTTCCACCGCCACTGGTAAACATTAGACACGAAGCTTAATTTTTTCTTTCTACTACTACTACTACTACTACTACTAGGAAATAATAATAATAATAATAATAATAATAATAATAATAATAATTATTATTATTATTATTATTATTATTATTATTATTATTATTATTATCTCTTGGTTTCGATGTATTTAAAAAATTTCTTTTAAATGTGTTGATTTACTTAAGCGGTGTTTTTCTCACATTTCTGCGTACAAAGTATTAACGTTTAATTTAATATTCTCTGCAAATTAAAGATCCCTCTAACGTTAGGTTATCCTCAATGGTTTATAATTAATCCATAAGAAAATGAAGACTGTATTCAAAGTGTTGATGAACTCTTAAAAGTAATGACCAGTTACTACTGAAAATAATTCCACTGTATGTCATATTTCCCCTGAGGTCAAAACTCTAAAACAAAATCGTAACATTTATTGTTTAATAAGGTTTCTCATTCTATTTTTGTCATCTCAAAATGTTTAGAACATTTTGTAATAAATCACAGACATGTATAAAGACATGGGGGAAAGGAATGCAAATTAAAAATTAATATGAAATATTTTTCATGAACTATGATATTGTCATCGATCGATATTTCAAACCAATTATTAGCCCCTTAGCTGTTTGATTATATGATGTACAGTTAAGAGTCAAGAAGTCCCCAGTACAATAATGAGGCATGAGGGCATATGTTTATATATCTGAACTCCTTTATTATTTGATGTTTGGCTATTCCAAATCATATATGTGGTTTTGGGTTCTATCATAATTTAGCGCAATTTAATAAAATCTGATCATAGCTCGTGCATGAGATTGACCAGCGGTTCATCGAAAATTCGAATTTACTACGATTAACTTATTCGTGTTCTAGTGAGTTTGTTTTGCATTCGGTCCTACGCTAATCATAGATTAGTTGCATAAAGTAATATGGCAGCAACCTTAATTAACAGTCAATTTCTCTTTCAGCAAAGGTAGCTTACCCGCATCAGGTTATGTTTGTGTATAGCGTGCATATTTCTATTTCTATTGGTTAATTTTTCAGAGAGACACACGATGTCAACCACAAACGTGTGATCTTATGATTTGATTTCAAGTCTTTAAGATCGGCGGCGATATGAGACCTCATAAACTACCTGAAACCTAGCATCCTGCACACCACTGCTGCATCACGATCATCCCAGTCGTCATCGCACACTGTCCCCCACCCCAAGTCCTCACGGCCGGTGTAGTACACTTCAACCCTTCCATCACGCTTAGTCTTCCCACCCACCAGCCGAACGTGAACTGAAAGAGTTGATAGCAGACTTCTTTCCTCACTTTGCTTATTCTTCTTCATAAGACAAGCATATTTCACAGAGAATTAAATATTTATTCATTTAACGGATTTTATAACCTTCCAAGACGGAGACAATTAAGGATCCAAAAGTACGCACTGTCCTTCGCTTTTTGACGAAACGATTTGGACTTAAAAATTAGACTATGTACTTGCATCCTATCGTAATGTCATGCAACACCTTAGGTGTTTAAGATGGTGATTTTGTATCAGTCGTCATCGCACACTGTACCCCACCCTAAGTCCTCACGGCCGGTGTAGTAAACTTCAACCCTTCCATCGCTCTCAGTCTTCCCGTCTACTAGCCGGACTTGAACTGTAAGAGTTTTAGCATCTTTCTAACATCACTTCGTGTGTTGCTCTTGTTAAGATGATACATGAATTTATCGGGTAATAAATAATACGTATGTTCATTAGTAGTACAGTGGGCCACTTAAAGTGCCCAGAGAAATCCATTATTAAGTAGGTAAAAAGGTCCTAGACCCAAAAAGAAATAGATGTAGGAGCTAATTGGAGATCAAACGATAATTATATGGTCACCCGCAGGGTTACAAATGGAGGCCAGTATGGCGTCAAACAAGAACTTAATGTGTTACCAATCTATTGGGTCAAACATTGAGTTTAAAACTGGAATTTGTTTGGGGTCAAACGATGTGTGGGGTAAAATGGGATTTTTACATGGGAAAAATTGATGGGGTCAAAGCAATAAAATTAACCAATACGATACATGCACTATCCATCACGCCGTGTGGAGTGACCGAAACCCAGTAATCTGCTAGCCAACACTCGAAGTTATACTATCAACACATGGTGTTGTAACCACAACCCCACATGATAGCATCAACAATATTTATATAGTAAGCACATTTAGTATCCATCAAGGCACGTGTAGTGACCTAAACCAATCATCTAATATCCACCATATAACACTTTACCATCAATACGCCGTGTAGTGACTCAACTCGCCATTTGCAGTGACCTGTTGTCTAATGTTATATCAATCCACGATTTTTATATGAAGCAATATATGTGCATCATAATACTTTGGAGATGTCAGCAAATTTGCTTATACAGTATTAAACTGGCGTCATACATTGCTTTAGTGGAAGGAACCAATTCATAATTATACTAAAATGGATGTGAATAAATATTAAAATATCCAGAAAAAGTAACCCCACCCAATAAATTGGCATCAGCTAAAAGAACGTTTACATTTTTTTAAGACTATGCTTAACTTTCATGAAGATTGAACAAAACCTTGAAAATTGAATTAAAATTAATTAATTAAATTAAAAGGTCTACTGACATTTCCATACAGTGCCGGACTTTAACGGAGACTATTAAATGTCCAGAACAATGTTTGCTTGTTGTTTAAAAATTGGCCTGGAAAAAACAGAATGAAACTTCTGCATTCTTAAAGCTTAACAAAGACCATATTTAGGTAAAGACGTATATATATATATATATATATATATATATATATATATATATATATATATATATATATATATATATATATACTCCATTTGACTTCCTTGGAAACGAAATACATCGAAGGTTAATTTCAAAAAATTGTATATAGAATTACTTGAAGTTTATTTTCAATGAAAATGTAGTATCAACTGGTGACCTACCCTTAAATGTGAAAACATACATGGAAACTTTATCACCTTGTAATTCAGTTCCTTCATAGTTTATTAGAATCCAGTGATGGATATCCTTCCCATTGATCACACACAGAGTGGAATAGTTTGATTCTTATGGATCATACTCTCTCGACGATGCTATTATAGCCTTTATGAGAAGAAATGCTACCTGTACTTATTTCAATAACGTGTGATTACAAATATTATATTATAATGCGTATTGTGTGCATTTTCTTCATCAGTATGGTCAAAGGTTTTCAATAGAACCTTAAATGACTTGTTTTCAGCGTGATTATTGTAGAAACGATTATAAAATAGAAGGAAGGTTTGCTTAACACAGAAAGTGTACAAATTTGAACATTTCACGCCGTTTGAATTGACCAAAACGGTCACCGAAAACTAGAGACCGACCGAAATTCGGTTTCGGTGCCCAAATTTGGCAAATGGCCTCTTTCGGCTTAGTTTCTGTTTCGGCCGAAGCCAAAATGTTAGCTTTCTGTTTGCTTTCGGTTTCGACCGAAACTGATATTGACTTTCGGTCATCAGCCGAAGATCTATTTTAATTTTCAGAATGCAACGCTAGTGCTGCGTCTATAACTCTGCTTGTCGGCCGGTCAGTCGGCGGTAGGCAATTTGATATTTAGCGAAGTCCTCTTACTGCAGGCTCTCAATGATTACTTCTAGATTCGTTTTTAATTAGCGTAGCATTGCATCATGTCCCTGGCCTGTTTAATAAATCTTGTGTTCGGCAACTTCGGTTTATCTTTCGGCCGAAGGTGTAGTTAAATGTTCGGTTTAGGCTTCTGTCTTGGGCCAAAAGTCAATTTATAACTTTTTGTGAAATTTAGTTTAGTTTAGTTTAATTTAGTTTCGGTCGGCCTCTACTGAAAACTAGCTGAAATGTATATGTTTGTGCATATCGGTTATGAGTTTCAAACAAGTATCAACCTTTTAATTATTATCATTTTGTACAGTAGTTTCCAATTTTTAAATTTGTCTGGCTATTCTTTTAGTCTTTGCTAAATTAGTACACCTTGTTTATTATTTTTACGGTTAAAACAAATGTAACTTTTTTACTTTTTACAAATGGATTTTTTGCAACATTCTACTAACAATTTTACATTTGGGTAATCCTTTTGATTTCCGCAACATTCCGTATTAGTTTAGAAATTTTAGTATTAGTTTTAGTCTAGCCCTGAACAAGTTTTACCTTTCTTCTGCATGGTTTTCAGTCTCTGCTAAATTCAGTATGAGCCTTGGAATATCAGCACTTCCTTTAGCCAAGCCAAAGTTTCGGAATTTTAGTACTACTTTTAGTCTAGGTCATTAATTTATTATATATTTACTGGATATTTATCAGTCTGCTAAAGTCCAAACCGTTTCGGAATTTTATAGTACCACTTTAAATCACGTCAATATATGTTATGAGTTGTTTCCATCGATTGTTTCCCCCCACATGACCCGAGTTGTATGTAAATCATTATATATAAATCATGGATATATGTATATAGGCCCAAGGCAGGATATATTTAGACGTGTTAATGATATAACATAGGTCTTGAATAGTAATTATAAGCATCAATAACTGCAAAAATCGTGTTAGATATTAATTTTCAGGGAACTGGTCACACCATGGCGTGTTGGTAATATAATTTCAAGTTTTGGCTGGAAGATAAATTGGTAATCGTCGCAACACTCGGCCTGTTGAATAGCAAATGTGGGATATTGGTCACTACACACGGCGTATTGGATATTATAACTGGGCTATTATTAAACTATCAGACCCAATAAATTGTTATATTCCTTTTCAAACATACATATTTGACAAAATAAATTTGGACCCCATTATGTTTTGACCATAGAAATGTCTCCTACATTAAATTCACGTTGGACGTCCAGATATGTGAACCAATGGCGACTATATAATTAAAATTTGGCCCCCTATCGGCGCTTAAAACTACTACCTGGATTGTATAGCTTTTTTTCACAGGATGAATCTGTGTGGTTAGAAATAGTAACACTGTTAGGCGTGCATGGTGAGAACTATGAGTTTGCATTGTAAATGAAATGCCGTATGATGTTTTGCTTGATCGATACGTATTCATACAATTGTATCAATGCCTTGTATCATAACGGGGGTGGGGGCGTTACAGTACAGAGAGAGAGAGAGAGAGAGAGAGAGAGAGAGAGAGAGAGAGAGAATACTACTATTCCAAATACTAGAATCTAAGCCTGCTACAGTCATTTTCGGTTGGAACTTATGGAATAATATACCTCAATTAAGTAAAAGAAAGACTAAGTTATAAAATAACAAGTTTAGAACAACATACAGTTTTGTGAATTAAAGCCAACCTAATCCTACAGAGTTTTATCACAAGTCCAAATGAATAGTGTTCCGAATTAATACCATGTCTTCAACTTGCTGATGTACCAACTTGCTGATGTACCAATATTCTTAATGTGCTGAAGTATCAACAGTATTGATGTGTCATAATGGCATTGTCTAAATATCCCTTGAATTAAATCACAATAATCCCAGAATAATATATTTTAGTTTAAAAATCAATGAGCATTTTATAATCCATACAAATGAGTCCTTTCAAATTTTATCTTAACACAACATTAAATACATCTGCAGACTGGCTTTAAAACAAGAACATATGATATATGAATGAATTAATTGTCCACTTCTTCGTTCTTATAAATACCCTACGACTTTAGATTGCAATCATTTCCTACTCGATCTATGTCACAATGAGGTATTTCATGATAAATCCCCACTTGACATACATCGCAATAATCATTTGTCCAATGAGAATATTATCTCAAAATATAAAAATGTTCTATTTAGAACCTTATAAGGTCATACTCAAGAACTCAAACCCACATAAACAACATTTGTAGCTTTCTACAATCAACAGTCATGGGTCAAAAGTTAGATACAATATAAAAATACATAACATGATCAACATTGTCTCTAAATTTCATATAATTCACGATACATTTATAACAAACAAACAAAGAAATCATACCAAAGTTTTGTTATTAGAAAAATATCGAAGCATTTGGAGAAATGTACAGTTCCACAAAAAACATCTGAACCAATATTACCCTGGGAGATATTCTGGTATGGTGGTGCTCTGCCGTTTCGTATTTTGCAAAGACACACTGATAATTCTGGACAAATCTGAAGTTATCATACCGGATCGGTCGTCGCTCGGGTCAACAAGGACCGCGCCTGCTGTTGTCCACCAGGACGAAGATGACAAGTGTGCTATTGGTAGTCTGCATGCAATCAAAGCGAGAGACAGCCACCGCCACCTGGAACATTAGAACTCTGGCGCAAACTTGAAGACTCCAAGAGTTGACACGTGAGATGGAGCACTACTCATGGCAATACTGGGACTGTGTGAAGTAAGATGTAAAACCCTAGGAGAACACCAAAACTGAAGATGGGCATATAATATACTATAGTGGAGAGTTATACAAGTCCATAAATCGAGTAGGCTTCCTTGTAAACAAAGCCGTCAAGGGATCTGTGCTTGAATGTCGCCCCATATCTAGCAGAATCATCTCCGTTAGTCTGAAAGCATTTCCCTTTAACATCACAATTATCCAAGTCAATGCTCCAACTGCTGGTCATGATGATGAAGAAATAGAGGAGTTTTACAACAAACTCCATGGTATAGTAAACATGGAAGGTAAAAAAGACATCCTCATTATCCAAGGAGACTGGAATGCCAAAGTTGACAAAGATGCTCTAAAGACCAGGATGATCATTGTGGACCTTCTTGCAATGAGCTTACCAATGAAAGGGGGAGAGGGCTGCTCGAGTTCACAAGCTACAACAACTTTGTACTAACCAACACCCTGGGCCAACATAATGCTTCATGATGCTGGACATGGCACGCACCAAATAAAACCCATCATAACCAGATCGACTACATACTGGTTCAAAAGCGTTACCGATCTGGCATCAACAAAGCAAAAACAAGAACAGAACGTCCCCATGTGCTGATATTGGGAGTGATCACGACTTCGTCATTATGAACGTCCGAGTAAGGTTGAAGAAATTAACAAGCCAAAGAAAATCAGGCACAAATTCAACCTTGAACAAATGAAGAACTCTAACATCTGCAACTCATTTCAAACCACAATTAGAGGACAATTTGCTCCGCTCCTTGTGAAAGATGTTGATGTTGAAGTGATGACAGACACTTTCAACACAGTCATGATAACAGCTGCCAAGGTAATCATTGGCCTCCATCGCTCAAAGAAAAAACTCTGGGTTACAGAAGAGATTCTGAATCTGTGTGATGCCTGAAGATATCTCAAAAACACCAGACACATAACAAGGGCAGTGGAGTATCGAGAAATAAACAAGAATATCAGAAGAAGAAAAAAATTGAAGAAAGCAAACGAAGATTGGATTGGACAAAAGTGCACAGACATAGAGAGAGCAGTCTGATAAAGAATAACAGCAAAAAAGCATTCCAGATTGTGAAAGACGTCACCAGACAGAAGCAACTAAGATTTAGTACCAGTCGAGACGAAAATGGAAAATGCCTCACATAAGCGAATGACACTGTACAAAGATGGACTGAGTATTGTAAAGAACTCTTCAAACATCAGTCCACAGGATACCCAGAGGTGCTTAAAGTTCCAAACTCCACAAATGATTATGATTTCCCCATTCTCAAAGAAGAGGTGGAGTCAGCAATAAGAGCACTGAAGAATGGGAAGACAGCTGAAGTAGACAGCATCCAAGCTGAATTTATCAAGAATGGTGGGGAATCAGTGATAGAGCTACTAACAAAAATCTGCAACTAGATCTGGCAGACAGGTGAATGGCCAACACAGTGGACCCAGTCACTGATTATAACACTCCCCAAAAAAGGCAATCTCCAGCTGTGCCAAAATTACAGAACTATCAGTTTGATCAGCCATGCTAGTAAGGTGATGCTGAAGATTATCTTGAACAGGATGAACCCACAAGCAGAAGAAAGAATCGCTGAAGAACAGGCAGGGTTCCGGAGTGGAAGAAGCACAACAGAACACATATTCAATCTTAGGGTTCTGTGTGAAAAGTACTCAACATCAACAAGACATGTATCATGTGATCATAGATTTCAAAAAGGTGGATAGATTATTGGTTCCATTGACATGGCCATACCATTTCAGCGCTTCTTTTTGACAGTGGTGAGGAGGTTTTCATAATGGCCTACTTTGTGCCTGATGGTGTTACACACCTCCATTTGTGATGTGGCCCATGTAAGAGATGCCAAGGATGGTTCTGTAGCATCTCATTTTAAGTGCCTGAAGTCTTCGTTGTAATTCTGCCGTCAGGGTCTATGTCTCACATGAATACAGAAAGACTGAGATGACTAGTGCTCTCAATAGTCTGAGTTTAGTTTTCAGACACATATTTTTGTCTCTCCAGATGGGTCTTAGCTTTGACATAGCTGTCGTTGTTTGTTCTGCTCGTGACAAAATTTCTGCTCTTGATCCCTCTTTGATGATTTTGGAACCACGATATTTGAATTGGCCCACTGTTTCCAGTCTCTGTCCTCTGACTTTAATCTTGGTTGAGATTTGGTTGGCACTATTTGTCATCAGCTTTGTCTTCTCGGCACTTATCTCCATGTCAAATATAGAAGATGTTCATCCAGGTTCTTAACTACGGTAGCAGGCTCTTCACTGCCTACCAGCCCATCAATGTCGTCTGCCAAACGTAGGTTGGTGATGTTACGGCCTCCAATGCTGACTGTCCCACAGTGGTTTTCCAAGTCTTCGCTGCGATGTAAGTAAATGTTGAAAAGAGTGGGTGACAGGAGACAGCTTTGCCGTACTTCAACTGTTGTCTTGAACCAATCCACCACAGAACCTTTAGCAACGCAAGGAGCATGCTAAGCAAGGAACCAGGCTAACTTTTGAGACAAACATATTTCGTAGAGTCGCAAATACCGTATCGCTCAGTAAATACAGCACGTTTTATATGAGCTTAAATTTGTTCTGGCATGAATATTCGCGCAATTCGTACGTTTCTGAGCCCGTAACTTCAGTTTGGCGCAACACAGAACAAATCAATGATAGCTTGATGAAAATTAAAATATCTTAGGAGTAAAACAGGCAGAAGATTATGGTCGTCTGCCATCGTGAACGGAACAACAGTAGGATTTAGAGGGTCTATCGTTTATCGAAGTTTTTGGATGTTGCTGACCTTGCCTTCTTTATATTAAGAAAGACAGGGTCCTTTGTCAGAACGGGGCATCCGGGTAATCTGATGAAATTTTGTCACTCAGTATGACTTTTGTCCTTTCAGGTTATTGCTTTTAATAACTTTAAGCTCTCGTCGAGCACCTGTGATTCCGGCTTGTCTTTGGAGCATGTGGAGCAATCATTTTGGTTTGACATTTGCTTAGATCATGAACAATTTCCACAAGCACAGTATCCAAAGAAATTTCAACCACAGTACATAAAGTGTCATTGAGGTATGCCAACATAAAGTATTGAGGTATGCCAACATTCTCTCCACTGTGTATTTTGTATGCATGCAACTCCACCTTACACGTGTCACTCTCTCGTAATACCTGTAGAGTGCCTACTAAGACGTCACAGGCAGAGGAGGAGAGCTAATTGTGTTCATTTCAGAGACAATATTGTTATTATTGTGCGGCTGTTATATCTAAATTTTCGGTCATTTTTTAAAAAATCATACAACAACTTAGAATGAGAAATAACATAACGATAACATTTAATACTACTTACTTAGCTTGACAATTGGTAGCGACTCGTTTGATGCTAAATCTGGTCCACATTCCACACCAGCGTCTTCCTCGTGTCCACAGTTATCATAACCCGGATTGAAATTTCCACATTCAGCCAATGTCATTTCGTTGCCTTGACATTTTAAGTCATCGAGAATGATGCTACCTACACCAGCGCCATATTTTCCCTTAGGAGATGTTCCACCGCCACTGGTAAACATTAGACACGAAGCTTAATTTTTTCTTTCTACTACTACTACTACTACTACTACTACTAGGAAATAATAATAATAATAATAATAATAATAATAATAATAATAATAATTATTATTATTATTATTATTATTATTATTATTATTATTATCTCTTGGTTTCGATGTATTTAAAAAATTTCTTTTAAATGTGTTGATTTACTTAAGCGGTGTTTTTCTCACATTTCTGCGTACAAAGTATTAACGTTTAATTTAATATTCTCTGCAAATTAAAGATCCCTCTAACGTTAGGTTATCCTCAATGGTTTATAATTAATCCATAAGAAAATGAAGACTGTATTCAAAGTGTTGATGAACTCTTAAAAGTAATGACCAGTTACTACTGAAAATAATTCCACTGTATGTCATATTTCCCCTGAGGTCAAAACTCTAAAACAAAATCGTAACATTTATTGTTTAATAAGGTTTCTCATTCTATTTTTGTCATCTCAAAATGTTTAGAACATTTTGTAATAAATCACAGACATGTATAAAGACATGGGGGAAAGGAATGCAAATTAAAAATTAATATGAAATATTTTTCATGAACTATGATATTGTCATCGATCGATATTTCAAACCAATTATTAGCCCCTTAGCTGTTTGATTATATGATGTACAGTTAAGAGTCAAGAAGTCCCCAGTACAATAATGAGGCATGAGGGCATATGTTTATATATCTGAACTCCTTTATTATTTGATGTTTGGCTATTCCAAATCATATATGTGGTTTTGGGTTCTATCATAATTTAGCGCAATTTAATAAAATCTGATCATAGCTCGTGCATGAGATTGACCAGCGGTTCATCGAAAATTCGAATTTACTACGATTAACTTATTCGTGTTCTAGTGAGTTTGTTTTGCATTCGGTCCTACGCTAATCATAGATTAGTTGCATAAAGTAATATGGCAGCAACCTTAATTAACAGTCAATTTCTCTTTCAGCAAAGGTAGCTTACCCGCATCAGGTTATGTTTGTGTATAGCGTGCATATTTCTATTTCTATTGGTTAATTTTTCAGAGAGACACACGATGTCAACCACAAACGTGTGATCTTATGATTTGATTTCAAGTCTTTAAGATCGGCGGCGATATGAGACCTCATAAACTACCTGAAACCTAGCATCCTGCACACCACTGCTGCATCACGATCATCCCAGTCGTCATCGCACACTGTCCCCCACCCCAAGTCCTCACGGCCGGTGTAGTACACTTCAACCCTTCCATCACGCTTAGTCTTCCCACCCACCAGCCGAACGTGAACTGAAAGAGTTGATAGCAGACTTCTTTCCTCACTTTGCTTATTCTTCTTCATAAGACAAGCATATTTCACAGAGAATTAAATATTTATTCATTTAACGGATTTTATAACCTTCCAAGACGGAGACAATTAAGGATCCAAAAGTACGCACTGTCCTTCGCTTTTTGACGAAACGATTTGGACTTAAAAATTAGACTATGTACTTGCATCCTATCGTAATGTCATGCAACACCTTAGGTGTTTAAGATGGTGATTTTGTATCAGTCGTCATCGCACACTGTACCCCACCCTAAGTCCTCACGGCCGGTGTAGTAAACTTCAACCCTTCCATCGCTCTCAGTCTTCCCGTCTACTAGCCGGACTTGAACTGTAAGAGTTTTAGCATCTTTCTAACATCACTTCGTGTGTTGCTCTTGTTAAGATGATACATGAATTTATCGGGTAATAAATAATACGTATGTTCATTAGTAGTACAGTGGGCCACTTAAAGTGCCCAGAGAAATCCATTATTAAGTAGGTAAAAAGGTCCTAGACCCAAAAAGAAATAGATGTAGGAGCTAATTGGAGATCAAACGATAATTATATGGTCACCCGCAGGGTTACAAATGGAGGCCAGTATGGCGTCAAACAAGAACTTAATGTGTTACCAATCTATTGGGTCAAACATTGAGTTTAAAACTGGAATTTGTTTGGGGTCAAACGATGTGTGGGGTAAAATGGGATTTTTACATGGGAAAAATTGATGGGGTCAAAGCAATAAAATTAACCAATACGATACATGCACTATCCATCACGCCGTGTGGAGTGACCGAAACCCAGTAATCTGCTAGCCAACACTCGAAGTTATACTATCAACACATGGTGTTGTAACCACAACCCCACATGATAGCATCAACAATATTTATATAGTAAGCACATTTAGTATCCATCAAGGCACGTGTAGTGACCTAAACCAATCATCTAATATCCACCATATAACACTTTACCATCAATACGCCGTGTAGTGACTCAACTCGCCATTTGCAGTGACCTGTTGTCTAATGTTATATCAATCCACGATTTTTATATGAAGCAATATATGTGCATCATAATACTTTGGAGATGTCAGCAAATTTGCTTATACAGTATTAAACTGGCGTCATACATTGCTTTAGTGGAAGGAACCAATTCATAATTATACTAAAATGGATGTGAATAAATATTAAAATATCCAGAAAAAGTAACCCCACCCAATAAATTGGCATCAGCTAAAAGAACGTTTACATTTTTTTAAGACTATGCTTAACTTTCATGAAGATTGAACAAAACCTTGAAAATTGAATTAAAATTAATTAATTAAATTAAAAGGTCTACTGACATTTCCATACAGTGCCGGACTTTAACGGAGACTATTAAATGTCCAGAACAATGTTTGCTTGTTGTTTAAAAATTGGCCTGGAAAAAACAGAATGAAACTTCTGCATTCTTAAAGCTTAACAAAGACCATATTTAGGTAAAGACGTATATATATATATATATATATATATATATATATATATATATATATATATATATATATATATATATATATATATATATACTCCATTTGACTTCCTTGGAAACGAAATACATCGAAGGTTAATTTCAAAAAATTGTATATAGAATTACTTGAAGTTTATTTTCAATGAAAATGTAGTATCAACTGGTGACCTACCCTTAAATGTGAAAACATACATGGAAACTTTATCACCTTGTAATTCAGTTCCTTCATAGTTTATTAGAATCCAGTGATGGATATCCTTCCCATTGATCACACACAGAGTGGAATAGTTTGATTCTTATGGATCATACTCTCTCGACGATGCTATTATAGCCTTTATGAGAAGAAATGCTACCTGTACTTATTTCAATAACGTGTGATTACAAATATTATATTATAATGCGTATTGTGTGCATTTTCTTCATCAGTATGGTCAAAGGTTTTCAATAGAACCTTAAATGACTTGTTTTCAGCGTGATTATTGTAGAAACGATTATAAAATAGAAGGAAGGTTTGCTTAACACAGAAAGTGTACAAATTTGAACATTTCACGCCGTTTGAATTGACCAAAACGGTCACCGAAAACTAGAGACCGACCGAAATTCGGTTTCGGTGCCCAAATTTGGCAAATGGCCTCTTTCGGCTTAGTTTCTGTTTCGGCCGAAGCCAAAATGTTAGCTTTCTGTTTGCTTTCGGTTTCGACCGAAACTGATATTGACTTTCGGTCATCAGCCGAAGATCTATTTTAATTTTCAGAATGCAACGCTAGTGCTGCGTCTATAACTCTGCTTGTCGGCCGGTCAGTCGGCGGTAGGCAATTTGATATTTAGCGAAGTCCTCTTACTGCAGGCTCTCAATGATTACTTCTAGATTCGTTTTTAATTAGCGTAGCATTGCATCATGTCCCTGGCCTGTTTAATAAATCTTGTGTTCGGCAACTTCGGTTTATCTTTCGGCCGAAGGTGTAGTTAAATGTTCGGTTTAGGCTTCTGTCTTGGGCCAAAAGTCAATTTATAACTTTTTGTGAAATTTAGTTTAGTTTAGTTTAATTTAGTTTCGGTCGGCCTCTACTGAAAACTAGCTGAAATGTATATGTTTGTGCATATCGGTTATGAGTTTCAAACAAGTATCAACCTTTTAATTATTATCATTTTGTACAGTAGTTTCCAATTTTTAAATTTGTCTGGCTATTCTTTTAGTCTTTGCTAAATTAGTACACCTTGTTTATTATTTTTACGGTTAAAACAAATGTAACTTTTTTACTTTTTACAAATGGATTTTTTGCAACATTCTACTAACAATTTTACATTTGGGTAATCCTTTTGATTTCCGCAACATTCCGTATTAGTTTAGAAATTTTAGTATTAGTTTTAGTCTAGCCCTGAACAAGTTTTACCTTTCTTCTGCATGGTTTTCAGTCTCTGCTAAATTCAGTATGAGCCTTGGAATATCAGCACTTCCTTTAGCCAAGCCAAAGTTTCGGAATTTTAGTACTACTTTTAGTCTAGGTCATTAATTTATTATATATTTACTGGATATTTATCAGTCTGCTAAAGTCCAAACCGTTTCGGAATTTTATAGTACCACTTTAAATCACGTCAATATATGTTATGAGTTGTTTCCATCGATTGTTTCCCCCCACATGACCCGAGTTGTATGTAAATCATTATATATAAATCATGGATATATGTATATAGGCCCAAGGCAGGATATATTTAGACGTGTTAATGATATAACATAGGTCTTGAATAGTAATTATAAGCATCAATAACTGCAAAAATCGTGTTAGATATTAATTTTCAGGGAACTGGTCACAGCATGGCGTGTTGGTAATATAATTTCAAGTTTTGGCTGGAAGATAAATTGGTAATCGTCGCAACACTCGGCCTGTTGAATAGCAAATGTGGGATATTGGTCACTACACACGGCGTATTGGATATTATAACTGGGCTATTATTAAACTATCAGACCCAATAAATTGTTATATTCCTTTTCAAACATACATATTTGACAAAATAAATTTGGACCCCATTATGTTTTGACCATAGAAATGTCTCCTACATTAAATTCACGTTGGACGTCCAGATATGTGAACCAATGGCGACTATATAATTAAAATTTGGCCCCCTATCGGCGCTTAAAACTACTACCTGGATTGTATAGCTTTTTTTCACAGGATGAATCTGTGTGGTTAGAAATAGTAACACTGTTAGGCGTGCATGGTGAGAACTATGAGTTTGCATTGTAAATGAAATGCCGTATGATGTTTTGCTTGATCGATACGTATTCATACAATTGTATCAATGCCTTGTATCATAACGGGGGTGGGGGCGTTACAGTACAGAGAGAGAGAGAGAGAGAGAGAGAGAGAGAGAGAGAGAGAGAGAGAGAGAGAGAATACTACTATTCCAAATACTAGAATCTAAGCCTGCTACAGTCATTTTCGGTTGGAACTTATGGAATAATATACCTCAATTAAGTAAAAGAAAGACTAAGTTATAAAATAACAAGTTTAGAACAACATACAGTTTTGTGAATTAAAGCCAACCTAATCCTACAGAGTTTTATCACAAGTCCAAATGAATAGTGTTCCGAATTAATACCATGTCTTCAACTTGCTGATGTACCAACTTGCTGATGTACCAATATTCTTAATGTGCTGAAGTATCAACAGTATTGATGTGTCATAATGGCATTGTCTAAATATCCCTTGAATTAAATCACAATAATCCCAGAATAATATATTTTAGTTTAAAAATCAATGAGCATTTTATAATCCATACAAATGAGTCCTTTCAAATTTTATCTTAACACAACATTAAATACATCTGCAGACTGGCTTTAAAACAAGAACATATGATATATGAATGAATTAATTGTCCACTTCTTCGTTCTTATAAATACCATCCGACTTTAGATTGCAATCATTTCCTACTCGATCTATGTCACAATGAGGTATTTCATGATAAATCCCCACTTGACATACATCGCAATAATCATTTGTCCAATGAGAATATTATCTCAAAATATAAAAATGTTCTATTTAGAACCTTATAAGGTCATACTCAAGAACTCAAACCCACATAAACAACATTTGTAGCTTTCTACAATCAACAGTCATGGGTCAAAAGTTAGATACAATATAAAAATACATAACATGATCAACATTGTCTCTAAATTTCATATAATTCACGATACATTTATAACAAACAAACAAAGAAATCATACCAAAGTTTTGTTATTAGAAAAATATCGAAGCATTTGGAGAAATGTACAGTTCCACAAAAAACATCTGAACCAATATTACCCTGGGAGATATTCTGGTATGGTGGTGCTCTGCCGTTTCGTATTTTGCAAAGACACACTGATAATTCTGGACAAATCTGAAGTTATCATACCGGATCGGTCGTCGCTCGGGTCAACAAGGACCGCGCCTGCTGTTGTCCACCAGGACGAAGATGACAAGTGTGCTATTGGTAGTCTGCATGCAATCAAAGCGAGAGACAGCCACCGCCACCTGGAACATTAGAACTCTGGCGCAAACTTGAAGACTCCAAGAGTTGACACGTGAGATGGAGCACTACTCATGGCAATACTGGGACTGTGTGAAGTAAGATGTAAAACCCTAGGAGAACACCAAAACTGAAGATGGGCATATAATATACTATAGTGGAGAGTTATACAAGTCCATAAATCGAGTAGGCTTCCTTGTAAACAAAGCCGTCAAGGGATCTGTGCTTGAATGTCGCCCCATATCTAGCAGAATCATCTCCGTTAGTCTGAAAGCATTTCCCTTTAACATCACAATTATCCAAGTCAATGCTCCAACTGCTGGTCATGATGATGAAGAAATAGAGGAGTTTTACAACAAACTCCATGGTATAGTAAACATGGAAGGTAAAAAAGACATCCTCATTATCCAAGGAGACTGGAATGCCAAAGTTGACAAAGATGCTCTAAAGACCAGGATGATCATTGTGGACCTTCTTGCAATGAGCTTACCAATGAAAGGGGGAGAGGGCTGCTCGAGTTCACAAGCTACAACAACTTTGTACTAACCAACACCCTGGGCCAACATAATGCTTCATGATGCTGGACATGGCACGCACCAAATAAAACCCATCATAACCAGATCGACTACATACTGGTTCAAAAGCGTTACCGATCTGGCATCAACAAAGCAAAAACAAGAACAGAACGTCCCCATGTGCTGATATTGGGAGTGATCACGACTTCGTCATTATGAACGTCCGAGTAAGGTTGAAGAAATTAACAAGCCAAAGAAAATCAGGCACAAATTCAACCTTGAACAAATGAAGAACTCTAACATCTGCAACTCATTTCAAACCACAATTAGAGGACAATTTGCTCCGCTCCTTGTGAAAGATGTTGATGTTGAAGTGATGACAGACACTTTCAACACAGTCATGATAACAGCTGCCAAGGTAATCATTGGCCTCCATCGCTCAAAGAAAAAACTCTGGGTTACAGAAGAGATTCTGAATCTGTGTGATGCCTGAAGATATCTCAAAAACACCAGACACATAACAAGGGCAGTGGAGTATCGAGAAATAAACAAGAATATCAGAAGAAGAAAAAAATTGAAGAAAGCAAACGAAGATTGGATTGGACAAAAGTGCACAGACATAGAGAGAGCAGTCTGATAAAGAATAACAGCAAAAAAGCATTCCAGATTGTGAAAGACGTCACCAGACAGAAGCAACTAAGATTTAGTACCAGTCGAGACGAAAATGGAAAATGCCTCACATAAGCGAATGACACTGTACAAAGATGGACTGAGTATTGTAAAGAACTCTTCAAACATCAGTCCACAGGATACCCAGAGGTGCTTAAAGTTCCAAACTCCACAAATGATTATGATTTCCCCATTCTCAAAGAAGAGGTGGAGTCAGCAATAAGAGCACTGAAGAATGGGAAGACAGCTGAAGTAGACAGCATCCAAGCTGAATTTATCAAGAATGGTGGGGAATCAGTGATAGAGCTACTAACAAAAATCTGCAACTAGATCTGGCAGACAGGTGAATGGCCAACACAGTGGACCCAGTCACTGATTATAACACTCCCCAAAAAAGGCAATCTCCAGCTGTGCCAAAATTACAGAACTATCAGTTTGATCAGCCATGCTAGTAAGGTGATGCTGAAGATTATCTTGAACAGGATGAACCCACAAGCAGAAGAAAGAATCGCTGAAGAACAGGCAGGGTTCCGGAGTGGAAGAAGCACAACAGAACACATATTCAATCTTAGGGTTCTGTGTGAAAAGTACTCAACATCAACAAGACATGTATCATGTGATCATAGATTTCAAAAAGGTGGATAGATTATTGGTTCCATTGACATGGCCATACCATTTCAGCGCTTCTTTTTGACAGTGGTGAGGAGGTTTTCATAATGGCCTACTTTGTGCCTGATGGTGTTACACACCTCCATTTGTGATGTGGCCCATGTAAGAGATGCCAAGGATGGTTCTGTAGCATCTCATTTTAAGTGCCTGAAGTCTTCGTTGTAATTCTGCCGTCAGGGTCTATGTCTCACATGAATACAGAAAGACTGAGATGACTAGTGCTCTCAATAGTCTGAGTTTAGTTTTCAGACACATATTTTTGTCTCTCCAGATGGGTCTTAGCTTTGACATAGCTGTCGTTGTTTGTTCTGCTCGTGACAAAATTTCTGCTCTTGATCCCTCTTTGATGATTTTGGAACCACGATATTTGAATTGGCCCACTGTTTCCAGTCTCTGTCCTCTGACTTTAATCTTGGTTGAGATTTGGTTGGCACTATTTGTCATCAGCTTTGTCTTCTCGGCACTTATCTCCATGTCAAATATAGAAGATGTTCATCCAGGTTCTTAACTACGGTAGCAGGCTCTTCACTGCCTACCAGCCCATCAATGTCGTCTGCCAAACGTAGGTTGGTGATGTTACGGCCTCCAATGCTGACTGTCCCACAGTGGTTTTCCAAGTCTTCGCTGCGATGTAAGTAAATGTTGAAAAGAGTGGGTGACAGGAGACAGCTTTGCCGTACTTCAACTGTTGTCTTGAACCAATCCACCACAGAACCTTTAGCAACGCAAGGAGCATGCTAAGCAAGGAACCAGGCTAACTTTTGAGACAAACATATTTCGTAGAGTCGCAAATACCGTATCGCTCAGTAAATACAGCACGTTTTATATGAGCTTAAATTTGTTCTGGCATGAATATTCGCGCAATTCGTACGTTTCTGAGCCCGTAACTTCAGTTTGGCGCAACACAGAACAAATCAATGATAGCTTGATGAAAATTAAAATATCTTAGGAGTAAAACAGGCAGAAGATTATGGTCGTCTGCCATCGTGAACGGAACAACAGTAGGATTTAGAGGGTCTATCGTTTGTCGAAGTTTTTGGATGTTGCTGACCTTGCCTTCTTTATATTAAGAAAGACAGGGTCCTTTGTCAGAACGGGGCATCCGGGTAATCTGATGAAATTTTGTCACTCAGTATGACTTTTGTCCTTTCAGGTTATTGCTTTTAATAACTTTAAGCTCTCGTCGAGCACCTGTGATTCCGGCTTGTCTTTGGAGCATGTGGAGCAATCATTTTGGTTTGACATTTGCTTAGATCATGAACAATTTCCACAAGCACAGTATCCAAAGAAATTTCAACCACAGTACATAAAGTGTCATTGAGGTATGCCAACATAAAGTATTGAGGTATGCCAACATTCTCTCCACTGTGTATTTTGTAAATGCATGCAACTCCACCTTACACGTGTCACTCTCTCGTAATACCTGTAGAGTGCCTACTAAGACGTCACAGGCAGAGGAGGAGAGCTAATTGTGTTCATTTCAGAGACAATATTGTTATTATTGTGCGGCTGTTATATCTAAATTTTCGGTCATTTTTTAAAAAATCATACAACAACTTAGAATGAGAAATAACATAACGATAACATTTAATACTACTTACTTAGCTTGACAATTGGTAGCGACTCGTTTGATGCTAAATCTGGTCCACATTCCACACCAGCGTCTTCCTCGTGTCCACAGTTATCATAACCCGGATTGAAATTTCCACATTCAGCCAATGTCATTTCGTTGCCTTGACATTTTAAGTCATCGAGAATGATGCTACCTACACCAGCGCCATATTTTCCCTTAGGAGATGTTCCACCGCCACTGGTAAACATTAGACACGAAGCTTAATTTTTTCTTTCTACTACTACTACTACTACTACTACTACTACTACTACTACTACTAGGAAATAATAATAATAATAATAATAATAATAATAATAATAATAATTATTATTATTATTATTATTATTATTATTATTATTATTATCTCTTGGTTTCGATGTATTTAAAAAATTTCTTTTAAATGTGTTGATTTACTTAAGCGGTGTTTTTCTCACATTTCTGCGTACAAAGTATTAACGTTTAATTTAATATTCTCTGCAAATTAAAGATCCCTCTAACGTTAGGTTATCCTCAATGGTTTATAATTAATCCATAAGAAAATGAAGACTGTATTCAAAGTGTTGATGAACTCTTAAAAGTAATGACCAGTTACTACTGAAAATAATTCCACTGTATGTCATATTTCCCCTGAGGTCAAAACTCTAAAACAAAATCGTAACATTTATTGTTTAATAAGGTTTCTCATTCTATTTTTGTCATCTCAAAATGTTTAGAACATTTTGTAATAAATCACAGACATGTATAAAGACATGGGGGAAAGGAATGCAAATTAAAAATTAATATGAAATATTTTTCATGAACTATGATATTGTCATCGATCGATATTTCAAACCAATTATTAGCCCCTTAGCTGTTTGATTATATGATGTACAGTTAAGAGTCAAGAAGTCCCCAGTACAATAATGAGGCATGAGGGCATATGTTTATATATCTGAACTCCTTTATTATTTGATGTTTGGCTATTCCAAATCATATATGTGGTTTTGGGTTCTATCATAATTTAGCGCAATTTAATAAAATCTGATCATAGCTCGTGCATGAGATTGACCAGCGGTTCATCGAAAATTCGAATTTACTACGATTAACTTATTCGTGTTCTAGTGAGTTTGTTTTGCATTCGGTCCTACGCTAATCATAGATTAGTTGCATAAAGTAATATGGCAGCAACCTTAATTAACAGTCAATTTCTCTTTCAGCAAAGGTAGCTTACCCGCATCAGGTTATGTTTGTGTATAGCGTGCATATTTCTATTTCTATTGGTTAATTTTTCAGAGAGACACACGATGTCAACCACAAACGTGTGATCTTATGATTTGATTTCAAGTCTTTAAGATCGGCGGCGATATGAGACCTCATAAACTACCTGAAACCTAGCATCCTGCACACCACTGCTGCATCACGATCATCCCAGTCGTCATCGCACACTGTCCCCCACCCCAAGTCCTCACGGCCGGTGTAGTACACTTCAACCCTTCCATCACGCTTAGTCTTCCCACCCACCAGCCGAACGTGAACTGAAAGAGTTGATAGCAGACTTCTTTCCTCACTTTGCTTATTCTTCTTCATAAGACAAGCATATTTCACAGAGAATTAAATATTTATTCATTTAACGGATTTTATAACCTTCCAAGACGGAGACAATTAAGGATCCAAAAGTACGCACTGTCCTTCGCTTTTTGACGAAACGATTTGGACTTAAAAATTAGACTATGTACTTGCATCCTATCGTAATGTCATGCAACACCTTAGGTGTTTAAGATGGTGATTTTGTATCAGTCGTCATCGCACACTGTACCCCACCCTAAGTCCTCACGGCCGGTGTAGTAAACTTCAACCCTTCCATCGCTCTCAGTCTTCCCGTCTACTAGCCGGACTTGAACTGTAAGAGTTTTAGCATCTTTCTAACATCACTTCGTGTGTTGCTCTTGTTAAGATGATACATGAATTTATCGGGTAATAAATAATACGTATGTTCATTAGTAGTACAGTGGGCCACTTAAAGTGCCCAGAGAAATCCATTATTAAGTAGGTAAAAAGGTCCTAGACCCAAAAAGAAATAGATGTAGGAGCTAATTGGAGATCAAACGATAATTATATGGTCACCCGCAGGGTTACAAATGGAGGCCAGTATGGCGTCAAACAAGAACTTAATGTGTTACCAATCTATTGGGTCAAACATTGAGTTTAAAACTGGAATTTGTTTGGGGTCAAACGATGTGTGGGGTAAAATGGGATTTTTACATGGGAAAAATTGATGGGGTCAAAGCAATAAAATTAACCAATACGATACATGCACTATCCATCACGCCGTGTGGAGTGACCGAAACCCAGTAATCTGCTAGCCAACACTCGAAGTTATACTATCAACACATGGTGTTGTAACCACAACCCCACATGATAGCATCAACAATATTTATATAGTAAGCACATTTAGTATCCATCAAGGCACGTGTAGTGACCTAAACCAATCATCTAATATCCACCATATAACACTTTACCATCAATACGCCGTGTAGTGACTCAACTCGCCATTTGCAGTGACCTGTTGTCTAATGTTATATCAATCCACGATTTTTATATGAAGCAATATATGTGCATCATAATACTTTGGAGATGTCAGCAAATTTGCTTATACAGTATTAAACTGGCGTCATACATTGCTTTAGTGGAAGGAACCAATTCATAATTATACTAAAATGGATGTGAATAAATATTAAAATATCCAGAAAAAGTAACCCCACCCAATAAATTGGCATCAGCTAAAAGAACGTTTACATTTTTTTAAGACTATGCTTAACTTTCATGAAGATTGAACAAAACCTTGAAAATTGAATTAAAATTAATTAATTAAATTAAAAGGTCTACTGACATTTCCATACAGTGCCGGACTTTAACGGAGACTATTAAATGTCCAGAACAATGTTTGCTTGTTGTTTAAAAATTGGCCTGGAAAAAACAGAATGAAACTTCTGCATTCTTAAAGCTTAACAAAGACCATATTTAGGTAAAGACGTATATATATATATATATATATATATATATATATATATATATATATATATATATATATATATATATATATATATATATATATATATATATATATATATACTCCATTTGACTTCCTTGGAAACGAAATACATCGAAGGTTAATTTCAAAAAATTGTATATAGAATTACTTGAAGTTTATTTTCAATGAAAATGTAGTATCAACTGGTGACCTACCCTTAAATGTGAAAACATACATGGAAACTTTATCACCTTGTAATTCAGTTCCTTCATAGTTTATTAGAATCCAGTGATGGATATCCTTCCCATTGATCACACACAGAGTGGAATAGTTTGATTCTTATGGATCATACTCTCTCGACGATGCTATTATAGCCTTTATGAGAAGAAATGCTACCTGTACTTATTTCAATAACGTGTGATTACAAATATTATATTATAATGCGTATTGTGTGCATTTTCTTCATCAGTATGGTCAAAGGTTTTCAATAGAACCTTAAATGACTTGTTTTCAGCGTGATTATTGTAGAAACGATTATAAAATAGAAGGAAGGTTTGCTTAACACAGAAAGTGTACAAATTTGAACATTTCACGCCGTTTGAATTGACCAAAACGGTCACCGAAAACTAGAGACCGACCGAAATTCGGTTTCGGTGCCCAAATTTGGCAAATGGCCTCTTTCGGCTTAGTTTCTGTTTCGGCCGAAGCCAAAATGTTAGCTTTCTGTTTGCTTTCGGTTTCGACCGAAACTGATATTGACTTTCGGTCATCAGCCGAAGATCTATTTTAATTTTCAGAATGCAACGCTAGTGCTGCGTCTATAACTCTGCTTGTCGGCCGGTCAGTCGGCGGTAGGCAATTTGATATTTAGCGAAGTCCTCTTACTGCAGGCTCTCAATGATTACTTCTAGATTCGTTTTTAATTAGCGTAGCATTGCATCATGTCCCTGGCCTGTTTAATAAATCTTGTGTTCGGCAACTTCGGTTTATCTTTCGGCCGAAGGTGTAGTTAAATGTTTGGTTTAGGCTTCTGTCTTGGGCCAAAAGTCAATTTATAACTTTTTGTGAAATTTAGTTTAGTTTAGTTTAATTTAGTTTCGGTCGGCCTCTACTGAAAACTAGCTGAAATGTATATGTTTGTGCATATCGGTTATGAGTTTCAAACAAGTATCAACCTTTTAATTATTATCATTTTGTACAGTAGTTTCCAATTTTTAAATTTGTCTGGCTATTCTTTTAGTCTTTGCTAAATTAGTACACCTTGTTTATTATTTTTACGGTTAAAACAAATGTAACTTTTTTACTTTTTACAAATGGATTTTTTGCAACATTCTACTAACAATTTTACATTTGGGTAATCCTTTTGATTTCCGCAACATTCCGTATTAGTTTAGAAATTTTAGTATTAGTTTTAGTCTAGCCCTGAACAAGTTTTACCTTTCTTCTGCATGGTTTTCAGTCTCTGCTAAATTCAGTATGAGCCTTGGAATATCAGCACTTCCTTTAGCCAAGCCAAAGTTTCGGAATTTTAGTACTACTTTTAGTCTAGGTCATTAATTTATTATATATTTACTGGATATTTATCAGTCTGCTAAAGTCCAAACCGTTTCGGAATTTTATAGTACCACTTTAAATCACGTCAATATATGTTATGAGTTGTTTCCATCGATTGTTTCCCCCCACATGACCCGAGTTGTATGTAAATCATTATATATAAATCATGGATATATGTATATAGGCCCAAGGCAGGATATATTTAGACGTGTTAATGATATAACATAGGTCTTGAATAGTAATTATAAGCATCAATAACTGCAAAAATCGTGTTAGATATTAATTTTCAGGGAACTGGTCACACCATGGCGTGTTGGTAATATAATTTCAAGTTTTGGCTGGAAGATAAATTGGTAATCGTCGCAACACTCGGCCTGTTGAATAGCAAATGTGGGATATTGGTCACTACACACGGCGTATTGGATATTATAACTGGGCTATTATTAAACTATCAGACCCAATAAATTGTTATATTCCTTTTCAAACATACATATTTGACAAAATAAATTTGGACCCCATTATGTTTTGACCATAGAAATGTCTCCTACATTAAATTCACGTTGGACGTCCAGATATGTGAACCAATGGCGACTATATAATTAAAATTTGGCCCCCTATCGGCGCTTAAAACTACTACCTGGATTGTATAGCTTTTTTTCACAGGATGAATCTGTGTGGTTAGAAATAGTAACACTGTTAGGCGTGCATGGTGAGAACTATGAGTTTGCATTGTAAATGAAATGCCGTATGATGTTTTGCTTGATCGATACGTATTCATACAATTGTATCAATGCCTTGTATCATAACGGGGGTGGGGGCGTTACAGTACAGAGAGAGAGAGAGAGAGAGAGAGAGAGAGAGAGAGAGAGAATACTACTATTCCAAATACTAGAATCTAAGCCTGCTACAGTCATTTTCGGTTGGAACTTATGGAATAATATACCTCAATTAAGTAAAAGAAAGACTAAGTTATAAAATAACAAGTTTAGAACAACATACAGTTTTGTGAATTAAAGCCAACCTAATCCTACAGAGTTTTATCACAAGTCCAAATGAATAGTGTTCCGAATTAATACCATGTCTTCAACTTGCTGATGTACCAACTTGCTGATGTACCAATATTCTTAATGTGCTGAAGTATCAACAGTATTGATGTGTCATAATGGCATTGTCTAAATATCCCTTGAATTAAATCACAATAATCCCAGAATAATATATTTTAGTTTAAAAATCAATGAGCATTTTATAATCCATACAAATGAGTCCTTTCAAATTTTATCTTAACACAACATTAAATACATCTGCAGACTGGCTTTAAAACAAGAACATATGATATATGAATGAATTAATTGTCCACTTCTTCGTTCTTATAAATACCATCCGACTTTAGATTGCAATCATTTCCTACTCGATCTATGTCACAATGAGGTATTTCATGATAAATCCCCACTTGACATACATCGCAATAATCATTTGTCCAATGAGAATATTATCTCAAAATATAAAAATGTTCTATTTAGAACCTTATAAGGTCATACTCAAGAACTCAAACCCACATAAACAACATTTGTAGCTTTCTACAATCAACAGTCATGGGTCAAAAGTTAGATACAATATAAAAATACATAACATGATCAACATTGTCTCTAAATTTCATATAATTCACGATACATTTATAACAAACAAACAAAGAAATCATACCAAAGTTTTGTTATTAGAAAAATATCGAAGCATTTGGAGAAATGTACAGTTCCACAAAAAACATCTGAACCAATATTACCCTGGGAGATATTCTGGTATGGTGGTGCTCTGCCGTTTCGTATTTTGCAAAGACACACTGATAATTCTGGACAAATCTGAAGTTATCATACCGGATCGGTCGTCGCTCGGGTCAACAAGGACCGCGCCTGCTGTTGTCCACCAGGACGAAGATGACAAGTGTGCTATTGGTAGTCTGCATGCAATCAAAGCGAGAGACAGCCACCGCCACCTGGAACATTAGAACTCTGGCGCAAACTTGAAGACTCCAAGAGTTGACACGTGAGATGGAGCACTACTCATGGCAATACTGGGACTGTGTGAAGTAAGATGTAAAACCCTAGGAGAACACCAAAACTGAAGATGGGCATATAATATACTATAGTGGAGAGTTATACAAGTCCATAAATCGAGTAGGCTTCCTTGTAAACAAAGCCGTCAAGGGATCTGTGCTTGAATGTCGCCCCATATCTAGCAGAATCATCTCCGTTAGTCTGAAAGCATTTCCCTTTAACATCACAATTATCCAAGTCAATGCTCCAACTGCTGGTCATGATGATGAAGAAATAGAGGAGTTTTACAACAAACTCCATGGTATAGTAAACATGGAAGGTAAAAAAGACATCCTCATTATCCAAGGAGACTGGAATGCCAAAGTTGACAAAGATGCTCTAAAGACCAGGATGATCATTGTGGACCTTCTTGCAATGAGCTTACCAATGAAAGGGGGAGAGGGCTGCTCGAGTTCACAAGCTACAACAACTTTGTACTAACCAACACCCTGGGCCAACATAATGCTTCATGATGCTGGACATGGCACGCACCAAATAAAACCCATCATAACCAGATCGACTACATACTGGTTCAAAAGCGTTACCGATCTGGCATCAACAAAGCAAAAACAAGAACAGAACGTCCCCATGTGCTGATATTGGGAGTGATCACGACTTCGTCATTATGAACGTCCGAGTAAGGTTGAAGAAATTAACAAGCCAAAGAAAATCAGGCACAAATTCAACCTTGAACAAATGAAGAACTCTAACATCTGCAACTCATTTCAAACCACAATTAGAGGACAATTTGCTCCGCTCCTTGTGAAAGATGTTGATGTTGAAGTGATGACAGACACTTTCAACACAGTCATGATAACAGCTGCCAAGGTAATCATTGGCCTCCATCGCTCAAAGAAAAAACTCTGGGTTACAGAAGAGATTCTGAATCTGTGTGATGCCTGAAGATATCTCAAAAACACCAGACACATAACAAGGGCAGTGGAGTATCGAGAAATAAACAAGAATATCAGAAGAAGAAAAAAATTGAAGAAAGCAAACGAAGATTGGATTGGACAAAAGTGCACAGACATAGAGAGAGCAGTCTGATAAAGAATAACAGCAAAAAAGCATTCCAGATTGTGAAAGACGTCACCAGACAGAAGCAACTAAGATTTAGTACCAGTCGAGACGAAAATGGAAAATGCCTCACATAAGCGAATGACACTGTACAAAGATGGACTGAGTATTGTAAAGAACTCTTCAAACATCAGTCCACAGGATACCCAGAGGTGCTTAAAGTTCCAAACTCCACAAATGATTATGATTTCCCCATTCTCAAAGAAGAGGTGGAGTCAGCAATAAGAGCACTGAAGAATGGGAAGACAGCTGAAGTAGACAGCATCCAAGCTGAATTTATCAAGAATGGTGGGGAATCAGTGATAGAGCTACTAACAAAAATCTGCAACTAGATCTGGCAGACAGGTGAATGGCCAACACAGTGGACCCAGTCACTGATTATAACACTCCCCAAAAAAGGCAATCTCCAGCTGTGCCAAAATTACAGAACTATCAGTTTGATCAGCCATGCTAGTAAGGTGATGCTGAAGATTATCTTGAACAGGATGAACCCACAAGCAGAAGAAAGAATCGCTGAAGAACAGGCAGGGTTCCGGAGTGGAAGAAGCACAACAGAACACATATTCAATCTTAGGGTTCTGTGTGAAAAGTACTCAACATCAACAAGACATGTATCATGTGATCATAGATTTCAAAAAGGTGGATAGATTATTGGTTCCATTGACATGGCCATACCATTTCAGCGCTTCTTTTTGACAGTGGTGAGGAGGTTTTCATAATGGCCTACTTTGTGCCTGATGGTGTTACACACCTCCATTTGTGATGTGGCCCATGTAAGAGATGCCAAGGATGGTTCTGTAGCATCTCATTTTAAGTGCCTGAAGTCTTCGTTGTAATTCTGCCGTCAGGGTCTATGTCTCACATGAATACAGAAAGACTGAGATGACTAGTGCTCTCAATAGTCTGAGTTTAGTTTTCAGACACATATTTTTGTCTCTCCAGATGGGTCTTAGCTTTGACATAGCTGTCGTTGTTTGTTCTGCTCGTGACAAAATTTCTGCTCTTGATCCCTCTTTGATGATTTTGGAACCACGATATTTGAATTGGCCCACTGTTTCCAGTCTCTGTCCTCTGACTTTAATCTTGGTTGAGATTTGGTTGGCACTATTTGTCATCAGCTTTGTCTTCTCGGCACTTATCTCCATGTCAAATATAGAAGATGTTCATCCAGGTTCTTAACTACGGTAGCAGGCTCTTCACTGCCTACCAGCCCATCAATGTCGTCTGCCAAACGTAGGTTGGTGATGTTACGGCCTCCAATGCTGACTGTCCCACAGTGGTTTTCCAAGTCTTCGCTGCGATGTAAGTAAATGTTGAAAAGAGTGGGTGACAGGAGACAGCTTTGCCGTACTTCAACTGTTGTCTTGAACCAATCCACTACAGAACCTTTAGCAACGCAAGGAGCATGCTAAGCAAGGAACCAGGCTAACTTTTGAGACAAACATATTTCGTAGAGTCGCAAATACCGTATCGCTCAGTAAATACAGCACGTTTTATATGAGCTTAAATTTGTTCTGGCATGAATATTCGCGCAATTCGTACGTTTCTGAGCCCGTAACTTCAGTTTGGCGCAACACAGAACAAATCAATGATAGCTTGATGAAAATTAAAATATCTTAGGAGTAAAACAGGCAGAAGATTATGGTCGTCTGCCATCGTGAACGGAACAACAGTAGGATTTAGAGGGTCTATCGTTTATCGAAGTTTTTGGATGTTGCTGACCTTGCCTTCTTTATATTAAGAAAGACAGGGTCCTTTGTCAGAACGGGGCATCCGGGTAATCTGATGAAATTTTGTCACTCAGTATGACTTTTGTCCTTTCAGGTTATTGCTTTTAATAACTTTAAGCTCTCGTCGAGCACCTGTGATTCCGGCTTGTCTTTGGAGCATGTGGAGCAATCATTTTGGTTTGACATTTGCTTAGATCATGAACAATTTCCACAAGCACAGTATCCAAAGAAATTTCAACCACAGTACATAAAGTGTCATTGAGGTATGCCAACATAAAGTATTGAGGTATGCCAACATTCTCTCCACTGTGTATTTTGTAAATGCATGCAACTCCACCTTACACGTGTCACTCTCTCGTAATACCTGTAGAGTGCCTACTAAGACGTCACAGGCAGAGGAGGAGAGCTAATTGTGTTCATTTCAGAGACAATATTGTTATTATTGTGCGGCTGTTATATCTAAATTTTCGGTCATTTTTTAAAAAATCATACAACAACTTAGAATGAGAAATAACATAACGATAACATTTAATACTACTTACTTAGCTTGACAATTGGTAGCGACTCGTTTGATGCTAAATCTGGTCCACATTCCACACCAGCGTCTTCCTCGTGTCCACAGTTATCATAACCCGGATTGAAATTTCCACATTCAGCCAATGTCATTTCGTTGCCTTGACATTTTAAGTCATCGAGAATGATGCTACCTACACCAGCGCCATATTTTCCCTTAGGAGATGTTCCACCGCCACTGGTAAACATTAGACACGAAGCTTAATTTTTTCTTTCTACTACTACTACTACTACTACTACTACTACTACTAGGAAATAATAATAATAATAATAATAATAATAATAATAATAATAATAATAATTATTATTATTATTATTATTATTATTATTATTATTATTATTATCTCTTGGTTTCGATGTATTTAAAAAATTTCTTTTAAATGTGTTGATTTACTTAAGCGGTGTTTTTCTCACATTTCTGCGTACAAAGTATTAACGTTTAATTTAATATTCTCTGCAAATTAAAGATCCCTCTAACGTTAGGTTATCCTCAATGGTTTATAATTAATCCATAAGAAAATGAAGACTGTATTCAAAGTGTTGATGAACTCTTAAAAGTAATGACCAGTTACTACTGAAAATAATTCCACTGTATGTCATATTTCCCCTGAGGTCAAAACTCTAAAACAAAATCGTAACATTTATTGTTTAATAAGGTTTCTCATTCTATTTTTGTCATCTCAAAATGTTTAGAACATTTTGTAATAAATCACAGACATGTATAAAGACATGGGGGAAAGGAATGCAAATTAAAAATTAATATGAAATATTTTTCATGAACTATGATATTGTCATCGATCGATATTTCAAACCAATTATTAGCCCCTTAGCTGTTTGATTATATGATGTACAGTTAAGAGTCAAGAAGTCCCCAGTACAATAATGAGGCATGAGGGCATATGTTTATATATCTGAACTCCTTTATTATTTGATGTTTGGCTATTCCAAATCATATATGTGGTTTTGGGTTCTATCATAATTTAGCGCAATTTAATAAAATCTGATCATAGCTCGTGCATGAGATTGACCAGCGGTTCATCGAAAATTCGAATTTACTACGATTAACTTATTCGTGTTCTAGTGAGTTTGTTTTGCATTCGGTCCTACGCTAATCATAGATTAGTTGCATAAAGTAATATGGCAGCAACCTTAATTAACAGTCAATTTCTCTTTCAGCAAAGGTAGCTTACCCGCATCAGGTTATGTTTGTGTATAGCGTGCATATTTCTATTTCTATTGGTTAATTTTTCAGAGAGACACACGATGTCAACCACAAACGTGTGATCTTATGATTTGATTTCAAGTCTTTAAGATCGGCGGCGATATGAGACCTCATAAACTACCTGAAACCTAGCATCCTGCACACCACTGCTGCATCACGATCATCCCAGTCGTCATCGCACACTGTCCCCCACCCCAAGTCCTCACGGCCGGTGTAGTACACTTCAACCCTTCCATCACGCTTAGTCTTCCCACCCACCAGCCGAACGTGAACTGAAAGAGTTGATAGCAGACTTCTTTCCTCACTTTGCTTATTCTTCTTCATAAGACAAGCATATTTCACAGAGAATTAAATATTTATTCATTTAACGGATTTTATAACCTTCCAAGACGGAGACAATTAAGGATCCAAAAGTACGCACTGTCCTTCGCTTTTTGACGAAACGATTTGGACTTAAAAATTAGACTATGTACTTGCATCCTATCGTAATGTCATGCAACACCTTAGGTGTTTAAGATGGTGATTTTGTATCAGTCGTCATCGCACACTGTACCCCACCCTAAGTCCTCACGGCCGGTGTAGTAAACTTCAACCCTTCCATCGCTCTCAGTCTTCCCGTCTACTAGCCGGACTTGAACTGTAAGAGTTTTAGCATCTTTCTAACATCACTTCGTGTGTTGCTCTTGTTAAGATGATACATGAATTTATCGGGTAATAAATAATACGTATGTTCATTAGTATTACAGTGGGCCACTTAAAGTGCCCAGAGAAATCCATTATTAAGTAGGTAAAAAGGTCCTAGACCCAAAAAGAAATAGATGTAGGAGCTAATTGGAGATCAAACGATAATTATATGGTCACCCGCAGGGTTACAAATGGAGGCCAGTATGGCGTCAAACAAGAACTTAATGTGTTACCAATCTATTGGGTCAAACATTGAGTTTAAAACTGGAATTTGTTTGGGGTCAAACGATGTGTGGGGTAAAATGGGATTTTTACATGGGAAAAATTGATGGGGTCAAAGCAATAAAATTAACCAATACGATACATGCACTATCCATCACGCCGTGTGGAGTGACCGAAACCCAGTAATCTGCTAGCCAACACTCGAAGTTATACTATCAACACATGGTGTTGTAACCACAACCCCACATGATAGCATCAACAATATTTATATAGTAAGCACATTTAGTATCCATCAAGGCACGTGTAGTGACCTAAACCAATCATCTAATATCCACCATATAACACTTTACCATCAATACGCCGTGTAGTGACTCAACTCGCCATTTGCAGTGACCTGTTGCCTAATGTTATATCAATCCACGATTTTTATATGAAGCAATATATGTGCATCATAATACTTTGGAGATGTCAGCAAATTTGCTTATACAGTATTAAACTGGCGTCATACATTGCTTTAGTGGAAGGAACCAATTCATAATTATACTAAAATGGATGTGAATAAATATTAAAATATCCAGAAAAAGTAACCCCACCCAATAAATTGGCATCAGCTAAAAGAACGTTTACATTTTTTTAAGACTATGCTTAACTTTCATGAAGATTGAACAAAACCTTGAAAATTGAATTAAAATTAATTAATTAAATTAAAAGGTCTACTGACATTTCCATACAGTGCCGGACTTTAACGGAGACTATTAAATGTCCAGAACAATGTTTGCTTGTTGTTTAAAAATTGGCCTGGAAAAAACAGAATGAAACTTCTGCATTCTTAAAGCTTAACAAAGACCATATTTAGGTAAAGACGTATATATATATATATATATATATATATATATATATATATATATACTCCATTTGACTTCCTTGGAAACGAAATACATCGAAGGTTAATTTCAAAAAATTGTATATAGAATTACTTGAAGTTTATTTTCAATGAAAATGTAGTATCAACTGGTGACCTACCCTTAAATGTGAAAACATACATGGAAACTTTATCACCTTGTAATTCAGTTCCTTCATAGTTTATTAGAATCCAGTGATGGATATCCTTCCCATTGATCACACACAGAGTGGAATAGTTTGATTCTTATGGATCATACTCTCTCGACGATGCTATTATAGCCTTTATGAGAAGAAATGCTACCTGTACTTATTTCAATAACGTGTGATTACAAATATTATATTATAATGCGTATTGTGTGCATTTTCTTCATCAGTATGGTCAAAGGTTTTCAATAGAACCTTAAATGACTTGTTTTCAGCGTGATTATTGTAGAAACGATTATAAAATAGAAGGAAGGTTTGCTTAACACAGAAAGTGTACAAATTTGAACATTTCACGCCGTTTGAATTGACCAAAACGGTCACCGAAAACTAGAGACCGACCGAAATTCGGTTTCGGTGCCCAAATTTGGCAAATGGCCTCTTTCGGCTTAGTTTCTGTTTCGGCCGAAGCCAAAATGTTAGCTTTCTGTTTGCTTTCGGTTTCGACCGAAACTGATATTGACTTTCGGTCATCAGCCGAAGATCTATTTTAATTTTCAGAATGCAACGCTAGTGCTGCGTCTATAACTCTGCTTGTCGGCCGGTCAGTCGGCGGTAGGCAATTTGATATTTAGCGAAGTCCTCTTACTGCAGGCTCTCAATGATTACTTCTAGATTCGTTTTTAATTAGCGTAGCATTGCATCATGTCCCTGGCCTGTTTAATAAATCTTGTGTTCGGCAACTTCGGTTTATCTTTCGGCCGAAGGTGTAGTTAAATGTTCGGTTTAGGCTTCTGTCTTGGGCCAAAAGTCAATTTATAACTTTTTGTGAAATTTAGTTTAGTTTAGTTTAATTTAGTTTCGGTCGGCCTCTACTGAAAACTAGCTGAAATGTATATGTTTGTGCATATCGGTTATGAGTTTCAAACAAGTATCAACCTTTTAATTATTATCATTTTGTACAGTAGTTTCCAATTTTTAAATTTGTCTGGCTATTCTTTTAGTCTTTGCTAAATTAGTACACCTTGTTTATTATTTTTACGGTTAAAACAAATGTAACTTTTTTACTTTTTACAAATGGATTTTTTGCAACATTCTACTAACAATTTTACATTTGGGTAATCCTTTTGATTTCCGCAACATTCCGCATTAGTTTAGAAATTTTAGTATTAGTTTTAGTCTAGCCCTGAACAAGTTTTACCTTTCTTCTGCATGGTTTTCAGTCTCTGCTAAATTCAGTATGAGCCTTGGAATATCAGCACTTCCTTTAGCCAAGCCAAAGTTTCGGAATTTTAGTACTACTTTTAGTCTAGGTCATTAATTTATTATATATTTACTGGATATTTATCAGTCTGCTAAAGTCCAAACCGTTTCGGAATTTTATAGTACCACTTTAAATCACGTCAATATATGTTATGAGTTGTTTCCATCGATTGTTTCCCCCCACATGACCCGAGTTGTATGTAAATCATTATATATAAATCATGGATATATGTATATAGGCCCAAGGCAGGATATATTTAGACGTGTTAATGATATAACATAGGTCTTGAATAGTAATTATAAGCATCAATAACTGCAAAAATCGTGTTAGATATTAATTTTCAGGGAACTGGTCACACCATGGCGTGTTGGTAATATAATTTCAAGTTTTGGCTGGAAGATAAATTGGTAATCGTCGCAACACTCGGCCTGTTGAATAGCAAATGTGGGATATTGGTCACTACACACGGCGTATTGGATATTATAACTGGGCTATTATTAAACTATCAGACCCAATAAATTGTTATATTCCTTTTCAAACATACATATTTGACAAAATAAATTTGGACCCCATTATGTTTTGACCATAGAAATGTCTCCTACATTAAATTCACGTTGGACGTCCAGATATGTGAACCAATGGCGACTATATAATTAAAATTTGGCCCCCTATCGGCGCTTAAAACTACTACCTGGATTGTATAGCTTTTTTTCACAGGATGAATCTGTGTGGTTAGAAATAGTAACACTGTTAGGCGTGCATGGTGAGAACTATGAGTTTGCATTGTAAATGAAATGCCGTATGATGTTTTGCTTGATCGATACGTATTCATACAATTGTATCAATGCCTTGTATCATAACGGGGGTGGGGGCGTTACAGTACAGAGAGAGAGAGAGAGAGAGAGAGAGAGAGAGAGAGAGAGAGAATACTACTATTCCAAATACTAGAATCTAAGCCTGCTACAGTCATTTTCGGTTGGAACTTATGGAATAATATACCTCAATTAAGTAAAAGAAAGACTAAGTTATAAAATAACAAGTTTAGAACAACATACAGTTTTGTGAATTAAAGCCAACCTAATCCTACAGAGTTTTATCACAAGTCCAAATGAATAGTGTTCCGAATTAATACCATGTCTTCAACTTGCTGATGTACCAACTTGCTGATGTACCAATATTCTTAATGTGCTGAAGTATCAACAGTATTGATGTGTCATAATGGCATTGTCTAAATATCCCTTGAATTAAATCACAATAATCCCAGAATAATATATTTTAGTTTAAAAATCAATGAGCATTTTATAATCCATACAAATGAGTCCTTTCAAATTTTATCTTAACACAACATTAAATACATCTGCAGACTGGCTTTAAAACAAGAACATATGATATATGAATGAATTAATTGTCCACTTCTTCGTTCTTATAAATACCATCCGACTTTAGATTGCAATCATTTCCTACTCGATCTATGTCACAATGAGGTATTTCATGATAAATCCCCACTTGACATACATCGCAATAATCATTTGTCCAATGAGAATATTATCTCAAAATATAAAAATGTTCTATTTAGAACCTTATAAGGTCATACTCAAGAACTCAAACCCACATAAACAACATTTGTAGCTTTCTACAATCAACAGTCATGGGTCAAAAGTTAGATACAATATAAAAATACATAACATGATCAACATTGTCTCTAAATTTCATATAATTCACGATACATTTATAACAAACAAACAAAGAAATCATACCAAAGTTTTGTTATTAGAAAAATATCGAAGCATTTGGAGAAATGTACAGTTCCACAAAAAACATCTGAACCAATATTACCCTGGGAGATATTCTGGTATGGTGGTGCTCTGCCGTTTCGTATTTTGCAAAGACACACTGATAATTCTGGACAAATCTGAAGTTATCATACCGGATCGGTCGTCGCTCGGGTCAACAAGGACCGCGCCTGCTGTTGTCCACCAGGACGAAGATGACAAGTGTGCTATTGGTAGTCTGCATGCAATCAAAGCGAGAGACAGCCACCGCCACCTGGAACATTAGAACTCTGGCGCAAACTTGAAGACTCCAAGAGTTGACACGTGAGATGGAGCACTACTCATGGCAATACTGGGACTGTGTGAAGTAAGATGTAAAACCCTAGGAGAACACCAAAACTGAAGATGGGCATATAATATACTATAGTGGAGAGTTATACAAGTCCATAAATCGAGTAGGCTTCCTTGTAAACAAAGCCGTCAAGGGATCTGTGCTTGAATGTCGCCCCATATCTAGCAGAATCATCTCCGTTAGTCTGAAAGCATTTCCCTTTAACATCACAATTATCCAAGTCAATGCTCCAACTGCTGGTCATGATGATGAAGAAATAGAGGAGTTTTACAACAAACTCCATGGTATAGTAAACATGGAAGGTAAAAAAGACATCCTCATTATCCAAGGAGACTGGAATGCCAAAGTTGACAAAGATGCTCTAAAGACCAGGATGATCATTGTGGACCTTCTTGCAATGAGCTTACCAATGAAAGGGGGAGAGGGCTGCTCGAGTTCACAAGCTACAACAACTTTGTACTAACCAACACCCTGGGCCAACATAATGCTTCATGATGCTGGACATGGCACGCACCAAATAAAACCCATCATAACCAGATCGACTACATACTGGTTCAAAAGCGTTACCGATCTGGCATCAACAAAGCAAAAACAAGAACAGAACGTCCCCATGTGCTGATATTGGGAGTGATCACGACTTCGTCATTATGAACGTCCGAGTAAGGTTGAAGAAATTAACAAGCCAAAGAAAATCAGGCACAAATTCAACCTTGAACAAATGAAGAACTCTAACATCTGCAACTCATTTCAAACCACAATTAGAGGACAATTTGCTCCGCTCCTTGTGAAAGATGTTGATGTTGAAGTGATGACAGACACTTTCAACACAGTCATGATAACAGCTGCCAAGGTAATCATTGGCCTCCATCGCTCAAAGAAAAAACTCTGGGTTACAGAAGAGATTCTGAATCTGTGTGATGCCTGAAGATATCTCAAAAACACCAGACACATAACAAGGGCAGTGGAGTATCGAGAAATAAACAAGAATATCAGAAGAAGAAAAAAATTGAAGAAAGCAAACGAAGATTGGATTGGACAAAAGTGCACAGACATAGAGAGAGCAGTCTGATAAAGAATAACAGCAAAAAAGCATTCCAGATTGTGAAAGACGTCACCAGACAGAAGCAACTAAGATTTAGTACCAGTCGAGACGAAAATGGAAAATGCCTCACATAAGCGAATGACACTGTACAAAGATGGACTGAGTATTGTAAAGAACTCTTCAAACATCAGTCCACAGGATACCCAGAGGTGCTTAAAGTTCCAAACTCCACAAATGATTATGATTTCCCCATTCTCAAAGAAGAGGTGGAGTCAGCAATAAGAGCACTGAAGAATGGGAAGACAGCTGAAGTAGACAGCATCCAAGCTGAATTTATCAAGAATGGTGGGGAATCAGTGATAGAGCTACTAACAAAAATCTGCAACTAGATCTGGCAGACAGGTGAATGGCCAACACAGTGGACCCAGTCACTGATTATAACACTCCCCAAAAAAGGCAATCTCCAGCTGTGCCAAAATTACAGAACTATCAGTTTGATCAGCCATGCTAGTAAGGTGATGCTGAAGATTATCTTGAACAGGATGAACCCACAAGCAGAAGAAAGAATCGCTGAAGAACAGGCAGGGTTCCGGAGTGGAAGAAGCACAACAGAACACATATTCAATCTTAGGGTTCTGTGTGAAAAGTACTCAACATCAACAAGACATGTATCATGTGATCATAGATTTCAAAAAGGTGGATAGATTATTGGTTCCATTGACATGGCCATACCATTTCAGCGCTTCTTTTTGACAGTGGTGAGGAGGTTTTCATAATGGCCTACTTTGTGCCTGATGGTGTTACACACCTCCATTTGTGATGTGGCCCATGTAAGAGATGCCAAGGATGGTTCTGTAGCATCTCATTTTAAGTGCCTGAAGTCTTCGTTGCAATTCTGCCGTCAGGGTCTAAGATTATGGTCGTCTGCCATCGTAAACGGAACAACAGTAGGATTTAGAGGGTCTATCGTTTATCGAAGTTTTTGGATGTTGCTGACCTTGCCTTCTTTATATGAAGAAAGACAGGGTCCTTTGTCAGAACGGGGCATCCGGGTAATCTGATGAAATTTTGTCACTCAGTATGATTTTTGTCCTTTCAGGTTATTGCTTTTAATAACTTTAAGTTCTTGTCGAGCACCTGTGATTCCGGCTCGTCTTTGGAGCATGTGGAGCAATCATTATTGTTTGACATTTGCTTAGATCATGAACAATTTCCACAAGTACAGTATCCAAAGAAATTTCAACCACAGTACATAAAGTGACATTGAGGTATGCCAGCATAAAGTATTGAGGTATGCCAACATTCTCTCCACTGTGTATTTTGTAAATGCATGCAACTCCACCTTACACATGTCACTCTCTCGTAATACCTGTAGAGAGCCTACTAAGACGTCACAGGCAGAGGAGGAGAGTTAATTGTGTTCATTTCAGAGACAATATAGTTATTATTGTGCGGCTGTTATATCTAAATTTTCGGCCATGGTTTAAAAAATCATACAACAACTTAGAATGAGAAATAACATAACGATAACATTTACTACTTACTTAGCTTGACAATTGGTAGCGACTCGTTTGATGCTAAATCTGGTCCACATTCCACACCAGCGTCTTCCTCGTGTCCACAGTTATCATAACCCGGATTGAAATTTCCACATTCAGCCAATGTCATTTCGTTGCCTTGACATTTTAAGTCATCGAGAATGATGCTACCTACACCAACGCCATATTTTCCCTTAGGAGATGTTCCACCGCCACTGGTAAACATTAGACACGAAGCTTAATTTTTTCTTTCTACTACTACTACTACTACTACTACTACTACTACTACCACCAGGAAATAATAATAATAATAATAATAATAATAATAATAATAATAATAATAATTATTATTATTATTATTATTATTATTATTATTATTATTATTATTATTATTATTATCACTTGGTTTCGATGTATTTAAAAAATTTCTTTTAATTGTGTTGATTTACTTAAGCGGTGTTTTTCTCACATTTCTGCGTACAAAGTATTAACGTTTAATTTAATATTCTCTGCAAATTAAAGATCCCTCTAACGTTAGGTTATCCTCAATGGTTTATAATTAATCCACAAGAAAATGAAGACTGTATTCAAAGTTTTGATGAACTCTTAAAAGTAATGACCAGTTACTACTGAAAATAATTCCACTGTATGTCATATTTCCCCTGAGGTCAAAACTCTAAAACAAAATCGTAACATTTATTGTTTAATAAGGTTTCTCATTCTATTTTGTCATCTCAAAATGTTTAGAACATTTTGTAATAAATCACAGACATGTATAAAGACATGGGGGGAAAGGAATGCAAATTAAAAATTAATATGAAATATTTTTCATGAACTATGATATTGTCATCGATCGATATTTCAAACCAATTATTAGCCCCTTAGCTGTTTGATTATATGATGTACAGTTAAGAGTCAAGAAGTCCCCAGTACAATAATGAGGCATGAGGGCATATGTTTATATATCTGAACTCCTTTATTATTTGATGTTTGGCTATTCCAAATCATATATGTGGTTTTGGGTTCTATCACAATTTAGCGCAATTTAATAAAATCTGATCATAGCTCGTGCATGAGATTGACCAGCGGTTCATCGAAAATTCGAATTTACTACGATTAACTTATTCGTGTTCTAGTGAGTTTGTTTTGCATTCGGTCCTACGCTAATCATAGATTAGTTGCATAAAGTAATATGGCAGAAACCTTAATTAACAGTCAATTTCTCTTTCAGCAAAGGTAGCTTACCCGCATCAGGTTATGTTTGTGTATAGCGTGCATGTTTCTATTTCTATTGGTTAATTTTTCAGAGAGACACACGATGTCAACCACAAACGTGTAATCTTATGATCTGATTTCAAGTCTTTAAGATCGGCGGCGATATGAGACCTCATAAACTACCTGAAACCTAGCATCCTGCACACCACTGCTGCATCACGATCATCCCAGTCGTCATCGCACACTGTCCCCCACCCCAAGTCCTCACGGCCGGTGTAGTACACTTCAACCCTTCCATCACGCTTAGTCTTCCCACCCACCAGCCGAACGTGAACTGAAAGAGTTGATAGCAGACTTCTTTCCTCACTTTGCTTATTCTTCTTCATAAGATAAGCATATTTCACAGAGAATTAAATATTTATTCATTTAACGGATTTTATAACCTTCCAAGACGGAGACAATTAAGGATCCAAAAGTACGCACTGTCCCTCGCTTTTTGACGAAACGATTTGGACTTAAAAATTAGTCTATGTGCTTGCATCCTATCGTAATGTCATGCAACACCTTAGGTGTTTAAGATGGTGATTTTGTACCTCGGTATCAATGTAAGTATATATGAACAACTGTTTGAAAGAATTTCCATCTTTCCTCTGGGGTGAGAAGTATATATGTATAGTTGGTTTAATAGACAAGACCTAAACTAACTCATAAGTTGTTATTGTTACTTATTTGAGAATTGTCATGTACACTTAATGATCGAAGCATCACGTGCACTAGAAAGAGTTTTGAATACGGCTCAAGGGTCATGCCTTTTGGGACATACAAATTTGTGAATAAAGTAAAAATAATTTGCGGTATGAATAATGAATTCCAATTGATCCAAAAATTACAGACACAAGTCCTAATATTAAAAATAAATAATAAATAAATAATATATAAATAAATAATAAGTAAATAATAATAAATAAACTTTAGTGGAAATCCAAACAAAATCCAACGTCGAAGATGTTGATGTGTCTGTTGTGGCGCGTATAGTGGTGATGTGTCAATAGTCTTTTGCCGAATCATACTAATAACAGAATACAAGAATATATCCTTTTTTGAAATTTCATTATAAGTCAAGTGTCTACTTCCAATAATGTTAGTTTTGAGCACTTTGTATTTCCTGAGAAGAAACACTTGAATTAAATCATTTTAATAAATAATTTCCAACCCAAATGAATTTTTCGAAACAACAATTATGCTGAGATCTTAAAACATAAATGACTAACTATCAAATAAAAACAAGATTGATATTTTAAATTAAGACCTAAAAAGAGGCCTCGAATAAAGGTCACATTATATTGTTCTAAAAGGATCTTGTTCAATATTAGAAAGCCCCTTACCAAAATAATAATCATCACGTGGTCTATAAAATCTATCATTCAGCTTAGGTGGCGCTCTACAGTTTCGTACTTTGCATAGGGTTAGAATTTTAAAGAAAAATAATTTTCTGGGATTTCTTCACTGGTTATACTGGCAATATAATAAAGACTTTGTATATCTTAGGTGTTGGGAGAAGAACTTTCAATTCCCTTTATTTTGATGTATGATTGATGGGTGTACTTTAGGTTCTAGAGTATACAGCTTGGGCTAACATAAGATGTGCTCATGTAAACAAACTGATAGCTCCGCATGGTCATTTTCACTCCCTGGACTTCAGAGGTAAATTGTAGAAAAATGGTACGATAACTTTTTTTTACTTTTCGGATATTTTGTAATTTGTTCATTGCACTTTCAGAAGCTGCTATTGCCTATTTCAGCAAAATTCGTTTTCCCTAGTTTAATAACTGCTAAAGTTAGTGTACTTTTGATTAATTCTGGCTAATTTTTCAAGCACATGGATGATCCATTTTGTTATATCATGCGCTTAGATCATTTACAATTTCCACAAGTGCAGTATCCAAAGAAATATCAGCCACATTACATCAAAGTAGCATTGAGATATGCCAACATTATCTCCATTGTGCATGTTACAAATGCAAACAACTTCACCTCACATACGTCACTATCTGAAAAGTACATATTAACTGGTGAGCGCCCCCTTAAGATAATGATCCTTACTCAGAAAAAAGGTTATTTACAAAATTTTCAAAGTTTGCTTATCTTTTAAGAATTCTTTAAAAGATTTTAAACATATTTTAAATGTAATGGTCGATTAGAATTAAGTAAAGTTTAAAAAAATTTCATTGCAGATGGATGACTTCTAACAAATTATATTATTCAGCGTCTTCACTCTGTTTTGCTAACAAAATAATGCATAAAGCCAACTTAATTCTTGATACATGACATGCACGGGGCGATGATGAAGATGATGGTGATAGTGGTTGCAGTTTGTTGACAACAAAAAATACTGACGACCATGAGGAAGACCATGACGATTACGATGATGATGAAAGAATGATTACCTTGCTCGGTGTTTGAAAGTTGAGTAGTAGACGGAATAAAATCCAAGCATTCAACACCGGCGTCTTCTGTGTGTTCACAGTTTTCTTGTCCCCATCCCGAATGACGACATTCTTCAAGGTGACGAGAATCGTTTTCGCAATTTACATCATCTAACCAAATGCGACCGCTGCCTGGTCCAAACAAGGCATCGCGTACATGTCTCCCGTACCTAGCAATTAATTGGAAAGGCTGTGAATTAGCAGTGATACGTTCTTCAATATTCCAAATTAAGAGAGAAGAAGAAAGATAATAAAATACATTAGGATTTTAAAAAATAAACATACAAAATAAACAATTGAACTTTGCATACAGAATTTCCATAGAATATTACATTCCAGAGACTGACAGATGACGTTAAGAAACCAAAAATCCTACATTCAAACAAGCAATGAACACAATAAGATGAAATGTGCATCTGGCTATCATGTAAAACTAAAAAGTTTTATAAATAATGTTGGGTTATTAAGAGAGAGAGAGAGAGAGAGAGAGAGAGAGAGAGAGAGAGAGAGAGAGAGAGAGAGAGAGAATGAGTACATTGGAAAATTATCCCTCGTAGTAAGAAGTTTAATTTGATTTAGCTAGCTCGATAGTATGACCCGGTGTGAGTGAAAGATAGAATATCAAAAGAAATGAGCAAGATTATGGGGAAGAACTAATGCAATACGAGCCACCTTAGGCAAGGAAAATAACAAATTTAATCAAACAATTTAATAGTGGTAAATTCAATTCAACTTAAATTATATCATTATGTTTTAACAGCAGTTTCTAATTTGGATTTATTTCATTATCATAATGAGTGGTGAAAAGAACGCAATGTCAAGGACTGATTGCATCGCCTTCCCCTCGACTGCTGCAACGTTTCGTATTTCCTCGAGACTTCCATTTACTTGTCCTTCTTTTTACTCTCTACTCGTCACTTTCCCCTATTTACTTAAAAGACAAAATTATCCTTAAATCGCAATATGTGCCACGTTTTAGATGTATATACAATTCCTGCATTTACGTTACTCAGAATACTCTTTTTTCAGACACTGAGTAAAGCTTTACCTACGGTAGTACCTTGCCCTAAATTACCACGTGACTGTACCGTACGCTACTACATGTTCAAACACTATTGTATAAAATTCACAAATTCTTACACACTTCCAAATTATTTAAATATTACAAAAGCAAATATAATAGGTATTTTTTATAATAGGTAGTTATCGTTAGTTCATGAAAATCAGTATCGTCTTAACAGACAAAGGAAATTATTTAATATTCATATAACCCTATAAATCTTGCACATATGAACATTTTGATCACATGCAATCGATTCTGTTAATGAACTAAATTAAAAGATAAATTGCATGGCAACTCAAGCATCAACACATTTCCATGAAATTGAATAATATAAATTGTATAACAACTTTAGCGTTAACATTATTTTCTTGAAATTGAATAAACGATACATAATATGGAAGCTAGTCATAACAACAAGTTGCATATAACAAACGAAGAAAAAGAATATTACGCGAAATTAAAATTGCATACCTTAATTCTTTTAACTTTAGAACTTGTGCATCCATCACTAAGCCTTGTCTTTCTCGCAAGACAGCCACATGGTCCTCAATTGTTTAGCGAGGAAAGCACTATTCTTTCATAGGCTTCCACCGGAGCCAAACTTCTATCACTCAGAAAATTACAGATTTAAGAATTTCGACCAAGGTTGTCCCTTCAAATGCCCGCCCTCCCCCAGAGATGTGCTTCTTTATTTCACTCGAAAAAGCATACGCAGGAATTTTTATAATAAAAAAATGTTTCCTAAGACAAACACTTTGTTTCGTCGGTTAGAATCTCAAAACTACGTTAGATAACTTTTCGCTTTGAAGGATGATTGTTTGACACAGACTGGAAGTTCAGCTGTTTCTTTCTCAAACCCGTTTTAGAATATCCCGTTAATTTTATTGAATTGGAACACTGGCCCCTTTGAAGTTTCAATACTTACAGGAAAAATTAAGAATAAAGGTCGAGATGACTCTTCCCAAAGACTGTCATGGTCTAAATGTGATAAAATCTTTTAAGCTCGGCACACTCAACTTGTTCAAGGTTCGCTTCTTAGCCAAATTTCCAAACTTAACACACACACACACACACACACACACACACACACGCGCGCGCGCGTGCGCGCGTATGTGCGTGTACGAGAATATTGACACGATCTGGTATCACGTAATATTTTGCGAGCGTTAGTCGTAGCTAGCGCGATTCGTCAAGGCTCATCGACAGATCAGTGATATCCAAATGCAATCGTGAAAATGTCTAACTTGTATTGAAAAGGATTTGACTAATATGTAACATGTGGTTATTTTAGACATCGACAGAAATGAAGTTTAAGTTTTGAACAAGTCTGGAATCGTAATGACATGGCCAGCGAACATTTAATGCTATGAATGACAACTGCCAGATTGACATGCAAAGGTATGTTCTGAGCGAGGATTAACGGTAACGTCTCGGCTAACTGTTTCTCGGGAAGGCAACGTTCAGAAAATAAATCTCATTATATCCACTGTCTATAGAAAAAAAAGACAGAATAAAACACAACACATCCATGTGAAAACAGGATTCACGCTTTCTTCAGTGTACCATACAGTACAAATATCATATTTTAAGGCCGACATATTCTAAGATTTCCACCAAAAAAGACTAAGTATAAACAGAACAGTGATGTACTTACAAGGTCAAAAACATGTGTGTGTGTGTGTGTGTGTGTGTGTGTGTGTGTGTGCGTGTGTGTGATCAGAAAATTGCATACGGATAACAAAAGTCCTCTGAATGCAGTGAACAAGTATCATGTGTGCGTTCAAATCCTATTATTTAAAAATGACTGCAGTACCAAGAGATGTTATATTTACCTGTATCCCAGCATTCGGCAGACAACCGATGCATCGGCATCATCCCATCCGTTATCGCAAATCGTTCCCCATTCCCCATCATGGTAAACCTCAACGCGGCCTGACATAGGGGTGCTCCCATTCACCAAACGCACACCTGAAATTGGGATGAATGGTCTAAAGTTAACAGCAAAGAAACACAATTTGACACGTTGGATTTCGCTTGTCTGAATGAAGTGATAAGGCCTATGTCAGGCAAAAGACCTGAATGCAATGATAAGGCCTATGTCAGATATAAGACCATGGCCTAATCAGCAATCAAAATAATAAAATGCCACCAAGAGTGAGACTGTCTAAAATTGTCCGAAGGACATGTAGGAGGAGCTACAAAGAAGAAGAGTGTAATTCAAAACTGATAAAGGTTAGTAACAAATCATAGACGATGGATAACGCCAATGTTCAGTATACTTTTACAATATTTTGATTTGCATTCGATTAATTAATCTCTCGTCTTCCAGGTTTTATATAGGTAGAAGTTTATGACACTGTAAAAGACCTATAAGTTACGTCTGAAACAGCTCCAGTGAAATATAATGAAATTGAAAATGTGTTTAGATGTTTGGTCATTCCCTTTACCACAAGCATGGTTAGATGATTGGTAGTTCCCTGTACCACAAACAAGATTAGATGGTTGGTCATTTCCTGTACTACAAAGAAGTTTAGCTGGTTGGTCATTCTCTTTACCACAGGCATATATATATCACTGGTAATTCCCTGTACCACAAACATGTTTAGATGGTTGGTCATTCTCTTTTTACCACAAGCATATTTAGATGGTTGGTAATTCCCTGTACCACAAACATGTTTAGATGGTTGGTCATTCTCTTTACCACAAGCATGTTTAGATGGTTGGTAATTCCCTGTACCACAAACATGTTTAGATGGATGGTCATTCCCTATACCATAAGCATGTTTATATGATTGGCAATTCCCTGTACCATAAACATGTTTAGATACATGCTTTAAATTCACAATACTTTTAGTTCGTTTTAAACTTTACTTAGTATCAAGGGGAAAACATTTTTTGTTGCTTTTATTATACTTGTTGGTCTTGATTTTCTGCTACTTACATGTAGTTTAAAACCATAGAGTCTTAACAAAATGTAATATATAAAGCTTGAGTAGCAAAGAAAATATTTAGTCAGTCATGTCAGCTTGCTTGATTGACTGTGATACGGTTGTGTGTATTGACTTTGTAGTGGTATTTGTTGTCCGTACGTGTGCGTAATCACAGTACTAATGAACTATTTCAGTTTTCTACTTGGTTCCATCGTGTCATTATTCTATCGTGACTTTACGCACTGCTTATTTGTAAAGGTCATCCTTAAGTTGAAAAACTCGACTCTTTTACTACTTTTTTGCCCCAGAAATTTGAACAAAAGGAAAAGCCTTGCATGCTTTAATATTAACGCTGATGAGAAAGTAAAAAATTAATATAACACATTAGAACAACGGTGCCCTTGACAAATGTATGACTAATCTTGCTATGACATGATTTAAGACTTAAACATGGTAATCTCAGCATGACCTGATTTAAGACTTAAACATGTAAACTGAAACGTACAGTGACCTGCTTTTTAAGGACTTAAACATTTTAAACATTGCAATCTCAACTTGACATGATTTAGGGCCTTAAACATGGTAATCTCAACATCACCTGATTAAGACTTAAACATGTAAACTGCGAGTGACCTGCTTTTAAAGGACTTAAACATTATAATCTCGACTGGACCTGATTTAAGGCCTTAAACATGGAAATCTCAACTTGACCTCATTTAATGACTTAAACATGGAAATCTAACAGTGACCTGATTTAAGGACTTAAACATTGTAATCACAACGTGACCTGATTTAAGGACTTAAACGTGAAAATCTTACAGTGACTTGATTTAAGGACTTAAACGTGAAAATCTCACAGGGATGAATGCTGTTTATATCACCTTCTACGAATGAAACGAAAATATTTAAATTCATGCTAAGTCTAAAGAATGTGATACAATTTATGCTTTTTTATGCTGTGCATTTTTGTCCTCTAAATGACACGTTTCTAATCAGCAAAATTAATTGTTTACTATGTTTTGTCATGGTACATGGGTAGATTATACAACGGGACATGGGTAAATGTTATACCATTGGGCATAGGTAAATATTATACGATGGAGCATGAGTAAATATTATACGATAGGACCTGGGTAAATATTCTACGATATGTCATGGGTTAAATATTATACCATGGGATATGGGTAAATAGTATATAACGGAACATGGGTAACTATTACACCATAGGGCATGGGTAAATATGATACCATGAGACATGGGTAAATCTTATACGATGTGTCATGAGTAAATATTATACCATGGGACATGAGTGAATATTACACGATGGCACATGGGTAAATTGTGTACGATGGGACATGGGTAATAAATATACTACGATAGGTCTTGAGTAAATAGTATACCATGAGACATGGGAAAACATGGGTAAATATTATTCGATGGGACATTAAACTTGAAGAGGCCTCCATAAAAGACAAGTATATACGCCAAGATGAGCTAATGATATAAATGAAGTGATTTAAAAAATACGCTTGGAGTTCTCAAATTGCGTGGTTTAGACTTATTTTTGAATATAAAACATACATTTGGACAACTTAAGAACATATCCATAGTATATTGCTAGCTAAAGTTCTGAGACTTTTCAAAGTTTCGTCGACTGAAATGAGGAGAGGTTTAAATATTGACTCACTTTGTGGTACCGTCGCTGTTGTCGCCGATACAGGTGTCTCGGTTGGTCTCAGAGCATCATCCAATGTTTTACTAACTGACATCAGATTCTCCTGGATACGTTTCATTTGTTCTGAGTTATCCATGCTTGCATTGACCAGTGATGCAACTTTTTGCATCAAAGGTGACGTCGTGTTCTCGACATAGTATGTTACCAGATAAGACAGACGTTCAACACTTGCCGCCAGTTGCTTTACGTCCAAATGCAATGTTTGCACTTCCAACTGCAGATAATTTATATTTGTGTTACCCAGGCTGCGAAGACACTTTGAACAACTTCCATGAATTTCGCGTCTTAACTCATTCTTTAGCATCCGCATTTCGATATCCATCCTTCGTTCCATATGGCGAATTTTCTCTGACAACAGAATTACCATATTTTCTTCAATGCCACTGCTTGGCGGCATTGCATGGATTATTTGTGAACATAGAGCAAGAAATACAAAGAAAATAAGGGAACACATTTTTGTAAATAATTAACCATAAACATCCATATATATATATATATATATCCTCTCAAATTTAATGGATGCAGATTTTACAAAGATAGGAGCGCGAATGAAGGTATCAGCTGTCTAGAAAAGCCAGCATCCAGAGAGCAACTACTAAATATAAACTGCGCAGAAAACAGTATATATACATACTTGCTTTGGAGTGGGATATTGTTTCTATGGGAACTGAAGTAGTTCAAGTAGCTTGTGGATTTTTACACAAGTATAACTGTACTGAATTTAACGCTACATTCATATACATCTTGCTTAGTGTACTTCAGAAAGTTGCATAATTTGGGTCATATAACTTAGCGACCAACAGCCACGTATATAGACTGCGGCGTAAAAAATTCAATATATATATATATATATATATATATATATATATATATATATATATATATATATATATATATATATATATATATATATATATATATATATATATTGGACATTGATTGCACAAACATATATAACGATTTAATTTCGTACTCTGGAGGTACCCACAATTATATTAAGATATTTTCGATACATAAATAATCGCTTCTTTTGCATGACAGTAACAGGAAGCAAAACGTGGAGATTAAGTTGGAACCATGCAACAATCGGATTATGAAATATCAATGAGACCGAAGTCGACGTAAAACTGTTGTGAACGATCGACCATTGTGAGATCAAGTTGGACATAACGAACTCAATTGTTTCTTTTAGATATGAATTACTTTTATCAAAAGTGGAAACTTAAAAGTTGTTGGAATTTACATTAAAATGCATCTAACAATAACTATTGTCTTAAATGATTTATTTTCTATCTTTGAGAATGAAATACAAAAATTCACAGTATATTAGCTGACATTAATACTAAGTTTGCGGGAAATACGCTTACGTTATTATTACCTGGCACATCATTTTAATAAGCAGGGCTTCACATGATTGCACTACAGGTAACATCAGAAAATACTGTATTGCATTAGCACAACGCAGTCATTCGGTGTAACCTGTCTGTCAGACCCTTTCTATTTCCACTGAACTGTCCAAAGAAATGTTTTCCCTCTCAGATAATATGTACGTGCAACAAAAACAACACATGTTGTTAAAATATAAGATTAGTACACAGTTGAATGTCATATTAAGAAATAATTTTGAATTTTCATTAATCTATATTTCTTCCTTGGTTCGCCTTTCCGGACATAAAGAGAATAGGGAGGTCAGCCCTAATGTGAGACATTATGAAAAAGAGATGGCCATCTGTCCCCATTTCCAATAGAAGTCCTCCCGAGATCACAAGGACTCCTTTTACAAATGCAATTCAGCATCATCTTAAGTCGAAACTAAAAATATCATAATTCTAGTTACATGTATTATTTTGTACTTGATTACTAGCATATGTTCTACTCTGTGTGTGTGTGTGTGTGTGTGAGAGAGAGAGAGAGAGAGAGAGAGAGAGAGAGAGAGAGAGAGAGAGAGAGAGAGAGAGAGAGAGAGAGAGAGAGAGAGAGAGAGAGAGAGAGCACAGCAGCAGAAGGCAAACCCTCTAATTTCTAGGTCCTTTTATGGAAAAGCTACACTACATCTGAAATGAAGAGTCAAACATTCATTTTCTGCTGACATGGAGAACTTTATTTAAATAATCAACACACATATATATTACTACATTCTAGAAACACATCTAAAAGCTTTATAATAAAAGTTCATGAAATACATATTACATTTTCCTTATTAAGCTTTCCAACTTCATTTATTTGTATAACTTCTGCACCTTAGAATATTATACAATGGTTAATTCTCAATCAATTTCAAGATAGCCAAAAGTATAAAATATAATAATTAATGCATTTTACTCATTTTAAAATAGAATATTGATTTAGAATATATTGCTAGATATTACTCTTTCTTGCTTAAGGAATACTTTATTTCAATCATTAAATCAAAACATGAAGTTGGTAGCGAATTCAACCTTTATGATAAAACTTACATAAATATAATTAAATATGAACATAAAACATTCTATTACAATATATTATAAATAAAAGAATTCAATAGTAATGTTACACACAAAACAATTTTACCATTAAAATCTCAATCATTAAAAATATCTATTTCTAAAAGAGGTTATGACATATACAGTGTCCTTACCTGAAATGAAGAGTCAAACATTCATTTTCTGCTGACATGGAGAACTAATCTGACCTGATCGCGCATCTGTATTTATAGTGTCAGGGTCAGAGGTCATACCCCCATGCATCAGTCAGAAAAGATGTTGACTTACTTTCAGGTATAAACCAGTTTTGACCGGCAGAAACCAATTTATCTTACGTCATAAGACCTACTCTATAGTTTATTTATATTCGTTTTAACGACGTCAGACCAAATATGGATACTCGTTAGTTGGAAGCCATTTTGTTTTGTGACGTATAGAAGCCTCCCAGAGAAAGGTTACTCCACCTTCATTAACCGAATTGAACCTTTGCCAATCACTAGGTCAGAGACATATTTTTACTAATGAAACCTAGAACTGTAGCTAAGTCAGCAAACGCATGTATTATGGTATACAATCTTACACAACACTGTACATTAGTTATTTTTACTGATGCTAGGGAGTATACACATTGCCTTTTTTCCACTTGCTCAGCAACCCTTTCTATTCTGTATAGTTGTACCTCAAAAACAAGTGAAATTACCTTTAATATATTTTAGAAACTCATTACTTTAATACAATTCAAAGAAAATATCAATCTTTATTAATTTTACTAAAAATTTAATCCTAACAATACCCTCTAGTTTATTTGAGCCGAGTCCTCGAGGCTCGAAAAGAAAAAAACAATTTTATTCATCAAACAAGATGAAAGGTAAAAAATACAATGATAAAAAAAAAAACATTGCGAGACATTTTCGCAAAGTTTAAAAATACAATGTAGACACTGCAAATATATTGCAAAATACCAGGTAAAGTACAATGAGAAGTACATTGCAAAATACTCAGTCAAATTCAAAAAGTACAATACAATGCAAAATATTTGATAAAATTCCCAAAAAACAATGGGATGTGTATTGCACAATACTCAGTCAAATTAAAAAAATACAATAAAGAGTACAATGAAAAATTCGTGATACAATTCCCCAAAAACAATGGAAGAAACTTAGCAACATTGAATACCTTCTTAAAATAGAGTGAAATAGCGTGGTAAGACAAAATTTAAAAGTTTACGTACTTAAACAGCTTTACAATATAAAATTCTGGAAAACCTACATATAAACTAGTCTTGTCAGACAATTGTAACACAAAATAGTAGCATGCAGTTCTTGGTATCTTTATTTTTCTTTTTCGATTTTTTTTTACTCTTTTTTTTTTTTTATACTTTTTTCTTTCTTTTTTTCTTCTTTTGTCTCTTCTTCTCTTTTATATTTATTTGCATAACATCAGCAGAACATATGTATGGGTGACTATGTTATTATATTGCTTCAGCCAAGTGTAATGAAAAAAATCTTGTTGTTATGAATGCTTGTGAGCCGAAATTGAGCTAATCTTCCTAGTTCAACAAAGAATTAACATTAGCTTTGAAGTAAGAATGGTTGCAAAGAAAATGGCGTAAATATTTAGTATTAATCAAGAGTTAGAAAACTGACATTTTAATGTTGTTCTAGCCTTAATAACCATGACGTATGTTCACTTACAATCAAACTTTGACCTGTGCGTGTATGAAACATGTATCGCCTTTGAATTAACCTATGAACAATAAGTGAATATTATTTAATCGTTTGGTACCTATTTTCTAATGCAGCTTTGAAATGTACGTGTTTTAACGTTATCTGTGACGATGAAAAGAGAATGTATTGCCTTATCGTTTTGAACTAATTTAACTCAGAAGCTGGCCGTATATAGACCAATAGCTGCTCATGTCGTGAGAGCTATGCATTACGTTAACTCGGATTCGAGTAATCGCTAGGACACTTTGACTATTTTATATCATTTCAACATACATTTAAGTCAACATCAATGGATGTTGCAAAACCATAGAAGGAAATCACCTCTTCTACTGGCTGATAGGTAGGCATTATAGCCATTCCTATAGTACGTACCATAAGGTACAGACATTTATACAATGCTATGATAATTGTGAGAGAAAAACCTCTAAAACATTGTCGAACCATTTGGCTGACAAACAAAAACATCTGAAGTCAATAAGTTCGAGACGGCTAGGCGGAATTTACAATTCTCCCTCAGATAGGTAAATACGGTAATGTTGAATGTGCTAGCAGCGAATCATTTACACGATGGTTTCGGATTTCAGTACGAACAGGTTTTGTATGAAAGCTTCGTCTATAAAATGCAAGAAACGTCATTTGGTTCTCATTAAGGCTATGTACGCAGAAAATTACAACTGTAATGAAGGTTACTGTAGTATATATAGATAATAAGAATGTTAGTACATAAGAAATACAGCAAAAAATTAGATCAGTTGTTTAGGAATATCAATTAACGCAATAACCTTTTAATATTTGTATTATAAGAAACAAACTAAGATAGAGCAAAAAAAAACATACCTGTGTGTGTGAATTACTACAGTCCAGAAATATTATTCCTATGAATGAATGGTATATTAAGGAATAGTAAACAATGCACGTATTGTCTGTAATAGTGAAATAGTTCAAATTGTAAAAAGTTCAAGTCACTGTCAATGCGGCTGTCGTTGACTCTGGGTCTAGTGGAGATGTTGCTGTGTTAGGTCAGTGGAAATCTGGATCTATGGTATAGGTGCATCTCAGTCTGGATTGCGGTAGCTTGATTTCAGCACTGGACTAGGTATATATGTTCGACATGTGGGATGTTTCAAGCGATACTACAGGAAGAATTCTCATCGGCGATGTAATGCATGTTATGCTGGTAGCCTATCAGTTTGTACTTGTTCTTTTATTCCCATGGTGTGAAGATATTGTTGCTGATGTCTTAGAACTGACCCTTCGTGTGGGCGAAAAAATACGAAAATCACAGAAGAGTTGTTCTGTCATTCCTGAGTTCACGTAGTGTAGCTGACGGCGTAATGTCTCACAATAGCAAAGATGTTGGTGCGAGTCTCTCCCATGGATATATTATACGTGTGACGGCTTTATTCATGATGTTAGTCCACTCATGTCGTTTTTTCAAGAATCTTCTCCCATAATTTTATGAAAACACTGTCTCAAAAGAAATAGTCACTCATAACGGTGTAGATAGGCTACATCTTGGGGACATTGGCTCTGCGAGAGGTTCCAGAGATCTGTAACATTCTCCATCACTTGTTATGTAAAGAAAATTGTTCGTAATCATCACAAGGGAGAGAGAGAGACGAAGAAAGAAGGCTCTCTTAAAAGCGTGCCGTCACGATGTTAAAACAGCTACACTACATCTGAAATGAAGAGTCAAACATTCATTTTCTGCTGACATGGAGAACTTTATTTAAATAATCAACACACATATATATTACTACATTCTAGAAACACATCTAAAAGCTTTATAATAAAAGTTCATGAAATACATATTACATTTTCCTTATTAAGCTTTCCAACTTCATTTATTCGTATAACTTCTGCACCTTAGAATATTATACAATGGTTAATTCTCAATCAATTTCAAGACAGCCAAAAGTATAAAATATAATAATTAATGCATTTTACTCATTTTAAAATAGAATATTGATTTAGAATATATTGCTAGATATTACTCTTTCTTGCTTAAGGAATACTTTATTTCAATCATTAAATCAAAACATGAAGTTGGTAGCGAATTCAACCTTTATGATAAAACTTACATAAATATAATTAAATATGAACATAAAACATTCTATTACAATATATTATAAATAAAAGAATTCAATAGTAATGTTACACACAAAACAATTTTACCATTAAAATCTCAATCATTAAAAATACCTATTTCTAAAAGAGGTTATGACATATACAGTGTCCTTACCTAAAATGAAGAGTCAGACATTCATTTTCTGCTGACATGGAGAACTAATCTGACCTGATCGCGCATCTGTATTTATAGTGTCAGGGTCAGAGGTCATAAACCCATGCATCAGTCAGAAAAGATGTTGACTTACTTTCAGGTATAAACCAGTTTCGACCGGCAGAAACCAATTTATCTTACGTCATAAGACCTACTCTATAGTTTATTTATATTCGTTGTAACGACGTCAGACCAAATATGGATACTCGTTAGTTGGAAGCCATTTTGTTTTGTGACGTATAGAAGCCTCCCAGAGAAAGGTTACTCCACCTTCATTAACCGAATTGAACCTTTGCCAATCACTAGGTCAGAGACATATTTTTACTAATGAAACCTAGAACTGTAGCTAAGTCAGCAAACGCATGTATTATGGTATACAATCTTACACAACACTGTACATTAGTTATTTTTACTGATGCTAGGGAGTATACACATTGCCTTTTTTCCACTTGCTCAGCAACCCTTTCTATTCTGTATAGTTGTACCTCAAAAACAAGTGAAATTACCTTTAATATATTTTAGAAACTCATTACTTTAATACAATTCAAAGAAAATATCAATCTTTATTAATTTTACTAAAAATTTAATCCTAACAGAGCTACTAAATATAACTTATCCCACTTGATCGATCTCATTATAAAATTAAGTAGCAGTTGTGCTTTACCAGATCCTGACTCCTAACCGCTCCGGTGGCCTAGTGGTTAGAGCGTCAGCCACGGAAGCGGGAGGTCGTGGGTTCGATCTCCCGTCGAGTCATACCAAAGACTTACAAAAATGGTACTAACAACTACCTCGCTTGGCGCTCAGCATTAAGAGGTTAGTGTTAGGACTATTCGGCCTGGTGTCAGGATAATGTGACTGGGTTGGACATAATGCTACATGTCTGCGGCATGATGCCCCATTGTTAGACATCACTATAAACTGCCTGACTGCAGACATCGTAGCGATATGACAGAATTTTTTTTTAAGCTACGTTAAAAATCCAAATCAGTGAAACAATCCAGCCCCAGCCCCAGATGGACCTATGATAATTGCTCTGATAGAATTTGGTAGCGCTGGATCATGTTTGACTGGTTCGCTAAGAAATCTGTGACATCCATGTTATGTAAATATAAAAAATAATATGGATCTATATTATGTAAAATTTAGAGCATCCCCCTACAGATGGAGTAACAACAATCATGAAAAAAAAGGAGCGCGGGCACATGCAAATGTATGAAATGTGGTACAAAACATATAAATTGGTCTCCCTAACAAGTAATAGGTGGTGATATAGCTAGTTCATTAGGAAAATTACCAGGAACTCCATGGGATAAATACCCAGGATTAAAGGATTCCTCTGCTTCCACACCAGAACCGGGCCGGTCAACCTGATCCGCGTTTACGCTAGCACACTAAGACCACCGCAGATACTAAGGAAGAGTTCTACGACGAATTAAACTCGTTCATCGACAAAATTCCCAAGTAAAAGAATTTGATATTATTGGGCGACTTCAACGCAAGTATGGCTGCTGATCGTGTTTTTTGCCCTTCCTGTCTTGGCAAGTTTGCATTGGGAAGATGAATGACAACGGGTAGCGACTCCTTGAGATGGACTCGTACCACGACCGCAGCATCACCAACTCATTCTTTCAGACCAAGCCAAAGCATACGAGACGATTCGCCATGAAGGATGTGTTTCTTACCCATACCTTGCATAGCGCTGACTGCGACACTGACCACTCGCTGATGTGCTGAGAAATGAAGCTTCAGTAAAAGAAGTTACACCGATCTAGGCTGGGTAAACCACGCATTGACGTGAGCACGACGTCATATCCAGGCAAGGATAAGGAATTCACTTACACCCTCTCCAAAACGTCTGACTCAGAACCTAAAAAAAGATGGGGTAACATCAGATAGTGTGTGTACAGCACAGCCACACGGATCTTTGGTAAGAAGCAATCAAAGAACAACGACTGGTTTGAGGCTAACTCCGCCACACTCACGCCAGCCAAAGAAGAGCGTCGCAGTGCTCACCTGGAATACAAATGATCCCCCTGCCAGAAGACTCAACCGACATAAAGGTGCACCAAAAGCGAAGTGCTGAGGTTAGCACGGCAGTGCACCAATGAATACTGGCTTCAGCTGTCAGAGCATCCTGTCAGAAGCAGATATCGGAAACATCAGAGTAATGTACGATTGCATAAAGAAAGCAATGGGTTCCAAGAAGTTAGTGATAGCACTGCTATTGGTAATCTTGCCGGTAAGGAGTTCTCTGCAATCAAGGATAGACTAGCACGATTAATACGACAAAAACCACCATCAGTAATATTACCAGGCACTGAAGTGATGCATGCAAATGTCAGTAAAATAATAAATCAAGCCGCAAATAAAAAAAAAACTAGTTTAATTGGCTGGTGAAGCAGAAAACAATAAAAATACAAGTCTGATAGCAGGAAGTGGTATTCGTGTTAGACAATAACAGTTAAAATATAATATTTAAACGTATGTCCAATCCTTCATTCGACATGGATGTGCCAGTACTCAAACATGAATCTATATGCGATTATCCATATTATTGTTATGAAGCACGACTACTAAACCAGCTTGGAAAAATCGAAGTACAAGTTCAGGATAAAAGTAGATATTTCTTACCCTCTGAAGCGTTTATTGACGCAGAAGGAGAAACTCTACCAGCCGTCGTCGCTAACACAGATTACAAAGCTAATGTCAGAGTTGGTTTTGTTAATAATGGTAGTATGGCGTCATTCAGAAGTGCTTTATATCTGATTGATAGAAATTCAGAAATTGAAATAATTTAGGATAATTTTCACTTTACCAGAACGATATTGGATCTCGGAAGATGTCAGACGATTATACTGGAACATCTTTTCCGTCAGTGATGTTTACCAAGGATAATTCTGACTGTTCTGATAACAGATCGTATAATATAAGGTGACCAAAGATCGTGCTGTTCCTGCTGTTTGATGCTGCTATAGAATACACGATTATTGATGTTAATCTAATTTACAATTTATGTTTTATAGACGTCAGTTATTGTTAACAGGTATTCATTTACTCTTTCTTAATTGTAAAATCTTGATATTTCTTCAGGTTTTTTTTTTCCATCCACTGATGAAGAAGAGGTTTAGTAAAAGGTCTGACTAATTGTTGCAGACACTCAACAAAATCCACAAGAGAACAATAACTTACAGTTTTACGATTCAAATCCAAAAAATAATCAAAGAATTAAAAAGAAAAATAAGTCCTAAATGAATCCGAATTTGAATCCCGATGAAACGCAAAATGAAAGGGGTATGATGTGGTCAGCGTCGTACTGATGTGTTAATAGTTCTTTGTTGTATCACGGAAAATAATATTCCAGTTTGAATTATGTGTAAATTTCGATAAATGTCTTTGTCTAAGAAATAATTTAGAGCACAACTACTTCCAGTGAAAATAATCTTTTGGAATCCAGTAATTTAGAGAAATAAAAATTAGCTTAAAAAAACTGGTCATAACATAAAACACTTTGACTTGTCAATTGTTATGGGAAGAATGACTGTTATTTCTCAAAACATCAATAATAAATCTAGCCATAACGCAAGCAGATGCCAGGATGTAGGTCAATCCGGTGGGGTGGTGAGTGTGGGTGTGGTGTGTGTACACAATCGATACATGTTCATTGACATGTGGTCTTAATCTCACTTAATGAATCTTACTCTGAGAAAGAATGTTTTAAAAAGTTGTGTACTAGAAACCATCATTGGAACTAGGTCAGCATTAGATATTCTTTCATTAGTTGTTTTCATTGTGTGTGTGTGTGTGTTTGTGTGTGTGTCTGTATGTGTATAATGTAATCATGTGTAGGTAGGTGGGAGTCCTTAGTGGTCCACCATCAAGTTTCCTATTAATAAAAATTCCGTTTGATCATGATTGACCTTTGATCCAGAGGCTTTACCAAGATCATAAAAATCCTTTTCGCGTTATGTTATAAACGAGAAGGGACTGTTTCGTCGTAGGCTGGCGCCTTGTATTGTTGCCATGGTGGTAAATGTGATGCAATTGTACATGGAAAATGTGGCTTAAAACCATGATTTAACTGGTCTAAGGTGGCGTAGTAAAAATAATTCCCGGTATTAGGGCGAGTTGTATAGCTTTACGCCGTGAAATGCGGACGGTAGGCTGCATAAAATTAATGAAGATAAACCATGCAATTGACAGCTAATTGGTAAGTTGAAGTTGTGAGATCTTTGGTCTTGTATTAATTAGAGAAAAAAAATTACTTATAGAAAGGACACGTTGGTTTTTTACAGTTTACAACAATAGCTGTATAAGGGGGCTTTGAAATTAGGGGAAACGTATAACTTCTAGCACGCGCCAGAATTTGACTGCTCGGTCAGTATCGCTTTGGAAGGCTTATTACATTAACATGTATTTTATTGCTTCGACTATATCGTATACTTTCCTTGGTAGTGTAAACCTTGTAAATTTTACTCCCTTTCGTTAGAGCATATTGGTAGAAATATTTTCTTCTTTTATTTTTTTTTATCAATCTATATGTATGAACCAATTTATTTTCTTTTATCAGGCCTGCTACTGTAGAGGATATAGCTGTTACCCTTCTATTATACCATGCTTCTATATCCAATTCCAATTCTCTAAAGTTAAAATATCCTATCAAACATGTCTCTATTGAATATTAGGCTAAGTTGGTTGATACGTTACGTGCGAAATTTTTAGTTTTGTCTTTATCTTTTGACGGTACATAGGTTTTGATAACATGACATCCATTTACATGTACAAGGTTTCCTTTAAAACGTTTCTTCTGTTTTTATTACTTGCCATGATATTTTAAGGGATTAATTTTTTTAAAAAAGGTTGGTAAATAACTTTTTTTTTCATCAGTATATCTAGACGATGATCTTGTTATCAAACATTTAACCTTGTCAAAGTAGTTGGTATACCTATATACAACCTGATTTGTGAAGAAAAAAAGTCAATTCAAACCCACGTATTCTCTCTCTCTCTCTCTCTCTCTCTCTCTCTCTCAGGTTAATAATATTGCACTTCTTTTGTAGGAAAGGACATAGTCAACATGCAATAGATAAACTTCCTCAAGCAATAACAAGGTTAAAGAACAATTTATTTAAATGGCGTTCAAATTTTAACTATAATCGTATGTATTAGTAAATACATTGTTAACGCAAGAAAACATCATTTCAATTAATAATTTGGCGTTACCCTATCACGATTAGTTTCTAAACTGCACACGAGTGTTCTAAATAGGATTCCTTGAACTCCTATTACATTTTTCAGCATGGGAGCAGTTTGTAGTGCATCTGATTTGGAATACAAAAGTCCATCGTTCGATGCACGTTATGGTAGCCCGAGTTGACTTCCAAGATTAAAAACATGGTTTAATGTGTATTTATAACGGGTTAACGCGAACGTAGAAACAACACTAAGAAATTATGTTCCCAATTCATCCACATTTGGGGTGACAGAAAGGGCAAGTTCGACCTAAGTGCAATAAAAAGACCTCACCCCGGGAGAACCTCCTTTATTTCTTTTTCATAAAATCTTTATTCAGTATGTACCGTTTAATTGTACAATTGACACAGATGTTCTTATAAATATGCTCACTAAACACACACACACACACATGCATATACACGTTGCATACATAGATCTTAGCAATGTGCAAATTATTACAGCTGTTTGTAGCTGATAAGTGTCGTACAACTACAGGTATGAGTGCAGCATATATAGTCATAATCATTCACTAAAATACTTTATTGAAACTACACATTGAGATGTCTTTACACACATGCATCATTAAGGTACCTATAAATCTAAATACAATGTGCTTTAACAGATATTACTGAATCAACGCTTATTTTAATACGAGTTCAACCATTATAGAGTATTGTTTATAGTGTCTTAATTAACGCACTGGGTTGTTCTTCACCTTCAGTTCTCCCCAGCACAAGTACACACCGTGATCCTACTGTGTTTTATGCCTATTTGCACCTTAGCGCAAAACACGGATTGAAATTGTCCATCACGCAGATGTAATGGAAAACAGTTGCTATGTAGTTCTTAGTTGCAAGTAAAAATGCCAAAGTTTCAGAACTGAAATTATTCCAAAGAATATTTTGGCACTTTTAAAAAGTAATCCAATTAGTGGTCCATAAGAGTTATATAGCAGTAGAATGCGTAGAAAGTTGAACAGTGTTTAAAGGGAAATTAGGTACATAGTTTTTAATGCATTTTTGAAAGTAACTGCAGTCAGTCATTAACAATTTCTTAGATAAATCCTCACATTATTATCTGCACTTTTAAAAGTGATTCAATCAGGTTGTCCCAAAGAGTTGTAAACAATTTCTATAGAGAAAGTATTTTTTAAAGTGTTTTCTTGATTTCAGTCAGGTATTTAAAGCAATTTTTAAAGTAATCATGGTTAGACGTTATTAATCCTTAAATTAAATCAAAAAATTGTTCTGGCAATTTTGAAAATAAGTCAATCATGTAGTCCGACAGAATTATATAGTAAGAATACAAATTTCTGATAAGGAAGTATGGTTCGTGAAGTACTTTTGAAATTTTAACCCCAAAATATTTTAGGCAATTTTGAAAATCATTACTTTGAAATACCAATAAAACCATGTGTTTAAGGATGTGTATTTGTTTGGTGTTTGGTGGTTCCGTACTGACTGTGAGAATTTAATGTTGGTGTTGCTGATATTTATTGTCTGAGGTAAAGGATGATGAATGAGAAAGTCTTTGTGTTATGATCAGAATGGCCTCAGTTTTATCATCATTCATCTGCAGCTTGTTACATGTCATCCATGATTTCACATCAGAAATGCACCTCTCTACTCCATGGATGGTAGCAACAACTTCAGTTCAGTGGCTAGACTTGTACATTTGGGTGTCATCAGCGTACAAATTGGTCAGACACTGGGTGATGATCTATGACACTTGAGAGCAACTGAGTGTACAGAATGAAGAGAACAGGGCCAGGAACAGACCCCTGTGGAACACCACAACATAGATCAACTTGGCTGGAATTTATCCCATTTGCACATACAATTTGTGTCCTCTTCACTAAACAGGACTTAAACCACTGTAAGGCTATATTCTGAATGCAAAATACATGCTGGAGACGGTGAAGTAATATATCATGGTCTATTGTATCAAATGCTGCAGACAAATCAAGGAGGGTGAGGACTGTAATCTTGCCACTATCAAAAGCAAGGATATTGTCATTAAATGCTTTCAGAAGAGTAGTCTTAGTACTGTGACATGGGCGATATGCAGACTGTACATTGCTAAATAGACTGTTTTAATTCAAATGAGAAACAAATCGGGTTAGAACAACTTTTTCTAAGATTTTTTTAAAATATAAATGGGAGATTAGAAACTGGGCAATAGTTCTTTAAATCATTATGGTCAAGTGCTGGTTTCTTCAGCAGAGGCTTTACAATGGAACTTTTGAAAAATGATGAGATATCCCCCAATGAGAGATATATATTAATAACATCAGTTAGTGAAGGCAATATTGGGTCTAAGCACTCAAGCAGCAGTGATGTTGGAATTGGATCAAGTTCACGTGTCTTTGGTGCACTCTTCATCACGATTTTCCTTACTAAATCCATAGAGACAGGGTCAAATGCTCCTAATGGTTGTCACTGAAATTCTGTATTGTAACTGTATGGTGACAACGAGTCAATTGAAATTGTGTTGTCAAGCAAATCTCCAATGGTTTGTACTTTGTCACGGAAGAAATTTGCAATAGGTCCGGAAGGTAGTTGGAAGTGGTCTACATTTGTACCTTGACATTAGTTTTTAGTTATCTCAAAGCTCTTTGCAGCTGGAACTCTCCGTGATCTTAGCACTGTAGTATGATAATTTGGCTAAATGGACTATATATATATATATATATATATATATATATATATATATATATATATATATATATACACACATACATACATACATACGGAGACCCCTGACTTAAGCCATCATGGCTTTCTTCATATCTTAGAACACGTGGATTATCATTCTTTTTTGACATCAAGTGACTCTTTGGAAAGCAGAACCATTGAATTATGAATAACCAATTTTAGTTAATTTACTAAGTGACATGGATGTCTTTTCCAACAACACTCTGTTGTTTCATGACTAAATTACTTTACGTGTACTCTGATAATTAAATTATGTGTACTCTGATGTAATCATGAGTGTTTTTTTTTCCTGGGAGTAAACCCTGTTGATCAGCAATCTTTCATAGTATATACTAAATTTCCTCTTACAAGTTGGAAAATATCCTTCGGGTTTGAATTGTAATCACGCTGTCTATCTCAATCTTTGATTGGATATCGCTGTGGACCAATCTAATCAAATTTAGCAGACAATGTCCCTCTCACTATATGCCAATGTAGGGATGGATAAGAACACGCCTTGTTCACCTTGTGAACTTGCCTTTGATCCTTAAATAAACATTTAACATACATGTGTAATAATGGCAAGCATATGTTAAGTGATGTGATTTGTTTCCAACACAAGTTTCCAGTCTCTGGCTGGTCATAGTAACCTTGTGTACGAGTTGAACACTAACCCCACAGCAATGTTTAGAAATCAAACACAACGCAGCGGTAATATTCCCAAGACAGATAGATTATAGCTAATAAATGACTTTATAGCTGGAAATTAAATTTTCAAAAACAATTATCTAGTGACCAAGTAGTTGCACAACGAGGACATGTTTTAAGAGATATGTTAAAATCAGCTTTTCGTAAGGTGACATCCATATTAAAACCGATGATAACTCAACGATTGCATGCATTTAAAATCTATTCATTGACAAAGTCTCAAAGAAGCCATCATGAGAACAGGCAAAAGATATGTGGCTTCAAATTGGAAAAGACTTTTAGGGTTACCAAGAGATCCATGTAAATTTGTTGTGTTTCTTGCCAAGGCATCCATTCCTCTTCTATAACACATTACTGGAGAATTCCTTGTTGGTTTTCGTGTGTTATTTCTTGGTGCAGTAGTTGCAGTCCACTTTGTAAGGTACTTGCGCACCTTAAGGCGAATGCACCCAGTACGGTAGAAGAACTGTGGTGGGATGGCCCCTTATTGTCTAGGGGCTGCCCAGCTTGAGGCGGTCGGTAGCTATCCAGGGAGACCTGTTGGGCTCTCCTACCATCGGAAGCAACCCTTAGTGCCTGACTATGCCAATAGAGTTAAGACTTATAACTGCAGATTCACATGTTGTGTTGATGCTGTGGAGCGAAGCTGGGATGTCCTCTTTAGGGAGCAAGCCTGGGCAGTGTGATATGGAAAAATAGTTGTTGCTCATGCTGCTGATTCCCCCTCTCCACACACCTGATGAATCCAAGGTTAAGGACACGCGATATGTCATGGCACCAGTGGCAGCGCAGGATTTGCCAAGATGACACTGAAAACATCGTCAAGTTGCCTTAGGGACTCCATCTCTGGATTTCTGTTAGGGTTTACTCCCTTAACCTTTTCTATGCGAAGGTATAGTTGCAAGGCTGTTAAGGTTTGAAGTCAGAGTTTACCATTTCCTAGATTGGTGACCATCTAAGGTTAACAAGCTCCAACTGCCTGAAGCATATGGTTTTGAGACACCAGAAATGCACCTGTCATCCCTTCTCCAGTCCATTTAAACAGGTTCGACTGAGCTTAGTTAAGTCACTCATGATGGCCTGGAGCTGGATTTGATTGTCAGAGACTCTGTCAGATGCATGCCATTGAGGGTTTTCCAAGGGACGTGGGTGCTTATCTCCCACATCAACCTTGGTGATAACAACCCTTGGCCCCCCCTCCCCCCATACAGTATAATCCTTGTAGTCACTGTTTGGTAGTGATGTTAGCACTTGACATCTCACGTAACAGTGTAAACATTCCTCTGAAACATTGTTAAATTCAGCATTGTGGATGTGCTGATCTTAAAATAACACTTCATTCTTCAACTGTCGCTTTGCCTTCATTGTCAAAACTAAATAATTGTAAACATCATTGTTTGTAAAATTATGAATGTTACACAGATCTTTCATCCAATTACTCAATTACGACATTGATGGCATTTTCTCACTAAGAGGACTGACCAGTTTCTTGGTTGTCCTTGAATTTTGTCCCTGCTGATCGTTTAATGAAACACAGTTTACATCTTGTAGGCCCAATGCTTTAATCCCCTTCTTTCGCTTGACTATTTTTTCTCCCATTAACATTCTGCTCATGCTCTCTCGGGTAACATTTAGTTCCAGGATTTTACACCTTTCCAAAGTGTCATCGTTTAAATAGCTCCGGAAGTTGATTAAGTGATGACAGCGCCCCCTATCTAAGGGAAATAAGTAGCTTATTGAAAAGGCCTATACTGTACCATTCTCATGTTAGACCTATTTAACATATATTTCTCAAATGTACCTATAATAGTACATAATGAGGCCAACTATAACAATGTTAATATGTGACCCCCACCCACCTCAACTGATGTCATCCACTTGTAACATTATTATTGTTTGAGGCTATAAAACCCATTTCTTTCTTAAACCTACAGCTGCCCATATAACAATCTGAGTGCTCCCCCCTTATGTTAAACTTGTGCATGACAATATAAAATTATTCGAGACCATAGTGAGCCAGTTAATGTTTTTGTTTTAGGGTTTAACACCATTTTTTCAGCACACGATAGGCTATATATAGTTGTCAGTATTATTGGTGGAGGAAGAACCTGAGAAAACCCTCGGAAAAAAACACTGACCCATGAGAAGCTACTGGCAAGCTTTCTCACATAACTACATTAGCCGAATCTAAGACTCGAACCCACACAGACAGAGGTGAGATGGCAGTGATCCGTAATGGCAAACGCTTTAGACTACTCTGCCACTCAGGGCCCCTAGTGAGCCAGTTAAGCCGATGGGAATCTATAATGAGGCCATATCAAGTGGGTCATACAACTACTGCTCTTGGCACACATACTAAAGTTTATTTGGAAGTATATTTTTCCCCAAACATTTGAGGTCTAAGAAAAAACAATTGTTGCCGCGATACATTAGTCAGTTCCTTGTGATATATGCTTTGCTATGCGAGTTACATGTGTGAGTTCGAGTCTCAGGTTCGGCTAAAGGGGGCACATGAGAAAGCTTGCCAGTAGCTTCTTGTGGGTTGGTGGTTCTTCCTGGTTAGTTTTCCAGGGTTCTTCCTCCACCAGTTATACTGGCTGTCATGTATAATCTTGTTCTGAAAAATGCAGTTAAACCCTACAACAAATATGTGAGTTAAAGCATTTTGCATCAAGATTGAGGGCTAACATAATGTTTCACACAAAATTGGCTTATATTTTCATAAATAAGCATGGAAAATGTGAGGTTTTCTTTTTAATTCTTGGCATGTTATGTATGGTGTAAGGGAGATAACTGGATAAAATACAGTGTGGTATTTTCCTTTCCTTCAAGGTATTTGCCATTTATATTATTTAATGAAACATGCATTACCTTGCAATCAATTAGTCTGAATATACCTCCCCACTTGTTTGCACACCACACAATTTAAATAACATAAGTCTTTAATTTCTAAAGTCATCTTTTATGCTTAAAGGACTTTCCATATTAAATTGGTGCCATACTGATTACATTATGGGGATGTCTATTTTTCTAAAAGAACAGAGTGACAAAGTGTTCTGTATATTTAATTTGTTTGTTAGTTTAAAAAAAAAAATTCATTACATGCTATTGTGATGTAATATTGTTATCTGGTTTTTTATATAGGATTTTTATCGTAGCTTTAACGCTTTTTCAGTCATATCAATATGATGTCTGCAGTAAGGCAGTTTATAGTGATATCTACATCATGCTGTCCCATCCAGTCACATTATCCTGACACCAGGCTGACCAGTCCTAACACTAACCTCTTAATGCTGAGCATCAAGTGAGGCAGCTGTTAGTACCATTTTTTAAAGTCTTTGGTATGACTCGGCTGGGGATCGAACCAATGACCTCCTGTTTCTGCGGTGGATGCTCTAACCACAAGGCCACCGGCACGGTTATATTATATGCTGGACTTTACCTGGTCCAAAATTGAGTATTTCTGCTGGACCTAATCGACTTTTTAAAAAATGCTAAAAATTTCATTTTATGTACACAATAATAGCTTCATTATTCTCTATGCATATAAATATTAGGATTTTATACAGGTAAACAATGATTTAGTTCAGGAGTTTTGGAGGTTCCTAAGTGAACTTTACAGGTGTTAGTGTTGTAAAAAAACAAGGCTTATTAGATCATTCTAGGTTATTTTCAATTAGCTAATACCGTTTTCTTTTTTAGAAATCGCTAACTGTGACCTGTGGTCAAGTAGAGAACTTTATAATCTTGTGATTGTGAGCATTTGGTCAATTGTGCTTTAACATCTAGCAAATTTAAGTTGCAGTATGTTGTGACCAGTTTGGGCTGAATTTTATTTTCTTCAAATTCCTGAATTCAAGTGACTTTTTCTCTCTGGAAATATAAGTTTACTGATAAAAGTTCTTGGATAATGACATTCACTGAAATTTAAAATATATTCAAACCTGGATTTATATTACTGTGATTCAACAAAATACTGTTGACATATCAGCACTCCATAAGATATAATAGAAACGTCGCTTTCAGCTTTTGATCTTTTCGGGACCTGTACTGAGTTTTGTTCAGGACTTCAAATTACTAGGACGTGTGACTGATTTAATTCTTGGATTATTTTGGGATTTAATTCACAATATTGCAATTTCTTTTATTCTTATTTTCACTTTGTATTCTGAGGAAATAAATTATTTGTGAAATTTTTACAGATCATGTTGTCTTTCACATTTTTCTGTTACTTATTTTAAAAGCATAGACTTGCAACAAAAGTTCATCCAATTTGGTAACTGCCGGATAATTCCATAAACAACCACAATGTTGAATTTAAAGTTATATCCCTTTGCACACACAAGTACTTTAATTAAACCATTATTAAATTTATGTGAAAGACAACAATTTAGTTGTCATTCTTTTTGTTTGCTTGATTTAGCACTGTAGATGACGGAAACCGACAATCAGATTAAGATCAAATCTCCACTGCTAGAAATGAAGATCTGTCAGTCACCAATTTGGGGTCAACCAACCATATATCAACCAATTAGATGTCTTATATCGTCACATTAGAATTCTGAGCAGTGTAGATTTATTTCATTAAAGGTGGCGATGTACAGTTTCATATTTTGCATAATTTTAAAGAAAAAGAATTTCCTTGGCTTTTATCACTGATTATTTTAAAAAAATCTTGTATATCTTAAGGTATAGTTCAAAGAACCTTAAATTCCCTTATTTGTGTGGATGATTAATGGATGTACTATGGATTATACAGTATAATGCTTGGCCTTACTCCAGATGTGCACCTTTGAAAACGTGCTAGCTCCACTTAGTTATTATCTATTCTTGAACTTCAGAACCGATAACGTTTTTTTAAATACATTTTATTTATTTTGTAATTCATTTACTGCACTTTCATGAGCCGTATTGTCTAATCTGGCAAAATTAATTTTCCCTATTCTAATAGCTGCTACAGATTGTGTACTTTAACTTAGACAAATTCAGGCTGATATTTTGGAGCACATGGGAGAAATCAAAAATTCAGCAGTGTGCTTAGATAATTTAAAATTTCCAAAACACAATATCCAAATAAATATCAGCCACATCACATTAAATTATCATAGAGGTATGCCAATATTCTTTCCACTGTGCTTGTTTTAAATGCTAAGAACTTCACCATACATACTTTAATCTTCCAAAAGTAGATAATAATAGCTGGTGAACGCCCAAAAGTGTACTGAACAACTTAGTTCACTTTTAGATTTTAGAAGCTGCATTTACATCAGAGGCGTAGCTGGGGGGGGGGGGGGGGTAAATATGTCCCCGGGCGCCAAGGTACTGGAGCGCCAAAATGAGGCTTACAAGGTTACATTATAATAAGTAAACAAGGGTAATAGAAAAATGTGATTAAACGGGGAGGGGGCTAGTTCGTCCCCAGGCGCAAAATATCATAGCTACGCCTCTGATTTACATAAGCTAATTCAAAGGTCACAAGAACATGACACCAAGACGTCGTCGTCAGATTCTCACATACGACAGCGGAGATGTAATATTAATCAGACTGGAAAGCAGACGACGTGGTATTTGCTTTTATGCACAGACATGTATAGTAATTACAGCACCCCTTCGCTGAAAATGGACTTGTCCAGGAACTGGAAATGACTGGCAATAATTTACTCTGAAAACTTCCGTTTGGAATTAAACGCACAGATGATAGCGTGGCCCTAATGAATGTATTCAGGTTTGAAATTATCAATCAATAAATGAACCAAATTCTGTTTATCTTTTATCTCATTTGTGCTTTTAGTTTTTAGTTTTTAAAATGACAGGGGTACAAGCTGGGAGGTGTGTTCAGATTCTGAGATTGTACAACATATCCAAATAAAAATTATAAAGCTAAAACCTAACATTCAGGCTTCTGTGTGTACCGGATACCATGACATAAATTTAATTCTGTTCAATGATATTATTAATCTGCCTAATATCTGATGCTGGTAGATAGTGCGTAGCCTTCCACAAACATTCCAGTTTGATCCAGGCATGTTATCTCGGATGTAACTAGCAGTCAATCGAGAACTATATTTTAAACTACTTTTGTTTACATGGTACAGTTTGGTGACGGAATAAGACATAATCGCAGTCTGAAGACTGAGCACTGTCGCAACATACATCTACTCCCCAAACGGCGAACTCCGAATCCATTAACTTTATACGTATTTGTACAACACAGTTTCCAGGCCATTCCTTGACTTAACGGAAATGACCGAACAGTGTTCCTATCGACTTTTGTCTTTCTGTCCGGAAATACACGGAAATTGACGGAGATGCAAATTAAAAAGGCAAAACACTTTCTTTTGATTCATAATTGATTTTAACTACTAAAATTAAATTGTATCTTGAGCGATTATGAAAAAGCCAGTGTCTCTTTTATGTTATACCGTCTGACGTCATAAAACCGGGACGCCCTCGAACTGAAATTGCGCCCCACATAATATTAATGGCAGCCATTATGGATACCTAAACATAACAAATTCAAAGATTCTATTCATCTGTCAGTTATTTCTGGTGGATTTTATTTTGTTGACTTTGATATGTTTTGATTTACAAGACTTTTAGCAAAGCAGTGGATTATAAATAGTTTTGTCATGAAGAAACTGAGCCTATTAACCCGGTGAAATCGAGAGTCAGCAACTTTTGACAGTTTTGAGAAATTGTTCAAAATAATAATACGAGATTTGCAAAATATTTTCATATAGCGCGTTAACATTTAGCAAACGTTTTAGTGAATATCGAGAGAAAATGCTGCTGGCGTCACTTTGAAATCCGTAGGGTGAGTATTGATTGCAAGCGTTATACCATTGTTTACACCAAACGAGCAAACAATATATTGAGACAACAAATATAGCTTGACATGTAGTTGACAGTCAAACAAATCATTGAATCGACACGTAGATATATGGCTGCCACCGACTGAGCTAAAATAAATACGTAATATTTCGTTGCACACCCGCATAAATAAACACATTAAGAAGGGGACCGACCCACAGGCAATTGATTCTATTGGTATGACCGGGGAAACACATTTTCTTCTAGCTAAACACATGGTAGTCCTACAATGTAAGCCCCGACGCTGATATTTATGTTTGCTCGCGTCTGGGTCTTACTGCCTAAAGAGCAGCAATGTGTAGTGTTTTTAAATATACTGAACAGAGAATAAGAGGTGAAATTTTCATGTTTATCACATACTTGGCAATAAGTATCAACATTTATTCACATTTAAGAGTTATTGATGTACTTACTTTGCTGTCTGATCGTGATCGACTCTAACTCTGACACTAGGAAATGAACGCATTTTTCATGTTCCTTTGAAACACGTTTCAATACCATGGTGGCTGAGGAATGCCGAAGTAAGTTTCAATAAAGCTGTTTTATTTTCACGAAACAAAATTATTTCTATATTGCCTATTTGAACAGCAAGCAATATTTCGTTTCGTTCAAGAAATATTTTCCGATTAGAACCTAACTTAAACATACTTCGGCATACCTCGACAACTGTCGCATTTCAGCAAATTCAAATGTATGTCAACTGAACAAAAAATGCGTCCGTTTGCAAGTGTCAACTATTGATTCCATTTGGATAAAAACAGCGCAGTAAGTATAATTAATTAAACATATATTAGTGGAAGAGTGTCTATATAGGTTGCCAAGTATGTTCGATATTCCTGAAACTTTGATTTATTGTTCCGATGTCGACGACATCGGAACTAACTACACTATGGCGTCATTCGGCTTGTAAGACGTAGCACTAAAATCAAGATCAACATGTGATACGTCTTACGGGTAGGACTAAACACAAGGTTACCAATGCTTTTCAAAACCTGAGTGCAATGAATCTATGCTAATTGTCGTACTATCTGCGCATCTAGTAACTCCTAACTTTCACTACCACAATGGAGACAGTCCAACCCCCACCCTTTCGATACAAATCAAGTAAGTTATTTTTTATGGGAAATTTTTAAAGTTGCTTTGTGTCTTTAACACAGTTTGGAGGACAGTACTAATGGCTGCCAACAGAGTTAGTGCAGCTGTAGTACTTTGTGTTCAATGCAAATGACTTGAGGGTTGTCACCTCACAAATAAGTGTTCACTTTAGTATACCATGCATGCCAACCATTATGCTTTTAGTGTAATCATTACGCTTTTTTTCCCACTATATTATGCGTTACACGTGAATGAATATGGATTACTTTTTTTTTTTTTCTTTTTATGTATATATCCACCTCCCCCCCAAAAAAATCTTATATTTGTTTTCTTTTTATAAACATTCCATTAATCCCACAGACCGTATTTTAGAAAAGACGGCTTTTATGTAACTACAATATTAAGAGTAGACTTGTCCGTGAACTTGTGTGCACTTGACTAACAGTATCATGTTCTATTTATAGCAACTATCATATTACCAAGAAACTTCCTGGTACTTTCGACCTTGAATTCTATTTATAGCATCTGTATGGCTTAGGAGAAAACAGACTCGTTTTCTAAGTTTAATCTATAAGCACAGATTCTTTTATCTAATTCATATATAATATAGTGCAGAACCAATTTAAAGTTATTTGGCGCTAAAAGGTATATTTTATTTTAGCCTGTGCATACATGATAGAAATATCTCCTTTCCAAAAATTTCACTGATGGATTAGAATAAGACAACAAAAAAAAAAGACTGAACAAAAAATAACAGATTCCTCCAAATATGAAGACATGAGCCGAGCATCATGTGTGTGAAAAGAATTTTAATATTTGGCGCTAAAAGTCTTGCGATGGATTCTAGTCCATGTGTGTCTAAAGCTAAAAGTGCTCTGAAAACTTGAAACAATAAATTATGTTAACACATTAACCCCTAGCGACGACTTTACGGGGTATGAGGTAGTAGCCTACTTCCGTGGTCTGTAGCGTCACGGTCATACATGATACACTAAAGTGGATGGTATCATTGAAAAGTAGACAGATGTAGCTCTACAATGATAGCAAGTAATCTGGACATTTTAATTGCATTACAAAATACAGAGGGAAAAACCGAAGTTTTTGGACCCGTTTTTTTTTCACCCAAAAATCGCCCATGGTCGGATTCCGAATTTGTGTCCATATTTTAGACTTTATGACCTCAGATCTACGGCAGACTGGTCTGAGACGCACACAGACAGGTGAACCTGTGCAAAAAGTAGGATAAGGTGGACATTTTGAATAAAGAGTCTTCTACATACGAAAATTATGGGTCCGTTAAGCAAAAAAAAAGAAGTCTGATATTTGCCCTTCTGCTCATGCGTCAGCAAACTAACCAATGAAAAACATTTTCTGTAGCATTAGTAACCATTTGTCTAACGGATTATTGTTTGGAAATCGATGTATTAACGATGTATTCAGAAAAAGTCCCCAAAATGTGTTTCCTACTAGCATTTCATGCGAAAACAGCAAAAACCTCCAGGGGTTAATGTGTTAAAAAATTAAAGGGCAGACAAAATCATTGTTTCTTGAAATTTTAGCATGTTATATGTGGATTGCGTCTTTTCTGCCTGGATTCTGCTTTTTGATCACTTGGATTATGCTTTATCCACGTCAGGGGTTGACATGTATGGTATACTAACATGTTTTGAAAAATGCTCAGATGTTTTAGCTTTTAAACATTGTTTTAAATTTTTGATTTAAATTTTTACCATGGAAATTCTTTTTGATGAATAATTCCCAGTAACATTCAGTACTAAGTAGACCAGAAGTTTGGTCCACCAAACAGTGTTCAAGTGGGAAAAAGAAATAGAAGTGGAGAAATGGGTAAGATACATTGGGGGAAAGAATGTAATTTAATGTGTTTTAAGTTTTTATTAACTGTGCATAGTACAAGACATTTAGCAGCACATCATTTAGTTGGATTTTGAACTGTAAGAGTTGGTTTCAGTTTTTTTTGGAAGTATAGGTGGATGACATGATTGTTTTCCTTTTTACTTTGTTTTCCTTTTTACTGATAAAATCAAGTGCCTTAAGACTGACCGGCTGGAAACTGAACTTGAATTGTTAGTGTCCATAGAAAGGAGAATGCAGATTCATTAGTAATGTTTATTTTGTTTATTCTTATGATTTAGAGATTTAATGGATTATTGGGAATGCAAGTTCCATTTTAGAATCATTTACCTTTGAAAAGATATGAAAGAGAAATAACTATTCACTATTCCAAAAATATGTTAATTTTGCAAAAATCATTGAGGACTTCTGTTGCTTAACTGTAAAAACACATGTAACAAAATGACTACTCCCACCTGGTGGTTAGAGCGTCTGCTTTGGATGGGGGAGGTCTTGGTTTCAGCCAATGGTGCTAACATCTGCCCAGTTTGGCACTCAGCATTAAGAGGTTGGAGTTGTAACTGGTCAGCCAGGTGTAGAGCTGTACCGATTAATCGCCCGTACGCGTAATCGGGCCGATTATTAGCACAATCGGTATAATCGGGTATCGGAAAAAATAATCGGTGCCGATGCAAATAATTTTTTTAAAATAACCAATTTTTCCTGATAAAAGTTGTATATACAGTCGCGTTTTGACTGACCGTAACTTAATCCTTTGTAACAATAGAGCTCGGGATAAATGCAGTATGCAAACAAGTTGCTCATTAACTAACACTACTGTATAGTCTAATAACAATATATCGAGATAAACACATCGAACCCTCAATTAATCTTTTGTAACAAAGAGATTGCTCTAATAAAGTATTTAAAAAGAATTTATGTTGCTGCCAGTTGTGCGAAATTTTCAACTCCAGCGTCAGGTAACATTTGTAAACTGCAGTAAACCAGACTAAAGTACATGTCACTAACCGCCATTGTAGTTCCAAAGTCATGTGAATAGCCAGTAAGATTAACATCAAAGGGAGTAATGATGGATATATGCACAGTCAATTTTGAGGTTTGTGTTTTTTCTTTATCTTTATGAAAACTCACAAAACACTGGTAGTCCTTATGTCCCAGTGAGAAATTCTTTGAAAGGGCTTCAGTGTAGGTTTGAGTACGTCGTCTGTCTTTCAGTTAATCCGTAATGCCTTGACTCGAGGGTGAACGAACTCATTGTCTTTAATACTGCATGTAGTAAGTGAGAATCATTTCCGGATTTTTTAAAATTATTTTTTATTTCTTTTGTTAGTGTTTCACCAAGCCACCATCTGGCAGAAGGGGTGGTCTCTCATAAGTCATAACAGGTTTTACTGTACCTTTGAAGCACCTACATATACTAAACAAATAAAACAATTATATATCAATGTTTTACAATTATCTGATGTTGCCGCAGCAATAACGAGTATTTGTTGTCGTCAAAGCAAGCCGACGACCTTTGCTCATAGAAAGTCGGCAATAAACTCAAAAGCATTGCCTCAATTTACATAGTGATTAGAACATATTTATTGTGCTGCGAAACTTTCCTGTTTGCAAAAAAAAAAAAAAATCGCCCACCCCTACGGTCTGTGGACAACAGAGTAGTAATTTATTTGGACATATTTGGGAATAAAAAAAGGATTTAAGTTACGCTATGCACACTTTGCACTGCGTAAGTACTGTACATTATAGTATATGGTCTCCCTGGTAAACTCAACCGACCCGCGAATTATGAAGGCTGTATTTTACCTTTATGTAATTTCGTGTTGTGGAAATCAGAAAATATGCACATGCAAAATAATAACAAAATCAATAATAAATAGTACTTTATAAAAGTTTAATAATTTTCGGGTCACCGAAAGTTACTTTTTTAACATGCCTATGTCTTAGAACACTGATATTTTTGTCCCAAGATGTACTGCCGTTACAATAGACAACAAAAACACCTAAAACCTGTAAAGTTTTGACATTTTCCCTCAGGTAAGCCCCCCCCCCCCCCATTCCAGGCCTTTATTGTTTTTTAAATTTGTTGGCTTATACCCGAGTACATAATATGATAATCAAATAATCGGTCTCATAATCGGTATCGGCAATTTTGATAATCGGCTATACACGGTATCGGCATAATCGGCAAAAAGTGACATCGGTACAGCTCTAGCCAGGTGTAAGGATAATGGGATTGGGTGGGACATCATGATGCATGACTGCTATATGATGCCAGTGTTACACATCATTATAAATTGCCACACTGCAGACTTCGTAGCAATATGACTGAAATATTGTTAAATAGCAAACACACGCACATGTAACAATATAACAGTACATATACTTTACAAGAGAGGAAAATTCCAGAGTTAACTATCTGTCAGTCAAAACAGGCAAGTATTGACTATTACTAGATACAGTTATCCATTTTATATATTTTGACTACCATGTAAATTGTAAGCTCCATTATAAGTTAAAATGCAACACTTTGCCGAAAGCTAAATTTTGCTTGGTCCTCAATGTCAGTTGTACTTTTGGAAACAATAACAAACCCAACTGGATGGATAAATATGTAGAATAAATAAATGATACAAAACAGTGTAACAATACAATTACATTAATGAGTGGAAAAATATGCCACAAATCAATTGATGACCTGCATTTTAAGCCATAGACATTCATAATACTCTACATTTAATCCTTAAAAGTGCTGCAATGTTTTGCAGTACACCATCTGCCAGTGCTGAATTGTTTGAGGAAAAAAAAAGAAGAAAACTGGACTGCTTTTAAATTGCATGTATTTCATTAAATATACACAATAGATGCACAAACCCTACATGAAAAATGATGACGGATGTGTAAATTTTAAGATTAAAATCAAGATGTGCAAATTGAAATTTTTGCTTGTACAGGTGCAAATACAGGTAAAATTATGAGGTATTATTATTATTATTATTATTATTATTATTATTATTATTTACTGTATAATCCATTGCCAACCAAAAAATTTCACTAAATTAACATTTATTGTTGCTGTGCAGGTGTTTGTAGTTGTTACAGTAATTATATGGTACATGTAAAATAAATTGGCCAAGATTTTGGACTGGCTTAGTGCCTTAAACAACAAATGTGAACTTTTTAAACGGCTAGCAAGTGAAGGAGGAAGAACTTGGGAAAACCCCTGGAAAGAGCTAGTTACCCACAAGAAGCTTTCTTACATACTCACATTGACTGAATCAAGACTCAAACTTGTTATTATTTATCAATGTACATGCATCCAACTATATTTTTAAATATGACTTGAAAGAAGAAAAAAAACGTAATAAAAAACTTATCATGATGCTCAGTTAATTTTTGTGTATGAAGATGAATGAAATACTCCCAATAGTATATAAATAAAATTAAGATAATTCTATTTCTAGTATTTTAGTCCAAATTTAAAGTTTCTAGCAGTTATTCTGCTCCCTTGATAACTTGCAAACTTGCTTATAATGCAGTGTCTGGCATGAATCCTGATTTTTCCCCAAAAGAAAATATATTTTAAAAATCTTTTAAAAAAAATATGCTGAAGGTGAAAAAATTACATTAACCCTTAAAGTGCTGCATTGTTTTGCAGTAAAAGGTCCCTCAGTGCTGAATTGTTTCAGGGGAGAAAAGAAGAAAACTCCACAGTCTTTAAATTGCATGTATTTCATTAAATATACACTATTGATAGACAAACCCTATATAAAAAATGATGGTGCATGTCTATACTTTAAGATTAGCATCAAGACACGTGTAGGTTTAACATATTTGCAGGTACAGGTGTAAATACAGGTAAAATGACAAGTTACAATTGTATTTCATCAGTATTTTTGTTTGTTTTTGATGGAAAAGTTCAAATATATCTATGAAATGTTACATTCTTTAGTAGTCCAACCATGCACATGTTATGTCTGTCACAATGTTATATATAAATTGTGAAAATCACAGGTAAAGGCAGGGTGACAGTTTTGCAAAAATCCACTCCATGAATGTCAGAGGTATGTTTAAACCCTCCAGTCAGCAATTAATGTTCATGAAAAACTATCACCTGTTATTTACAGTAGTCCCCCTCTTATACGGCCACCCCTGTTGCAATGGGAAAGTGGCCTTATAAGGCGGGTGGCCATTCCAGAGGGGGGGGGGGCTAAATTTATTATGAGAAGTACATGTATATGTAATGTACGTAGTAAGAAAGCTACATACTTCAAAACATTAAATATCTTCGTCTAAATGAAACATTAATCAATAAAAGTTTTTTTTGTCATAATAACAAATTTATTTCAACTGAATATATGTTACTATTTTTGCTTTTTTGGCGTAAGTTTGATATACGAGCGGGTATTGTTGTCATGCACATTGCAAATGGATTCAAAAACGTCATTTACATCTTGGTACATGTACATACATAATTATCTTTCCATTTGCTCCATTTTCCCACTGCTGCTGAATAACCTTCTTATCGGTTATTACTTTGTTTATTCAAATTATTTCAACATAAACTTGTTCTTACGAGTCTTTTGTACATACGGCTTCTCCCCCCCCCCCGATGTCGTCGAGTGGAATAACGGACTTTCTTCGAAAATAATGTATCCGTTAACGTGATGACATTTTAGTGTTTGGTAATGATTTATTCAGTTATTGCTGACTGTATGCGATTTAATTATGCAGACAAAACTTGTGTCGAGTCTACGAAATGCAGCCTTCGTAAAGGAAGCCATATTGTTTGGTCACGTAATTTTTCCGGCCTTTGTCTGGTACCCTATTGTCTTTTTTAAGGTTCTCTGTGTGTGCCAATGTACAAAATCTATTTTTAGCCTATGCTGACCTTGTTATAATTATAACAATTACGTCTGGTTATAATCATCAACGAGAAGAACTCAACATATGTGTTAAACCCGAAACTCTATCAAAACATTATTGAGCCCATTTCTTGTAAGCATCGACTTTCATAGATAACGATATACTTTAAATCTTTAGTAAACATTTTTAACGGCGACTTGACACTCGGAGACGTGTATCAACGATAGAGATAATCAAAATTACTTACCTTACGTCAAGATTTGAATTAATTATTGGTTCTGGATACATTTAAAAATAAAATGTGGCCGCTCGTGAGGGGGAAAATTTTATATTATTGCACAAAAATGCTGGTCGCGTTAGCCGGGTGGCCTCTCGTGAGGGGTACTTTTGAACAGAAACTCGTCGATGCCAACGAATTCTGGCCGTTTGGAGCGGGTGGCCGCTGGTCAGGGAGGCCGTACAAGAGGGGGACTACTGTATTATAATATCATCAAACCGAGGTCCATATCTGGTGGTTAAACCTCAGCAACGGCTTTATTTTTGTTCAATCATTGGGCTGATTTTGTGTGAAGAGTCACCTTAATTGTTCTCATTGTCTGACAGATGGGTGTAAATTGCTTGGAATAGCTTGAAATCTATCCCATACTTATTTTTTTGCTGATGTATGCGGTTGATATCACATCATCAATAGCCCATTAGGAATCAAGAACAGACATATGTACCAAACGCATTGTTTTAATCGATGCGAAAACATTTTAGATGCTCAGATCAGACAGGCCGCCATTTCTTCATGCGAATTTTTTCGTTCAAGTCTGCCCCATGAACTATCTGATCTGCACTACGATTTGTTTGATCTACTCTCAGATGCAATAGCTCGTCATCTAAGTAAAAGTCTTCAATAGTCCGTAGGTTCATTATTCACCATCTCGACATTTAATTTTAAATTACCAGTGAATGAGGGTTGACAGGCGCACCATCTTTTCACGTCAAGCGAGCATGTACATCCGACTCCAGTTCTACGTAAATTACTGGCTCAAAATCATTCATGTGTATTTCCATCAATACCTCACTTCCTCCAATAATGTCATTTTTATCAAATTATTCAAAATCACTATTGGCATTACGATCAGAAGCGAATATTTGTTGCAAGAAATCACCTTCGTATTCAGCGTCGGCCATTTTAGCTTTGCACGTGTACCATGTGTTTAGAAGCGAGCATTTGTAAAATAACATCATTAATAATATAGTAAAGTACTGCAGAATGCTAGTTCCGGGCCTTTTTAAACCAATCAAATATAGTTTTACAGGCATTTATGGCAAGATGAAGTTATAGAATGCGATCAGTGTTGCTCACCTCGAGCGCGACTAGTAGCGACACGCACTACAAGACCAAAAACAACAGTGCGACTATAGTCGCAGCACGCACTTTAAGGATTAAGAATTGGTAAATTAAACCTCTATACATTTCTCGTTTTATCATCCAAAATGGTGATTAATGCCCATAAAGATTGATTCCATATTGTGAAATTTGCAAGTTCTAAATAAGATATCATATTAGGGTTTATTTGTTGATAAATAGTCATCAATACACCATAAATAAACAGTCTGGTGAAATAGCGATCAATGAAAATGTCCAGTAAATGGGAACAGATGACAACAGATAATGAAATAAACAGCAATTAAATATCTCGCTAGGTGAAAGTCGCATTCTAATCCTTTGTTTCCGTTTCAATGCAAACATAATTGCAACATATTCTGTTCTATGAAAACATGAGAAGAGTCCTTACATGCCAGTTTTGTTTTGATCAACATTTTGGCAACTTGTTTGTTGCACTATAATGCTCCATTGAAAGAGACCTGTATTGTTTTATCATGGGCCTGACCGAGTAGATAATTTTTGCAGAGTACCGAATCTGAGTATTTGGATGTACTATTTGCCGAATCCGGGCACGAACCGAATAGTAGGTGCGACTCTGGAGAGTACCGTTTGTTTCATTATCATATGCGAAGCTTAAACTATTCGTGTACCATATACCATATATTTATCGGCTGTAAGATGAAATTTTTTATTATTAACTAAAATTATTATGTTTTAAAAACCTTTTTTTTTTAAAAGTTTGATATTTATTGAATTTTTTTACTTGTAACCATTTGTGTGTGTATTATTTGCCAGATATTTGGCCGAAGCGAATGTCAGAGGTGATTTCCGGTTAGGCCCTAGTTTTATTACTTATGAATCAAATCAAGCAAGGAACGATTTTGTTCATCCGCAACAAAATCATAAAGTAACATAAAAAATTTACAGATTTTATTTTTTCTTTCAAAAAGTGAATTGTCATTTGTCAAACATATCACAACTGGCATTTTTATTATCATGTTCTAATTTACAGTTTTAAATTTGTAGACCCACTAAATTGATGTTGTTAATGATTAATCCTTGTTTTTCATTTTACTTCAACCGCAATCAATAATATCTATCAATTGATCGATCTACATTGTTTCTTGAAAAGAGAGTCGATCTTTTGTAATAAAAAAAAAAACTGTCTAATTTTGGATCAAACAATAAAACTAGAATGTATCTAATTGAACCAAAAAATTGGTGATGTATTATACAATGTGTGAAGTGGTACACATGTTAAGCAAACGGAAACCATGTGGAATAATGTTTTTGATTAACTTCTTAATATACGGTAATTTTATCCTGAAATTAATGTCTCTCTATGAGGAAAAAATAAACTACACCAGGGTTCGTACGGTCTTTGAAGGTCTTTGAGAGTTTGGGAAAAATAAAGTAGCATTTTCAAAGAAGTCTTTGAAAATTGAAATAAACACCAAAATGTTTAATTTCTTTCCAGAATCATAAATGAAATTATCCGAGGTTGTTCGATTCTGATGTAATCTAGTTATCCTGGTTTCTTTCTTTTCATGTCCCGTTCAGTTTCATTGCTACCGCAATAACAAAAGAGGCTTTGTTTGACCATGCACGGTTGGCCTCGGCGGCGACTTCAATAACACAGACGTTCTTCATCAAAGCGAAATGGCTGCACACTTCATCCTAGGAAGTCACAAATAAAATTGCCTAAGGTCGTTAGCTTCGGATGTAGCTGGTTTTCCTGGCTTCTTTCTTTTGATGAATCGTTCAGTTTGATTGGACGAGTCCATCAGCTTTGGCCAATCAAAATGTTCATTACACTAATTCATTCTACGTAGAAAGTAACATGCTCTAGAATTCAAAATTTGTTCAGTCGATTTACATCTAAAGTGTTTACAAATGCAGGGTTCGTACTGTCTTTGAAGGTCTTTGAAAGTTTGGGAAAAATGAGGTAGCATTTTCAGTGCCTTGAAAGTTTGGGAAAATCGAGCATATTACCCTGAGGTCTTTAAAAGTCTCTGAAAATTGAAATAAACCCCAATAATTTAAATTTCTTTCCTGAATCACAAATAAAATTATCCGAGGTTGTTCGATTCAGATGTAATTTAGTTATCCTGGTTTCCTTCTTTTGATGACCCGTTCAGTTTAATTGCTGCCGCAAAAACAAAAGAGGTTTTGTTTGACCATCCAAAGTTGGACTCTACGGCGACTTCAATCGCACATGCACTCTTCATCAAAGCAAGACGGCTACACGTTTCATCAAAGGAAGTCACAAATAAAATTGCCTAAGGTCGTTGGCTTCAGATGTAGCTGGTTTTCCTGGCTTCTTTCTTTTGATGAATCGTTCAATTTGATTGAATGAGTCCATCAGCTTTGGCCAATCAAAATGTTCATTACACTAATTCACTCTACGTAGAATGTAACTCGCTTAAGGATTCAAAATTTGTTTAGTCGATTTACATCTTCAGTGTTTAAAAATGCCAGGTCTTTGCTATTTCAACGCTATCTGGCTTGAACAAATTAAAAAAAAGGCAAATTAAAAAAAAGAATTAAAAAATGTGTTTCCAGTTGACGGCATGTCCCCGTTTCTCATTGCTGACCCTCGACTTTTTCCCCAATGCTATAAAAAAAAAATTATTTAAAAAAAATCATATTGCCGAAATTGATTTGTGTATCTCTAGTCTGACTATACATCCCCGTTTGTTTGTACCCCTAAGTTATCCAATCGGACAATCATCCCTTGACATGCTTCAATAGAACAGATGACAGCCTTGATGAAGTGTTTTATTCTGTCCTTTCCAAAAGAAAGGAATATGTGGAATTTTGGAATGTTCTCCAGAAAATGTTGTTGTTGTCACATGGGCAGGCAACAGTGGAGAGATGATTTTCTGTCAATAAACAGGCATCTGTTGAGAACCTCATCATAGAAAGCCTCAGAGCTCAAAGCCTAATCATTGACACAATGAGAAAAGCAGGTGGACCTTTAGAAATCATCATTAGCAATGAAATGATGACATGCCTCCTCTGCAAGACATAATTACCATGCCTATTTGGATAAGAAGAAAGCAGAGGAGAAGGATGAGAAGAAAAACCAAAAGGGAAATAAACGGGAGTTAGCCTTGGATGAAGTGGAATAACTTTAAGCCAAAAAGCTGCGTCTTGAAGCTGACATTGCCAGTCTACATGCTTCCTCTGTACAGAAAGCAGAAGAGGCAGAGTTAAAAGGACTCGTTGTGCTTGTCACAGAGTCAAATGCTCTTAGGAGAAGAGCATAGGAAAAGATGACAGTGGTGGCTCTCTTTCCAAAATGATTGAAGAAGAAAAAAATCAAATATAATAATGCATTTAAAGCAGTGCTGATGTCTGTTAAGAGATCAATTTATTTTGTATTAAATCTGACACGTATGTTACATATTTCTGAAAAAAAACAACGAATGTTAACCTATCTTCCAGATCTTAATAATGCTATTTTAGGAAATTAATTATGGTTTGACTTTAATCAGTAAACAATATTATAGTATTTCATTTTGGGATTCGTTGTTTTCTCATATAACCTGTATACACAATGTTAGCAAAAATAGGTCTTGGAAATCTCTGTTTGTGGTCTTTGAAAGTTTGGGAAAAGTCTTTGAATTTATCATTCATAGTTCAGTATGAACCCTGTACACCGTTATGAAGAGATATTTATTCAGTTAACCACAGCACGATTATAAAGTAAGTATTCAAAATCTGCCACCCACCCACCCTTTTGCCTTTTTGTCGATCATTTTATTGTTTTGTTATTATAATACATGTAGGTCCCTCAATAACTCACATCACACTATAGTATGGTCGATGTTTTTGGACCCTGATGTGCGCGAGTTATTGAGGGAGCGGTGTAGTTCAAAAGTTGTAATAATTTTACTAAAATTGGACAAGAAAACACCTAGAACAATTTGTTTACTTCACACTCTAGAACAGATACTTAAGCGTGCAAATTCCCACAAAAACGTTTCACAAATTAATCCTAGAAATCTTTCAGTAAAGTAATTGTTCAGTACAATTTTTGTCCATATTTCAAAGTCCACATCATCACTTTGTAATAATATTCAATCAATTTTGTCAACTTGTCATTTTACCTGTATTTACACCTGTACTTGCAAATATGTTAAACCTACACGTGTCTTGATGCTAATCTTAAAGTATAGACAAGCACCATCACTTTTCATATAGGGTTTGTCTATAAATTGTGTATATTTAATGAAATACATGTAATTTAAAGACTGTGGAGTTTTCTTCTTTTCTCTCCTGAAACAATTCAGCACTTTAAGGGTTAATGATGGAGGAAGAACCCGGGAAAACTCCAGGAAAGAACCATGCTTTCTCACATACCCACATTGGCCAAATCTGAGACTCGAACCCATGCAGACAGATGTGAGATGACAGTGATCTGTAATGGAGAGTGCTTTAGACCACTCTGCCAATCGTGCCCCCAATAATTAAAATATAGTTCTATCCTAGTTTTTTGGTCCAAATTTAAAGTTTCTAGCACTGTTGGTTCAAAAGTTATAATAATTTTACTAAAATTGGACAACACACACCTGGAACAATTTGTTTACCGTATTTTCCGGCCTACAAGTCGATACTTTTTGACTTGAAAGTCAGGTTTTCGTCTTATAGTCCAAATCGACTTATATATGGATTGTGTCATTGAAATTGCATCGACTTATATATTGATTACGGTACCCGGTATGCTATTAAAATTGCTCTAAATTTGGTATTGTTAAAAACAGGTCACATAAAAGTACAAATTCTTGTTAAAGTACTATGTCAATAAATTGTTATAAACTAAAATGACTACGTTTATATTTATAAGTTTAGTCATTATTTATTTTGCATTCTATGTGTATTTTCTTATTTCTCAAACATAAAATGAAAGAAAACAATTACCGGTAAAAATTTCACTGGGCGGCATAGCACACTTACAGTCTGTACTCTATCTATGGTGTACTGTACAAATTCAAAGCATAATGTTTGTTCCTAAAAAAAAGAAATGAAATAAGTTTTTTATTCATCCTTTTTAACCATACCTCATTCTTCCTGATCACAATGGGTCCATTAATATTTGATTTTTTTTAGGATAGTGTTGGACACATGCAAGCATAGCTTTTTGACTTTTCTAATTGATCCCACAAAGGGATGTAATCCATACTAACTCGAGCGTTCTATAATTATTTATAAAATAATGTAGATCATGCTTGCTACTGAGTCCCTCAAATCATGTTTCTAATTGTATTTGACAAATATTTCTCAAATAAATATGGTTTAAACTAAACTAATACCAGATATATATGGTAGACGGACTACCAGTACTCACAGATCATCAGTTATCCCATTTTTAGTTTTGCAATTCAGTTTAAAGCAAATTGTAATGTCAATGCTTGACATATATTCATTCTTAACCAGGTGATGTATCGGTGTCTCTCTTTGATTATACCGGTAGTTGATAAATTGGTCTTTGGTTTCCAACAACAATCAAAGCCAGTTGCTGCAATCGTTTAAACCTCAAAAAATGATTGTTTAACCCTTTCGCTACCACTGCCGCATCGAAGCGTCTACTGTAAATAGCTCTCGAATACCCGTGACGCATATCTGCAGTGCCGAAAAACCTAGCTTACAAGCCAATGTCGCACAAATGCGTAAAGTTCACCAGTAATCACAGTACCAGCGACGCTCATGTGCGCAGAATACGTACGTGTTAACTAAACGTTGATTGGTTGAAAGTACGAAAGTTTACACATTTTTGATTATCATAACCAATGAGAGGATTGTTTACTCGACATTTTGATACAAGTTTGAATGCTGAGAGGTTAAATTTAGACACACTAAAATGAATTTTCCGCGGTTTACGAAACACGTGTTTTCGAGACGAACAAAGATGGATTCCGATTCAGATATGAGTAACTTTAACGGGTCCAGTGCAAGTGATATCGAAAAGTTTAATGGATCATAATTAGAAAATGGATCAGATATTGATTTCAACATCAGATACAAACGATTTTTAATCGGATGACAAGGCAGACATAGTTTCAATTGTACAATGGAGTGACGACCTCACCGTATTCGAAATCAATGTTTTTGATTCTTACGTTGGTTCAACAGACAACAATCAAGCTTGTACCAGTGAATGAAAGATTTTTTACTCAGATTAATTCCTGAATATCTGGTAGAAAATCTTGTGAAAGAAACAAACAATGTTGTTAAGAAAATAGGGGACCAAAAGCAAGACATGAAATGGTATGAAATCAGCATCACATGTGGGCATTAGTCCTACATGTAAGACATAGAGCATGGTAATTTTGCTATACATATATTATAATATACTTGATAACATCGTCATTTATGTGTGGATAATTACTGTTTTGAGAGGTGCCAATTGCAACATTTTAATTAGAGTGGATTTCATTCATGTTTTTATATGTACATATGAAAATATTGGATTTATTTTATGGAATTCAAAACAGTTTATGTGACTGGGATTTCTTATATGATGGGATATAGGAGTATATATAAAGTAGAAATATATGAATAACAGACACTATACAAGGTAAGCTGTTTTTTATTTCACTTAAATCTAGTAAAAACTATTGAAATAATGAATATAAATGTAACCATGTTTTTATTCTCAATTTCTGTAGTCAGCCTTGATGATGCTCTAGTATTCAGCCTAGCAAACAGCCTCAGTAGTCTGAGTAACTGATATGATAGCACAGAGCAGTAGTGAAACTACAAAACAGCTGTAGTAGCTAAAGGGTTAAACTTCGGCTACTGATAATAGTTACCATATTGCCGGTACCCCATTGTTCTTTATCCTTAATCCGCATCAATTACGCTACCCGTTTTTAATATCAAGGGGATTAAGAACCACAGGAAGTGATGCTCACTCCCTTCTCTGGATGTAAATAATGAATTTAGCCATGGGCATTGTTTTCATTGCTATAGTACGGGCACATTTTAATGAGTTCGGTATATTTTGATAAATCTTTTCAGTTATAATCAATCATATAAATATCCCCATACAAATCATACAATTTATTTCACAATGCCTCCCGTTAAATCGCGCAAGTCTTACACAGCAGCTTTTAAGCTTGAAGTTGTAAAGTTCACTGAAGAGAAAGGTGGGAATGTGACTGCTCAAAGGAAATATGGTGTTAGTGGAAAATGTGTCCGGGATTGGCGTAAAGTTAAGGTTGCATTATGTGCTACAACCCCCCCCATGAAAGCAAATCGTTGCTGCAAAGCAAGATTGATTAATGTTGAGGATAAATTAGAAGCATTTGTCTTGATACAACATGCTCTGTGTTGTGGAATGAACTCTGTTGATCTCAGACTCAAGGCAAAGGAAATTGCTACTGAATTAGGAATTGAAAGTTTTAGTGGAAGTGTGTCATGGTGTTATAGGTTCATGCAAAGAAGGAGACTTATTATAAGACAATGCACTACTTCTTGCAACGGATATCATAATTAAAACAAATATGGTTTAAACTAAACTAAAATCAGATATATAGTGAGCGCAAGCATGCATGTGTGTGTGAGTGCACGCGAGAGAGATGAAAAAAATTGTCCTTGTACAAGACCGTTCTTTTATTCAGGGTGGGGTTTTTTTGTGTAGCTTTTACAAAGATAAAAAAGACTATATATTGAGTTACCAGTACCTGTCGATTGTGATAATCCTCTTTTTTTAAGAGCCTACTATATTCCATTATCAATGAACACCTCTAAATCGACAATTCATTATTGTTTTAATTACAATGTTCATTGTCACAACAACCACATGGCTATGCAGTGTTATTTACATGGTAATTAAACATGCTTAGTGCTTTGGCTATAATTGAAACCAGATTGAGGGCAAGAATCTACAGAATAGATCAAATCAGTGAGGTTCATTTTAAGGAAATGAAAATCTGTCAATATTCTATTAAAGCCGTTGTCCATACAAAATTTGTTAGAAGAACAAGAGATCATACCCATTACTTTGTATTCGAACTTGCCAATAAAAGTAATAGTGGGGTATATCATTGAATAGATTAGTAATAAAATTTTAATTATATCCAAGTCCAAACAGAACACAAAAAACTATATGTATATACCGGTATACGACTCAGATTTAACGGAGTCCGTGACTTTCAAACTTACGATATAAAATGACAAGTTTTTATAAGTTACGTCGTAATTGTACATAATAAAATGAACTACAACATGGATGTACTTTCACTTATAATAAAACAAGCATGGACTGTTTATTCAGCTGTCAATTGATAACAGAATATATCAGTGATTTGTTCAAAAGTAAAATCACAAGCATGTTAGCATTGGTAATGCAATTTCACGATTGCCGGTAATATGGAATATAATACAACAATACCATTACTAGTTTAAAAATACGAAGCCAGGATATTGACCTGGCCTCGTCTTGTACTCTGAATTGACATATATGGACAAAGGATGGAAAATTTACAAAATTGGTGAATTTGACTTACACTCCGCATCGACTTATAGGCCAGAAAATACGTTACTTCACTCACTAAAACATACTTCAGTGTACAGTTTCTCAAACTTGTGACAAATTATTCCTAGAAATCTTTCAATAAGATCAGGTAATTAGTAAAATTTTTGTTTAAACTTTGATGTCTACATCATCACTATGTCAGTAACAACCATATTCTATACATTTAAATGGTGGCTGCAATCAAAGTAAAAAATCATCCCGAACCCATTCCTCTTGAAAGCCTTCAACATCGGGTTCATTTTTTGTTGAAAAGTGCATGAAGCCATGCATCATCTCTTTCATCAATTTGATTAAAATCTAATTGATCATTGAAATCAATATTGTCATCAGAATCATCCAAATCGTCAACTACAATGTCGCCACCCTCGTCAACATCCATGTTTACATCAGAGTTGTCCATTATTTTATCGATTGTTTATGAAGCCAACAATTTCTTTTCCCACCACATTTTAAAAAAAATATTTCATTGCGCATGCATACTTTAACCATTTTCTAAAAATGATTGTTATTTCTCTTTTAAAGTATATAAAACTATACATCTTTGAAAAGATAATGAAATTTGCAACACAGTGATATGTTTTGTTATCAGTTATCAATGTGCATGCTTACAACTATTATTTTGAAATATGACCTGAAAGAAGCAAGAACAAATTAAAAAACTTACCATGATGTTCAGTGAATCTTTTGTGTATGAAGATGAATGAAATGTTCCTAATAGTACATGAATAAAATAAAGATAATTCTATTTCTAGCATTTTGGTCCAAATTTGAAGTTTCTAGCACAGTTAGTTCAGAAGTTATACTAATCGTCCATTTTATTGATCGATTTTCAAGCCAAACATTTCTTTTCCCACCACGTTTTTGTAAATATTTCATTGTGCATGCGTGCTTGAACCTATTCCTGTGTTGGTGACTAGAGACACTACACATATACATAGTACAGTACAAACTCTGTGTCGTATTCAGGATAAAATGGGACCTACAGCCGCAGGTGTATTGAGGATAGAATGAGGCATTATGACTGAAGACATATTTAGGATAAAATGAGTTAATGGATAATGTATAGAAATCTGAAAAGCTGTGTCTGTACACACAAAGGTTTAACGTTTTATATTAAAGCCTTGTATTGGGTGAAATTACAACCTTCTGTTCTAATTTAAAATATGTTGTCAATGAAAATAGAGCTTAAAAAAAATGATAAAGTATAACTAGTTTTACAGCTTGTAAGTGGGAAATCCTTTTGAAAACAAGGTCAGTTGTGAAAGTAAAACAAAATGGCACATTCATGTATTCGTATTATGATTTTGAAAACAGTTTTGAAGGATTTGAAAGTGACGACATTGCAAATGCCATTGATTTTAATCAGATTCAAGTTGAAGGATTGGACATTTGAACAAGTTCTGTTTTGACACCAGACATTTCTGAAATGTTCTTTCCAGGTGTTATTGTAGATGATAACATCTTTAATGTAAGCATCAGTCATCTAAACCAGAGGTAATAATATCATTAGATTTTGAAAAGTACTTGGTGAGCCTTTTATCCCAAATGGCATCACTTTATACTAATCATGTCCATCAGAAGTCACAAATGCCAAAATTTCCTTTGCTCTTTCTTTCAGTGGAATTTGCCAAAATCCTTTCAGAAGGTTGAATTTGATGACATATTTGGCATTTCCCATCTTATTAATGCAGTCATCAATTCTTGGTTCTGGAAATGAATCTGTTTTAGTCGTACTGTTAACCTTCTTATAATCAGTGCAATAACGAAAAGTTTATCTGGTTTCAGAACAAGAATACTTGGTGAACTCCAAAAACTTTTACATGGCTATTTGAAATCATTTTCCATCGAATACTGAATTTCATTTTTCAAATATTCCTGTTTGAGGAGGTTAATCCCCTATGGGTGTTGTTTCACAGGTTAGAAATTTACAGTTTCAACATCATAGAATAGTTTGTTCTTGTAGGTATATCTCGAAATAAGTGTTCATATTCACATAATAGCTGTTGACATTCATTTCTTGCTGTTGCAGATGTAAACGTTTCTGGACCAGATCATTCACAATTTATGAATTCCAAAGATTTGTCACTTCAGTATCATAGAATCTGATTGTATCCCTTTACTTAACCCTCAAAGTGCTAGTCGCGAATGAAGTCACTTTCTAGGTAAGCAACAGTGTACACATCCTAGTATTACTTAAGCTAGCCATGACTGCTTGTAAAATTATGTTTTATTGGTTCATAAATGCCTGGAACAAGCATTCCGTTGAACTTTACTTTGCATTTATCTAAGAAGTTTTAATAATACTTGCATTTGAGTACTTGGTACCTGGAAAAAATTTAAATGGCTAACGCTGAATATGGTAGTGATTTCCTGAAACAAATACTGGCTTCAGATATTGATGATCATAATGATTTTGAAGAATTTGAGGAGGATGAAATTATTGGAGCTGGTGAAATGTTGATGGAAAATATATCCATGAGTGATTTTAAGCCAGGAATTGATGGGAGCTGGAGTCCGATGTACATGCTCACTTGATGTTAAAGGATGGCATGCCTGTCAACCCCCAAACCCAACCCCCATTCACTGGTAATTCAAAATTAAATGTTGAGATGGTGAATAAATCATAAACAAACAAGAACAAAATGTAATTCATCTTCTACCAAATATTTTTTTTGTCTAATTCACAATACCTATTATTTTAGTCAATCCTGCTATGTCTACCTGTCTTTTTGTTTTTAACGTATACATTGAGCATGTAAATTTAGCAAGTAATTTCCCAAGAAAATGCAATACACCACAGGAGGTATTTTTCAGATTTGGTTTTATACATGCTATAATACCCACATTTATGCGATTTACCAGTTTTGAGGTGTTGAATTCTGAATTGTTTGCCAAAATTGTGCGGAAGAAAATGTTTTTTTGTCTCCAGCATCTTGATTCAGTCAAACAGCCCAAAACTGAAACAAAATAATGCCTTTTACTTTGGTAGCCTTTTTTAACAGTATTTAACTCTGTAGCTTCTGCATGTACTTGCTGCCCTGTCTACTAACCCAGTGATAAGCAGCCTGCCTTCTAGCAGCTCTTTGTAGGCTGTACTCCAGTGCATCTTAACACATTAACCCTTGGAGGATTTTGCTGTTTTCGCATGAAATGCAGAGTAGGAAACACATTTTGGGGACTATTTCTGAATATATTCTAATACATCAACTTCCAAGCAATTATCCATTAGCCCAATGCCTAGGTTTGCAAAAAAAAAAAAGTTTGCTGGCACATGAGGAGCGTAAGCCGGATTGTTTAGTACATTTGTATAGCCAAACAGCTAGGCAGTCCCTAACAGCATGTACTTACGGAGATCATCGTGAGCAGTGTTAGCCTTACCAGTGCCTGTATCCCTGAGACTTGCTGAGAATACTTGGTTTGCAGATTTTTTTCAGAGAGCAACGAGTAATGTTATTTTTTTTATTTTTATGTTCTATTAATTAAGCTAAAATTTGGCACAGCAGTTCTTACTAATTTTGCAGCTATCAGTCAGATATTTTCCTCTTCAGCAATGTACACTCTATCTATATAAGCTATCCTTTTATTGGTTAAACTGCCTGCATAATTAGGAAATGGCTTCAAATCAACCAATGGTTTGCATCGATTTAACTCATCGTTCGGGATACAGGCATAGAAAATTCACTGCCACTCAAACTCAGCGCTCACACACACTATGCAAACTCGGCCCCGTTATCGAGGCACTCAGAAGTTGAAGGAGGTAAGGTGCGGCGAGTTATCGAGGTGACAGGGGTTAATGTATTAACGCACCCATAATTTTCACATGGAGAAGACTCTTTATTCAAAATGTCTACCTCATCCTACTTTTTGCACAGGTTCACCTCTCTGTGTGCACTTCAGGCTGGTCTGCCTTAAATCTGTGACCATAAAGTCTAAAATCTGGACACAAAATCGATTTCTGACCATGGACAAATTTTGGGTAGAAGAAAAAAGAAAAAGAAAAAAAAGTCCAAAAAATTAGGTTTTCCCTCTGTATTTTGTAGTGCAACTAAAATGTCCAGATTATTAGGTAGAGCTAAATCTGTCTACCTTTCTATACCACCACCCACTTTAGTGTATCATGTATGATCTCGATGCTACAGACCTTGGAAGTAGGCAACTACTTTCTGCCACATAAACTCAACGTTACTGTGTTAATGACTGCCTGTGTGAAAGCTTCATGAGTTTCAAGACATGCTGTCTACATTTTCTTTATCAATCTTGTCCCATGCAAACTATGTAATTTAATGAAAAATAAAATTTTAAACACTTAGCAAGGATTTGTGTTACTCATTTCCGCCAAGAAGTACATATAATCTACAGGAATCAATGTTTATATTCACATATTGATAATAAGAAATATACATCAAGATATATGTTCTGTTTATAATGTATATTAGACTTTTCACCACTATTTTGCATAGCATGTCAAATATTTTATTGCAGATTTTGTAATTTGTTAATGATGCTGCCTAAAGCAGTCTCTGTCTACACACAATTTGACTGGAATTTGCATTACACTAAAAACGTGTATTCCATTTCTGCAACTTCTATAGGGATCAGGCTTCTTGGTAATTTGTTTTCCACTGTGTCTGTTTCATATACCATTAACTGGACTGCTTCTTGGAGGAAAAGAACAAAAAAAGTAATCTATCTCCTTTGCATTTTCTTCTAAAATAAAGTCGTCCAGGTTTACTGGTCTCGGATGTTCTGACCAGATTTGATTGTAGTACAGTGTACATTTCATCCTCAGATTCAGATAAATCTGAAATTTAAGGTGTTGAAACGTGACTTACACTAATGTCTGATCCTTCATCTTGAAATCAGTGGCAGTTGCAATGTCATCACTTTTGAGTCCTTCAAAAATTTCGTTAGAATCATTGTCTGAATACACGAAAGGACTATTTTCATTGGCTAAATATTTTAAAAAGAAACAGATGTTTGTAATTTCATCCAATACAAAGCTTTATAATGGGGGGTTTCCCAACTCTTGGCTAGAAATGCATTTTTGAGCCAGCTGGGACAGAGAGAGATTATTAGCAGCTTGTATACGTGGCTGTGGCGTTACAAGGCTATTTTTATGGTTGCTTATACGAGTTAGCAGAAGGCAAAGAGTTTGGCATATGTCAATCAGATGAGCCATCTCGGGCCTACTTGGGACACAATTTGTTTGTTTTTTCTTGTCTGAAGTAAAAGAAAGTTTTGGTTTTAAAGTTCAAGTGAGTCATGTATCTTTACAAGTCTATAAGTAACTTTTTTTTTATTATATCTTTTTCCAGCTGGTTTGTGCCAGCTGAGATGTTCCAGATTGAGCCAAGAGATGCATTTGTTCCTGATGACCACACATACCCAGATGTAGAACCATAAAGATGAGTGTCATCCTTCGATATGGGGCAGTCCATCCAGATGTATCATTCAGGGATACGGCTCATGGACTAGAGTAAGTTTTTGCTGTGAATTAATCTTTTTGGGGACTATTTATTTAAGGGTTTCAGTAGAAAGCGTTATCCAGCCAGGTTTTGCCATATGTACAGAATTGCTGAGTATAAATTCAGAATTTTGAGAAAGTCCATTTTAAAACTTTCGTAATTCATCATCTTGTTCCTAAGAGAGATGTGGCGTGTCTGCGTGGGTTTGAGTCTCAGATTCAGTCAATGTCGGTATCTGAGAAAGCGTGCCAGTAGCTTCTCGTGGGACTGGGGTTCTTTCTGGGGGTTCTCCCAGGTTCTTCCTCATCCATTAATACTGGCCACCATGTATAGCATATTGTGTGCTGAAAAATGACGTTAAACCCTACAACAACAACCTAAGAGAGATAATGCCATGGAATGCAGACTCAGAAATAAAACTATTTGTACAAATTTGCCCGCTTGGCAAGCACTAATGCAGAATAACTAGCTTAAAGTTGTGCATATAAAAATGCCTTTTTTGCTTTATTCAATTTTTATTTGAATAAAGTGTTTGGCCCAACAAATATTGTTGTTCAGTTACGGAACTGTTGAAACATCTGGTTACTTTGGCTTCATATAAAATAGGTTGTGGAACTAAATTTGTTGGGCATATTGGTCACTGGAACAAGCAATCTGTTGTATGTAGTTTTAGCCTTGAAGTAAGCAAGGAAAATTTAATGAATGCATTTTTAGAATATGGGCTACCTAGAAAATCCCCAAAGGCCAAGTCCTAGCATACTTCATTTTCAGAGGATAGTTTAATTTGAGAAATGCGGGCTGATGATAGCTCTGATGAAGAATATCATATTATTTTAACTGGAAAAGTGTTCATGGAAATACAAGTGTGTGATTTTGAATCTGATAATGGTGTTGTCTGATGTACACACATAGTGGAGAAATGCACACCACTTGCAAAATCAATCCTCCATTCAGTGGTTTTTGAAATTATACTTTGAACATAATAAGAAGTTTAAAGTTAGGATATTCCTTTGATTAAAATATTCCAGTCTCAGGGTTGCATCTAGGAACCAGAATCATGTAAATCCCCCCCCCCCCAAAAAAAACTTTAAGATTTCCTGCAACATTTGGAATCTTATGCGGGCAAAATTGTGCAAAAAGATATGAACTGTGCACATATTTTTGTGAAGAATGCGTTATTTTGTTTTTTTGCTGTAAAATTCCCAGTTGTCACAGCAGTTATGTTGTATAGTTGTAAATATGTCACATATTTGTGTCATATGCTCAATTCTGATTGCTTAACCCATTTTATCCTGAATACGACCACAGTCGTATTCATATACTATTATGAGCATTTCATTCATCTTCATACACAAAAGATTCACTGAACATCATGGTAATTTTTTTAATTTGTTTTTTCTTCTTTCACGTCATATTTCAAAATATAGTTATGAACATGTACATTGATAAAGGATAACAAAACCTATATCCCTGTGTTGCAAATTTTATTATTTTTTCAGAGATATGTATATACTTTAAAAGAGAAATAACAATGTTACAACATTTTTAGTACACATGGTGAAGGTCATCACTATTTATGCTTCTGCTGCTCCATTTTACCACAATTTATTTAGAATTGCTTCTCAGGAATGAGGCACTGCAGTTGTAATAGACAGAGGATTTCTTGGTATGACATGTTCAATGGCAGTATCAGTTAAAAGTCTGACACTTTTTCATTATTTTAATAGTAACACTTCTAATAAAAGTTGTGTTACAGAAGTTTCTGTCAAAAGGCACAATGACACAGAACAAACACTTCCTCAGGCTGATCCCATATTGGATGAAGCAAGTGATGTGTTTGAAGATGGCGGTGTTGAAAGAAAGTGTCCTTCCAATGCGAAGGGAAAAATAGTACTCTTTCAATTCAGACTGGGGAAAAAAGCGACCATGGCTAGAAATGAATTAAACAATTAAACAAAATGAGATGGTTTGTAAAAAGCAGGGGTAAAAATGTTGAATTGCCAGCTCACAAACAGGCAATTCAGGATTTGAAATTAAGTAAAAATCTTCAATTATTCATGACATGTCAATTGCCTACTATTTGGTGCAGCAGAATGTTGCTTCTCTAAACTATAGGTTCACTGTTGGATTTTGTTAAATTTTTGAATGTTGGTGTTATCAACATGAGAGTAGGAAGAAATGTAACATATTTATCATGGGCTTCTGTAGAGGAATTTCTGGTAAGTTTTTTTTTTATTTACAATTTTTCTATTGAAATGGAAAGAATGGTGTATACTAACAAGCAACCAAACCAGTTAGATTCCAATCAGTGCATAGCTTGAGGAATCCCTGTGCTACTAAAAGCAGCACCAAGCATTGTGATCGGCCAGTGAAATTACAATCAGTAGCTCGTCATCATAACTTCTTGTCATGTTTAATGGTGGATAACATTTTTCATTTTTTATCCATCTGGATTTTTGGTACATGTTTCTTTTGTCATGAAATTCTTTACTGTCTAGATGGGTCACTGTAAAATCACTAATTGATTTTTCGTGTGTTTGAAATAATGATACAGTTACTGTTGTTTGAATAATATCCTGAGCATTAAGCAGTTGCTGTTAGCAGTCATTCGAATCCCACTGCTGGAAACTTATATAATGCTTTAGTAAATAAGTTATTTTTTGTGCTGATAATCATTGCAGCAAATGATATTGAGAGAGAGAGAGAGAGAGAGAGAGAGAGAGAGAGAGAGAGAGAGAGAGAGAGATGACTGTATTGCCATATTATTTTAGCATTTAACTCCTGTTACCCTGTTTACCAATTTCAACTGCAGTGCCTGATTCTTGAGGAGCATTTCTAAATACACTGGTGAAATGGAGCATCATACAGTAGCATAAATTGTGATGACCTTCACCATGTTTACTTAAAATGTTGCAACATTGTTATTTCAATATGAAGTCTAGAAAACTATCTCAGAAAAGGTAATTAAATTTGCAACACTGTGATCTCTGTTTTGTTGTTTATCAATGTACATACTCACAACTGTAATAGTTAAACATTGTTGAAAGAAACAAAAACAAATTAAAAAACATACCTTGATGTTAAGTGAAACTGTGTTCATGAAGATGAATGAAATGCTTCTAATTGTATATGAATAAAATAAAGATAAATCTATTTTTAATATTAACCATTTCCTGTGTTGGTGAAGAAGTACACAAATATTTGTGATGCATAACACGTTTCTAGACACTACACACATACGTAGTAGAGTATGACTTTAGTCATGTGGTTGTATGATGTCTAGTAGTGCTTATTGCGACTTAAGTCATTTTCTAGGTAAGCAACAATGTATACATCCTTTTACTTCAACTAGCCATGACTGCTTGTAAAACTATATTGGATTGGTTTAAAAAAAAGCCGGCAACAAGCATTCCATTGTACTTGACTATGCATTTATCTAAGTTTTACAAATAATTGCTTTTGAGCATGTGATACCTGGAAAAGTTAAAATAGAGGATGCTGAATACGATGGTTATTTCTTGCAACAAATACTTGCTTCTGATAGTGATGATAATGTTTTTAAATAATTTCAGAGACATCGATCGACCGCTTGATTAATGTCGTGACTAGCACTTTAAGGGTTAAGGTGTTAATAGGTGCATTTTGATGACATCGCAAAGTTTGAATATTTCTTGTGCATTTAATCACTTGTGCATCAACATTGCACATAAATAACAAATTTAGCCATTCCTTGACAATTTGTAAAAAAAAAAAAAAAATGCAAAATCCTTGTTTGTGGCAGGAGTTAGTAGCCTGCTGCCAAGATCTGTAACATAAAGGTCATGTCATGTATGATGCACAAAAAAGTGGGTGATATTATAGAAAGGTAGACTGATTTTGCTCTTCAGTGATTGCAAATAATAAGGAAGTTGTAGTTGCACTACAAAATACAGATTAAAAAACTTTTTTACCATTTTTTTAACCCAAAATTTGCTTGTGGTCGATTTTATTTCTAGATTTGAGACTTTTAGGTGAACTTGTGCACAAAAATTGGATAAAGTGGGCATTTGGAATAAAGAGTGGTCTCGATACGAAAATGATGCGTCCATTAATTAACTCTGTAGCTACTACAGCTGTTGTGCAGTTTCACTGCTACTGAGTACTGTCATATCAGTTACTGAGACTACTGCTACTGAGTACTGTCATATCAGTTACTGAGACTACTGCTACTGAGTACTGTCATATCAGTTACTGAGACTACTGATGCTGAATACTAGGGCATCAAAGCTGACTACAGAAAGTGACAATAAAGGCATGGTTAGATTTATATTCATTATTTCATTAGTTTTTGCTGGATTTCATTGAAATAAAAAACAGTTTACCTTGTATAGTGTCTGTTCTTTATATATTTCCACTTTATATACTCCTACATCCCAACTAACTATAAATCCCAATCATGTAAACTGTTTTTAATCCCACAAAATATATACATTATTTACATACATATGTACATAACTCTCTTTATATTGCATCATCTCTTTAATAATGATAGTCATTTATAATAAGTTCTTAGTATAATAGAAAAATGCATGGTGCATGTTTACAAAATTTTCCAAACCGGTATAAACTCTCTGGGGCACAAGCAGCTGGCTTATTAGAGCTGCTGGGGCATAGCAGCAGTGATACTGATAACAGTGCAGGGGCTGAATGAATTAAGCAAAAGTGACTGCCATTGATTATTTAAATGTGCATACCTCAGAAGATTGCAAGTTTAAACAGTAGGATAACTTTGCACTGTTCAAGAGAAGATCAACTAGGTCTCGTGAAGTCAGTGTGCAAGTTTGTTCAGATTTCTATTAATAAAGTAAAAGTGTTAACTATTGCAAAAGGTATGGAAGCCTGTTGTAATTGAAAAAGAGTACATTAGTATTAGTACAGTTTTCAAGGCATTGCGATCATGTTAATATGACAAAATTTGAAATGGCTCTCTCTCTCTCAGCCTCCAAAGAGCATGATGTCATGCACAGTAAACCACATCTGCTTCATGGTGGTCATCCTCGACTACTCTGCGAGAAAGCATGACAAGCAGATCACTTCTCCATAACCTGTTGTGGTAACTCCAATATGACACGTGGAGAGAGAGTGGAGTTTTTTTTTCTAATCCTTTCGAACTCTCTCTCTCTTCACCCCCACTGCGATGTATGTAGTTCCAAAAATACACAGGTACTTTATATAAAGTTAGCATTATCAGGTACATTTTGCACTGTTTGTTTCCTAAGTATAAATTAATGCAGCTGTGATATTGTAGGTTAGTGATTGCATTTACAAGAATATGGGCCTCGTATTTAACATCTATTTTCATGTTCTATTGCAGGTGTGATGCAGTTGATAGCAGTTCGCCCCATGAGGAAAGTTACTACACCCCTCTTGTACCACCACCTCAGACATACCCAAGCTGTTTTGGATTACCATATCAGGTTAAATTATGTATTTGGTCATGTTTGCTTACAGATTCTTTGTCTAAATGTAAATTATTTATCTTTAATTCACATCATCTGGTCTTGCAAATAAAAATGTTCCTCAACCATTTAAACTTTATATCACAATAAACTGCACCAGTTCTTTACAAATTTACCAGATAGTATCCTGGCAGGAATGGCTTTTAGATTAGTACAAATGATGCGTATCTGTTATCATATATGACCACTGTTAATTAAAAAATAATGTAGGAAAAACATTTTTAAAAAACTTCAATTTGGTCAAATTTGATAGCTTGCTTCCTGGGTTGAATACATTTTGAGTTTTGTAAATGCATTGCTTTTGCACATTCAAATATGGCTTCCATTACCCCCAAAACCAGAGAAACATGGAACATCCTGACATAAAAGCATTTCCATTTTGTACAAATGATGCTGATCTGCCATCAGATATGGCCAGTACTATTAAGATACTTGAACCTTGAAATGACTTCTTCTGAAAAACTGTTAACAGTATTTAATAGAAAGCAGCCTTGCATTAAGCGCTTGATTATCAGGGATGATGCTGGCTTTAAAACAGTTGTCACCCAAAAAATCACAAACCTCAATATTTTGTTACCAGTTTTCATAGTACAGCACTATCTGTTTATCTTAATATCCTCAGGACCAAGGTAATGTTGTAGACATAAGCAGGTGTTTTGGGACATTGTGGGGGTGGGGGGCAGGCTGAAAATAAATTGAAATTTTGCATGCAAGTAAACTTTTTAAGAGATGACCTGTCATCGGTGACTTGGATATATACAGAAAAGAAAATGGAAATTTTGATTAAATGAAGACAACTAGCCTGAAATGCACTATCTGTTTATCTCAATATCCTCAGGACCAAGGTAATATTGTAGACATAAGCAGGTGTTTTGGGACATTGTGGGGGTGGGGGGCAGGCTGAAAATAAATTGAAATTTTGCATGCAAGTAAACTTTTTAAGAGATGACCTGTCATCGGTGACTTGGATATATACAGAAAAGAAAATGGAAATTTTGATTAAATGAAGACAACTAGCCTGAAATGCACCTGTATATTGACAGCTTATATTTGTGTAATACACACCACAGTGTGTTAAATACTATATACATGTACATGCATATGAAAAATCCATGAATTTGAGTAATCGGTCATATGTTAGAAAATTATTGTACGAGTCAAATCACATTAGACAACACAACTTTAATATATATATAAACAGTAGTCCTTGTTTGATGGGTCCATGTTTCCCGAAACAGTTCACTCTGATATTTATTATCCTATTTGCGTGTGGCTGTAAAGTTGTTTATATACATGTACATGTACTTAAATTGGCCTAAATTTGGGTCAGCCAGACACAACTACCATGATGCTGAGGCTACCAAGTTGATTAGTCTGTTCATAATGAAATGAAAACTTGTGAGCAAATTAAAAAGTTTAACATAATTGTGAGATGTTCCAACTTCATTTAACTCAATGGCCAGATTATTTATTGTTTCAAATTATTGGAACTTTAATTGGGGTTTTGAACTGCATTGGTAGTGATCATCAGCTGGAATGTTTTTGGTGCAAACGAGAAACTTTCATGGCACACTAAATATGTTCCAATCGCTATACAAAATGTAACATGTTTTTTATTTAAGTTGTTGTAGGGTTTAACACCATTTTTCATGGCAAAATCAAATAATTGTAAAACATTGATGGAGACAGAATTTTTTTGATTCATTTGCTTATTATATATTCAGATTGAGCAGAGTTTCAAAGGTAAAAAGTTTTCTTTGAAGTTTCAGCAAAACTATTTTATACTGGTACATTGCTCAAAAATAAAATAAAATGCATCATCTGGTAGATTGTAGTCATTCCTGTACCAATGTTACAGGTGGTAGCTAATCATGTAGCATGGCTAATTGGGCTTTTTACAGCACAGAATACTAAGGCCAGACATTAGTGGATTGTGGCTTGTTGTCATGGTGCCTTTGACCTTCTCAGCTCCAAATCCTGAGACAGTATATATAATTTTTAACTGACAAAAATAATTCCAAATGATAGCCAGATGGTATATTTTGTCACAGAGAAAAAATCCTGTGTAATCCCTGCATTACTAAGCACAGTAGAACTGCACAGTTGAATTTGACCAAATTTGATTGAAGGCATTTAGGTAAGGAAAGTTTTCAGTTTTATTCCAATATTGCTGATCAGCTAGTAAATAATAACACTTTTCATAACATTTAAACAACTTGTTAAAATCTGCTCAGCAGAAATTGATCAAGAGCTTGCAGATTTACATTATAGCACACACAAGTTTTTTTTTCCCTCAGTGCATCTTGATGGGACTGTAGATGCGCAAGAATAAGGTCCCATCCCACCTCGCAACAAATCCAGATGGAGTTTGCACAGCCTTTTTCTACAATTAGCCTTAGCGACCTTGCATCTGACTGCCACTGCATAGTGGACGAGGTTGCAGTCCACAGATATTACAAGTCCAAGAATTATAACAACTAAATAGTGTATTGCATAATATACCCAGAACCTTTGCCTCAAAGTCTTAGTTATGGCAAGGAAAAATGTAACTGACTTGCATCTTTGAAAATTGTTTATTACAAGAACATAGATGCTAAACCTCATGATTTTGGTGGGAATTTCACGACTTTTTTAGCGATTCACGAATTCATGCGTCTTGCAAAAGAATTTCCAAACTTTCCAATTCACAATTATTTAAAATATTTAATAAAATAACAGATTTCCTGCATGATATCTGCAGTTGCCGAAATGGTCTGGTACTACTGGTTGCGGTATTTGTGAACTGTGATTGGTGCTGTTGGCCCGGTAGCAAGCATTTTATCGTATTTTAATCAATATATATAAGAAGAATAGTTTTACAAATGCTTTTCAGTGAAACGGGGGCCTAACCATAATTTTGTTTTGTTCATGTGCCATCAACACTGATTTGATTTACCATTCAACAACTTATCTTGAAAATGTCTTAAATCAACGAGGAAAATAATATTCAGAATTTCCTCTGACCCTTGTTACCCCATTTTACTTTGGAAATTTGTTCATTGTCTATATCACGTGACTATATGACCTCATTGACATGTAGGTTGTGAGAATTTTATAGTCATGTGACTCGGACTGAAAATAGCCAGATCCAGGTCAAATTTCAGCAACAACATACATTTCTCTTGTCAGTGGATTAAAGACATGACAAATGCTTTGCTCATGATTTTTGAGAAAATGAATCATATTCCTATCGATTTCATGCAGATATATCTCAATGAAAGGTCGATCAAGTTTGCTGGGCCAGCTAGTAGGAGACTACCCCATGCCAACACCAATTGGTATTGGCTAATTCCAACGTTTCCATAGGGGATTGACTCTGACCCTACACCCCAACATAAATGTCCAAATAGAAAAAAAATGTTGTGGCAAGGGTCAGAGGAAACTCAGAATAGTAAAAGAAATATATTGCACATAATGTGAAGCTTATTTTGAAATTTACCCAACATTTGCCATGCTGTCATTTGTTCCCCGACAAATTTTCGCAGACTCTAGGATCACTTCATGAATTCATTTCAAAATTCACAAATCTTTACAGTAAAACCTGTCTTGAAAGACCACTGCTATGAGACCACTTTTCTTGAGAGACCATAATTTTTTGGCAAAAGAGGTGGTCTTTCAAGACAGGTTCTACTGTTTCACCATTTTCACGAATTGCAAGCCTGGAGGGTTGGCAGCTATGCAAGAATTTAATGCTTTATATAAAAATAGATTTAAAGCAATGCTTTAAGTGTGGGCTAAACGTGCAGACTCTGACCTTGTTACTTTGTTTTATAATTTTCTGTATGTAGAAGATATTATGTCTCAATTCTCATATGTTCTGTTTTTTGAAAGGATCATAACTATGGTGCTCCCCCTCCCCCCTCCCCGCCTCCACCCGCTGTTAGTAACTGTAACTTGGATGTGAAAGAGGAGGTAGTGGTCACGACAGGCGAGGCTCAAACTTCTCCCACACAAATTACCAAAGAAGTTGAAGTCGATGACAGCATCACACGATGTATTTGTGACTACTTGCATGATGATGGCTACATGATCTGCTGTGATAAGTGCAGGTACAAATATTTCAGGCTTTGAGGGGTTCAGTTAAAAGTTCTTGTAATATATCAAAATTGACTAATTCTTAAATTTGTGGCATCCATGGCTGCATGAACACACCTCACATTCCATCAGAACATAATAGCAGTATAGATCATCTGCAATCTCTGACATGTGCACCTATGAACTATTGCAAATTGTCCTGTGACTAACCTAAAAAAATACATTTTCATTCAGTTTGTAAATAAATTATTGTGCTGTTATTGGATGTATTAGTCAGACTTAAAAGCTTGTCAAACTTGTCCTAAACAAAATTATCTCCCTTTGTGAAACTTGATTGGCTGCATTAAGAAGTACAGATTGTAGGAAACGCCAATATTTTTATGCCAGTTTATTCTTAAATTACATGTTCGCAGCATACAAAAAAAATGTGAATTCAAATATTTTTACATTTCCATGCCACTATACTCAATTGGAAATTCTTGTATGATATGCACTTTGTGCACTTCATGATTGTTTTCATTACACAGTACTTGTATGTACAGTTACTTGGAAAGTGAAGTGTCCATCAGTTTATTTTACTGTGGGTATTTACTTGCAAGTATATTGCTTCTATATTTGTGTTCATCCCAACAGCCTGAATTTGTATTAATACATGTTTTGCTGTATAATCACAGTATTTGATGCAATAAAACTTTTGAGTAATGATGCATTTTTCTTTTCCATAATTAAGATTTAAATTCCCAAGTAAGACTTACCAAGTTTTCTTCCAGCCCACATCACACGATAATAACTTGGCTGGTAAAGGCAGCACTCACTCGTTTTCAACTTAAAAACCCTTTTGATCAAGCCACAAATTTAATAATGTACTTGTTCAGTGGCAAGTAGAATTCTGCCATTTCCAGTGTGTGGCCTTAATCCTGTTTATCTGAAGGGCAGGACCCTCTTTATTTTATTTTCCATGTGACAACCCTTTGATGGAGCAACAAGTTTGATACTTGCTCAGTACTAAGTAAAGGTGGTGCTTATTTGAACTTTGTGTATGTTTGCTGCACATTTGACACATGTCCAGGTGTAACCTTTAATAGATTTCACAGTGATCAAAATGTTACAGTTCTCAGCTTAGTCTCGATAGATGTTGTGTGCTGCTGCTTCAGCCAGTGCATTATTTATTCTTAAAATTATGGCTCATGTAGTTTGTAGACCATGGGGGCATTATCAGAAGTTATGGTACTGAAAATAGAAACAAGAAGTCTTGAAACAATTTGACAGAATCAGACCTTCTCTGACAGAAATCATCTGGCATTCAGGCCTTTAAGTATATGGATATAGAGATCTAGAAGCAACAAAACTTGAACCAAGAAATCATTGAAGAACACTTAATACTTACTGATCCAGGTTTTGTGGCTGATGATTTCTACATTTTGGTTGTAGGGCAGTCAACCAGATGAGCAATCTCTAGGGCCTGATATGGTATGGTTGCTACAGCCTTTTAATGGTTGCATTTTGATGATGTCACCAAATTTGAATATTCCATGCATTTTTAATTACTTGTGCATCAACATTGCACATAAACTACCATATTAGCCATTCCTTACAATTTGTTTTTAAAAAATTCAAAACCCTTGTTAACTTTTTAACCTCTGGTGCCTCATTCACATGTCAGGAGGTAGTAGTCTACTTCAGAGCTCTGTAGTGCCAATGGTCATTGAAAATACACTCAAGTTTGTGGTATTATAGAAAGGTAGACCTGTGTAGTTCTAAAGTTGCTCCTAATAATCTGGACTTAATAGTTGCAATAGAAAATATAGTGGGAAAAACATAATGTTTTTTACATTGTTTTTCTACCAAAAATTAGCATGTGGTCAAAATCTGATTTTGTGTCTGGAACTTTTTACCCCCAGATCTTAGGCAGACCAGTCTGGACTGCAAACAGACAGGTAAACCTTTGCAAAAAGTAGGATAAGATGGACATCTCGAAAAGTGGTAATGATGGGTCTGTTAGTGAAGAAAAAAAGAACTACAACTTTTACCTCTCTGCTCATGAGCAAGCAAAATAGCCAATTGAAAACGATGTTTCTAGCACAACAAGGCATTTGGTTAACTGGAAATCTCTTGGAAGTCGATGTATTAGGATACAATCAGATATAGCCCCCAAAATATGTTTCCTACCCACATTTGAGGTGAAAATGACAAAAACCTCCAACCCTCTCATCACACCCATATTTATGGCTCTACTCTATTCTCATGCAAGTGCCTTTTTGACACCTCTACAGATTCGCATGCAAACACCTTTTGATGCCTCTACACCATTCTCAAACCTGCGAACCGTCACAATTTTGCCGTTAAGTCTCACGAAAATGACAGACTTTAGGAATAAAAAGCAAAACCTACGAAAAAATTAATATTGCTGAAAATTCAAATGATTTGTTCTCACTGGGTTCATGTTAGCATTAGTGGAATTAGTCAGGGAACCAGACTTACTTTGATTATATAATTTGTAAATAAATGGCATGCAGTGAGTGATGCATGTTGAAGAAGAAAGGGAAGGAGAGAAAAAAGCCCCTTAATAAGTGGTAATAATCAACACAGAAGAATAAAAGGAATATTCTGATTCCTGTGAATAAAAGCTTATTATAACTAGAGTTAGTTCCCCTAACAGTAGATATCACTTGATTTCAGTGTACCAGTAGTTCAAATGGAAAATTCAAATGGTCAGCAGCATATCTTGGCTATGGTGGCCCACTAATCATATTTGACTATTGCATTTAGAACACTCTTGTCTGTTTCCATTGAGAGAGAATGTGCTCATACATTATCTTGTATTTCAGTGTGTGGCAGCACATAGAATGCCTTGGTATTGATAAGAATAGCATACCTGACAATTATTATTGTGAAGAATGTGAACCTCGGGAGGTGGACAGAGTCAGGGCAAGGCAGATACAGACAAAAAAGCGAGAAATGTACCCTCATTTATATGGTAAGAATTTGGATCTTATTATAGTTTATAAAATTTATTGCAAAATGTAAAAGAAAAAATTAAGATTACTAAATATTTCACAAACTGACTAGTTGTGATTGTTTCTATTAAAGGAACAAATGGCCACTATCATTCCTAAATTAATCATGAAGAAATGTTAGTATCGCTTATCTGTATTTTGTTTGCATCAATATGTTAACAAGTAACATCGTCTATGTGAGGTTTGCTGGGAGGGGGGTAAGTAAATGCCCATGTAGGTTGCTGAAGTTGCATTAAACTTGCTATAATTTAATATAGTCATGGACCGATTATCATGTGATATCAAATTATTCTTTGGAAGTTGCAAGTTTTTTAATCTTCATAGTTATCAGCAGATTTTTTTAAATTCTCTTCTATGCATTTGCATTGAAAACTTTAAACTTTGTCAGAAATATTTTAGAGAAAAACTGCCTTTATCTGTTGAGGGATGTGCAGTTCCATGCTTCTTGCAAATTTCTGTAATAAAGAAATACCATGCCAAAAGTTACAACAGATGTGCACACTTGTTGCTCGAAACTAAATGGAATCCTGCTAATATTTACTTGGATTGTTTTTAATTTGCTACATGACAATACATTTGGCATGATTTTAATTGCCACATGACAGTAGTTGTTGTAAGTTTCGCCATATTTCAGCACAAGATATGCTATACATGGCAACCAGTATATATGGTGGATGAAGTACCTGGGATAACCCAGGAAAGAACCACCGACCCATGAAAAGAGACTGGTAAGCTTGTTTACATTCCCACATTGGCCGAATCTGAGACTCAAACCCACGCAGACAGAGGTGAGATGGCAATTATCAGTAATGGTGAGCACTTTAGACCACTTGGCCACTTGGGGTCCCCACATCACAGTAAATTTGAATGTTGCTTATCCAAGCTGGGGAGTTGATAAGAATAAACTGAACCTTGTCACTTCATAAACTATAATCACTAGACATGAAAAGGAAAAGAGCAACTTATTTTGGGAGTGTGGTGGCTGAGCTAAAAAAAGATTTTCTAATAGTAAGTCATGAAATAGATTTGTACAAAGAAAAGCTCTCATTACTTGGTCTCTTCATGTCTTTTTTTTAAAAGATAAGAATGCTAAACTCATCTCAAAATTCCTACAGACTTCAAATTCATCTGTCGTGTTGTATTCCAGTGTATCCTACAGACTCAAAATTCATCTTTCATGTGTTGTATTCCAGTGTATCCAACAGACTCGAGTGCTACTGACACTGATCCAGAGGAGGCACAGAATCGCCTCCTTTCTCATGGTAATAATGCCAATGAACAGAACAAAAAGGCAAAGCATCTGAAAAAGAGGAGACCTAAAGATAAAGTAGAGGGAACCAAACAAAAAAAAGTGAAGAAGAAAGATACATCAGATAGGAAGGAAAAAGAGAATACCAGTAATGAAGCCAACAGAAAGCAGGTAAATATCTGAGTAGGATGATCAGTCACATTTCTGTCCAGTAGACATTAGATAAACTTGCAGTTCATTTGTTACAGGAATGATAAGAAGAGGCTATTGAAGTTCATTATGGTGCATATCACTGTAGGGAAGAATTTAAAGTTTACAAGTTGATGACAAATTCATCACATCAAACCAAATATTGATGAACTTGTTTTGGGAATTGACACTGTTTCTCTGCACAGGATAGGCTGTACATGGTGGCCAACATAAATAATGAAGGATGAACCTTGGAAAGTTGTAGTAAGAACCATTGACCCATTTGAAGCATTCTCACATACACACATTGACTGAGCCAGAGACTCTAAACCAAGTGGACTAAGTAGAGATGTCATTGATCTGTAAAGGCAATTTCTTTAGACCACTTAGACATCTAGGGCCCCTACTATTGTAAAAGTCACATGGGTCATGTAGGCATTCAACACACTGTTTCAGTAATGGGTTTTCCTTTTTTATAATTGATTCATCATACTTTTAAGTGGCAAGTATTCAATTCGTTTTGATTCAAATATATCCATATTTCTTTCAAAAGTCATCATTTAGACGCCTCAAGAGTTGCATATAGCGAAATCAATGTTCAAGTATGTTTACATTTTTGGACAAAATGAGCCTAAAGGTGTGATCCTGTACAATCCGTATTGAATGTCTTGCACTGTGATGTCATATTGAAAGATGTGTATATTGATGGACATATTAATACCCTCAATTGTGATGATTCCGCTCATTGCGCTGTTATTTTGACCCAAGTGGAGTACAGGGCCACCATTGTAAAAGTCCATAGCGATAGAAAATTTTTGTCTGGAAGTTACTTGGTGATAGTTAACGTGCAGATCATTCAATAATCAGAATAGAATAGACTTTGGTTTAAAGAAAATTAAGTGTCGGATTTTAAAAGAACAATTTATATTTAATTTAATTTAAAATGAGTAAATGCACATACATGACCCATGTGACATGTACTTTAAATATTGATGATGAAGCTATTTTGATAATGTAGATAATTGTCAAGATGCTTGTCTGTCCCAATTAAGAACACTGATATTAAAGACATTACACAATGAGTTACTGATCAAATTGAGATACTGTCAGGAGTGTCAAATTACATGTTTTAGCTATAAAATACATATTTGAAGTATTTAATCTCATGGATTCAGAGGATAGTTTTATATCTGTTCTAATCATGACTGGTTTCCATCTAAGCAAATAAATTTCCGTATTTCATCAGCGTGATCAAAGCTTTATCAGGTAAATTTGATTTTATTGGGCTTTTCACTTGAATTACAGGAGGGGCCCATTCTAAAATTAGAGAGGCCCTGAGTGTCAGGTTATCCAATTATTTGGACACTGGGTATTTCTCGGTGTTAGGTATATGATATATTAGGTATATATAAATGTTAGGAATATATAAATGTTTGGTATATTATATGTTTGGTGTATGAAATGTTCGGAATAGATAAATGTTAGTTATATGTAAAAGTTTGGTATATGTAAATGTTAGATATATGAAATGTTAGGAATATATAAATGTTAGGTATATGAAATGTTGTGTATATTTAAAAGTGTTAGGTATATGAAATGTTGGGTATATTTAAAAATTTTAGGTATATGAAATGTTAGGAATATTTAAACGTTAGGTATTTTAAAAATGTTAGGTATATGAAATGTTAGGAAGATATAAATGTTGGGTATATATAAATGTTCGGTAAGTTTTCCTCTGACCCTAGTCACCCCATTTTTGATATTTGGAATTTATGTTTGGGGAGTAGAGGCTATTCCCTATCAAAAAGTTTGAATTCGCCAACACCATTTGGTGTCAGCCTAGCAAACTTGAAGAACCTTACCAGTTTGAAATCAATAGGAATATGATTTATTTTATCAAAAATTTATTTTCTCAAAAGTCGTGAACATGGCATTTGTCATGTTCGTTCTTTAATCCACTGACAGACGACAAATGTACGTCATTGTTGAAATTTGAGCAGGGATCTATTTGCATTCCGAGTCACATGACTTTACAAATCTTGCAACCTAGATGTCAATGACATCAGAGGTCATATAGTCAGCTCCAAATTAGTTTCTCAATAGTTTACAGAAAACAGACTCGTATAGTCTGGGTCATCGGTGGCCCCAAGCCAATGCTGTATGGATCATTGGGTACTTGGCCATGTGCTCAGATAATTTGATTGATCATGTAGACTTGTTAATCTTGGTCCACACCATATCTGTATCCTATATGTAGAAGTTATGAAGACTAGTCTGGTGTCAGTGTGTGAAGATGACTGTGGTGTGTAATCATGGTGGGAGTAATAGAAAAATGACAACATTTTTGCCACAGTTTCCCTTTGAATATGTAAAGTTAACAAAAATGTGATAAATCTTCATTTCTTAGTTGAAAGTTTGAACTGTTTGTCATTATTGTTAATAATGACCTTTGCTTGCTTTTGTAGCAAATTTTACTTTTAGATCTTGATATATACCGTACTAAAGGGATGATTCCAACAATATAATTGTGTGTACCCCATTCCTAAAATTAGGAATTTTTTAAAATTGCAATATAAGTATTTTGGAGATTTAAAAAAAAGTCTTATGGTTTTTTCCTATCTTCTCTCGTGTAGCTTTTGTTTCAGTTTCTTTTTTATTTTGTCCATTGTTGCCTGGTTAGATAATATTACATGAGTTTGTATACAGTATGGAGACGTTACCTTCTTAAATTGCAGTAGAAGTAATAGTTGCTGTTGTTTTCTTCACATAAAAAGTCTTTTCAAATGAAGTTCTTAATATGAAGCAGATACATCTATTTATCCAGATAACATAATATAAACTTAAGCTGCTTTATTATCATTATGACTGTTACTTGCAGATACAACTTGGGCCCCAAATGTTAGAGTAGTCTAAAATGCTCACGTTTACAGATCACTGTCATCTGTCTGGGTGGGTTCGAGTCTCGGATTCGGCCAATGTGGATATGTCAGAAAGCTTGCCAGTAGCTTCTCGAGGGTCAGTGGGTTTTTTATGGGGTTTTGCCAGGTTTTTCCTCCACCATTAAAATAATGGCCACCATGTATAGCCAGCCTATCTTGTGCTGAAAAATGGCATTAAACTCGACATCACAACAGATACCACTGGAATAAAGGTGCCCTTTAATCATAGTTATTGTACCATTATTGCACATCATGATGAAGATCTTTCTTAAAGGATAGGCTTCTTTGCAGCATACATTAACCACTGGAGGTTTTTGTTGTTTTGACATGAAATGTGAGTAGGAAACACATTATGGGGGCTATTTCTGAATACATCCCAGTACATAGACTTCCAAGCAATTTTCCATTAGCCTGATTCCTAGTTGTGTTAGAAACAATGTTTTCCATTGGCTATTTTACTCAAGCATGAACAGAAGGGGAAAAGTTTGTTCTTTTTTTTTTTTTTGCTTAACGGACACATCATTTTTGTATAGAGACCACTCTTTATTCCAATGTGCCCACTTTATCCTCCTTTTTGCACATGTTCACCGGTCTGTGTGTGCATTTCAGACTGGTCTGCCTTAGAAATGAGGTAAAAAATTCTAAAATCTGGATACAAAATCGGATTCAGATCATGGGTGAATTTTGGACCTTTTTATAATACCACCCACTTTATTGTATCATACATGGCCTTGATGTTACAGAGCTTGAAAGTAGGCTAATACCTCCTTTCGCGTAAATGCAGTGCCAAGCGTTAATGTGTTAATATGCGGACACAAGTTGGCAAATGAAAATACTAAATATGATAAAATCTGTATTACAAAAATCCTGAATTTGAATGTCATTAAAAGAGGATTTGATACACAAGAAGTAAACTAGTAAAAAGAATCATTAGCATTTTATGGCAAAGTATGTGGACAATTTTAGGTTGGTGAAACAAAAGTTGATCCAGAATAAACTGGATTGGATGTTGTGTGCTAAATGTAAAACAAAAATATGTACTACCTTGTTAGTTTTTATAATAGACTTTACTCTTTTAGTGACCCAGTTTTTTATTGTACCTGGCAACTGTTGTAAATGTCCATAATGGTCAAAATTGTATCTGGAAGGTTTTGACATTCAAAGTGCCGAGCATTTAGCAATCGGGATCAAATAGATTTTGGTTAAACTACCTTAGTGTTAAATTGTAGAACAACAATTAATATTTAGTTTCATTTAACTAAATGCACCTACATGACCATGTTGACGTAAACTTTTGCTAGAGAGAAGTAATTTTACCATAATAATGGAGTCCAGCTTGGACCCTGACGTGCTTTTATCAATTGCACTTAAAAGTGATGCTGTGCTGAATGGAATCAGGTCAGAGTTCTGGGAAGCAGAGTTAATATTTTTATTCAGTAAATTAAAATGAGTTACCTACAAATTTAAAAGAATTTCAATGGTTCAACTAGTTTCTTTTAATACATCCAGTATTTTGGTATATGGTCATGGATTTGATTTTAAAGTTGCTCATTTTCTAAACTAATTTTTTGTTTCTTTTATTCTATTCAGTAGTGGTCTCAATTGAACTAAGATCAATTTTACACAGGAAAAACTTGTAAAATGAACAGGAAATTCTGTTTTATAAAGAGAGTGAATCCTTTTAGTCACCTGACATAAAAGCTTGTAAAATTTGTTCAGATGATATCAATCTGCCTTAGATGTAGCAGCCATTGCTAAAAATATACAAAGCAACTACTTCTCAGGAACTAATGAACAGAATTTGACCAAAGTTAATGGGAACACTTTGACAACATTGGACAAACTTGAAATGATTGTTTTCATAACATTTGCAATCAGCAGCATTGGAAGAAATTTGTAAAGAAAGCATTCTACTGACACAAATTTCTTGCAGCATTGGAAGAAATTTGTAAAGAAAGCATTCTACTGACACAAATTTCTAGGTCACCCATCTATGGCATTTGGCTATTAGGTAAGTATCTGTCCAGCAATCTCTGGTCCATCTGGTCATTATATTTTAAGTTCATTATTATGTATAGTCTTGGAAATAATGGAAAGTAACCAGATTTGTTATGCATCTTATTTTAATTCAACCTTAGGATACAGAGATCACAATATATTCTATTTTCATTTTAAATTCGTGTCCACACAGAATAAGATACATGGCGTAAAATTGCAGCACCCAAAATAATGCTCATTTTTTTTATTTATTGCAGTTTTGGAAATTGCACTTTCAGTCACTCTTTTGTTTTCAATTATTTTTCCTTTCCTCAGCTCCAAAAAGATGTCAAAGAAATAATACTCATGCAGACACTAACAGTGAATGTATTTACTGCATCACAATAGAACAATTCAAAGATCAAGAAGAAAATGTGAGATTCTGTTGTTTTCAGTTATTACTGATTTTGATAGATATGACCCTGGTGTCGTTACTTTGACAAATTACTTTGTAACTTGCAAGCTATCGCAATTCTTTTAACCTTTTGAGATCTAGATTGTTTTGGTTGCATAGCATCATATCTAATTGCCATTTCAAGTCCATGTGAAATGTTGTTTATTTTCCAATATGACTTTTTATTTACACAGCTCATTCTAATTTGACATCTATAGAAAAAATGTTCAGTCAAACATGTATACAGACGAAATTGATTATTATTGTGTTCATTCCCAGGTCCAGTATATACATTTACTCAGTGAGGACATAGTTTCAAGCCAAAAATTTAATTCTTGTTTTATCATTCTTGTAGTTCTCTGTCAGATCGAGAAGGGAAAAGGTGACAAAAGTGAGCGAGCCTGTTGTGATCCAGCATGAAGAAACGCAAGATGCCTGGGACAATTCCAAGAGGTACTTTTGTTATTTATTTAGCTGATCTAGATGTTAAATCAAGGGATCTAATGGTATCACACTGCATCATCCATGCATCAACCATTGCTTCTTATGTCTTTGATTTTGGAAAGACCTGAAATAGGGGTTTATATCATTGATGTGTACTCATGCATGTGATTGATTATCATTGTTGCCACTCAAATCAATATATTTGATCTAATTTTCATCAAACTGAGAATATATGCTTTATATCACGAAGAGCTCTATGTCTGATACAGAATGAAATTCTCACATGAATGATCAGGTGATCCTCTTCTAATGGACTGGGCCTGTTGACACCATGGAAGCCACATTTCTCCTTCAAATAATTCCCCACTTACATTACATTAAGAATATTGAGCAAGATGCACAAATAGTTTTTCTTAGATTGTTTGAGCTTATTATCACTCAGAAGGTCACATTGACCATCTTGATAATCTAGTCTCTGCTCCTCCTAAAACAAAACTCATATTTACATAAGGTTTTCATTCTTTTGATATCTACATGGTCCTAAATGACATTGGTGATGATGATATGGCTGCCACAGTTGCCATCTTGAAATCTTGATAGAAAAGTAATATTATCACAGTATATTCACCTAACAACTACTTAGTATGTATACAGTTGGTCCAGAATGTGAATGTCAATGTTATATGTCCAATACAGCCACAGCAGTGGCCTTCTTGAAAATCTTGTCACTATTTATTATGCATAGATGGCGATGTTGGCATGGGATTTTCACCAGAAAAACTTCTTATGATGTTTAGTTGGTCGTAAATGAAAACTGATTGCAACAGTGGCTATCATGAAAATCTTGTTATTAGGTTGTTTTTTTTTACATGACTGGTCATGTCAACATTGTGCTTTAACCATAGACTTATTATGTCTGGTTTGGTGCTAGATAGAAATGGTGCCACTTTGATATCAAATATTGCTGCTGTTGCTTTTTCAAAAGGGGAAGTCTTGTCAGTAAGGCATTTCCACCAGAACACGTGCCTTATTGATCCTCAACAATTCTGACAAGTTGATAACTAATATGTCCACAACACAGCAGTTATTTTAAAAATCTTGTTATTGCTAAACCATATCAAAGGTGTTTTAAACACTTGCCAGTTAAAAAGAATTAATGGTGTTAACTTAAGCCAGTAGAGAATCATCCTTTAAGCTCCATTGGGTTTGGAATTGCAATTTCTGAAATTACTGGAGACATTAGTGGTCTAAGTGTATTTTACCAACTTTTTAATTAAACATAGCTTTTGCCTTTTTCTGACTTCTTTAATGCATGTTGTCCAAGGCACCAGTAGCAATACATGATGTATTGTTAAATCCTTAGTGAAAAATTAGTCTTTCGTAGGGAAAGGTATTGACTGCCTTTAAATGTCTTGTTAGGGTTGGCAGGTCTAACTCGCAACTGATTGACAGAGTGTTATCACAGGAGATCAGAGACTATATTTCTGATTCACCTTCTTTAAAGTGAGTTTTATCAGTACAAGTTTGATTATGAGGAAGAGAGTTTGCATATTAATAATGATTATTTTTTTAAAAGGATTTCTATTAGGATTTAGTGAAATAGGTGTTAGTTTTTTTTGTTTTTTCTTCTCACTGCGATGTCTTCAGTGGCTCAGTTTATAGTGATGTCTAGAACTGAGGCATTGTGCCACAAACATGTAGCATCATTACCCACACAATTGCATTATCTGTCACCAGGTCGACCAGTCCTAACATTAACCTCTTAATGATTTGTGCCAGGCGAGGCATCTTCTAGTACTATTTTTATAAATCTTCAGTGTAACTTGGCCAGGGTTTGAATCTGCAACCTCCTTGATACAAGATGGATGCTCTAACACTTAGGCCTCTTGTTACAACTTTAAATTAGACTTTGGCAAATTTTCAGTATGGACTAATGTCAAAGGCTTTCAGGAAAATAATTTGGCATATTTACTAGAATGTAAGCGTATTTATGAATCCCACACTGCTACGTTTTAGTGATATCATGCTGTTCCAGAAGAGATGATTCACCTTGTCATTAGATCTTATTCCTTTAAAAATGTGCATTAATTTTGAAGCAGTTGTATCTGCATGATTACTAATATTGAATATGATAATATTGTATATTGGTACAGTTCTGATGATACAGAAATAGTATAAATCCCTGTTCTCCTTATATTTCCAAATTTGTATATCTCAAACTTTAGGCACATGTATTTGGACACAAATATGCAACATTCTTCAATGCTGGTTTGATCTTGTATTTTCAGTACCTGGCTTGACAGATTTGAGATCGCAAAGGTCAATCAGTATAGTGCTGATATGCAGGAACTGCTTACTTCAAAAAGGGTTAATGGGCATCACGTAAGTCCAGCTTTTGTCAAAGTCAAGAGTGAGAGTGAGTGAAGCTGCTTTGTTTACATCAACATTGATTTTTAACTTACGGGTATAAATTAGTGGACTACTCTTTGCATGTTAATTTTATGGTTAGGATCTCTTTAAGCCAGATGTAGCTGACTGTGGTATGGTTTTATACAAGTTCCTTGGAATGATGTGTTGTTTCATTACATTTTGACTGTCCAAGCCTTTACCTACCTACACTGACCCAGGGTGAAGCTTGAGCATTAGCAGATTAGACATAACGAATGTTGTACTCGCAATTTCTGAGAAAATAAATCATCTTTCTATTGATTTCATGCAACCATATTTTTTCTAATTTTAAATGTACATCTGACATTTCAGCATGCACCATTTTGAGGTAGGTTGTTTATATTATTAAAGAGCTCAGTCTCTCAGTGAGAGAGTTTCCTTTCATGATAAACAAAGGCCATGTAGTCAGGACATTTTTAATCATTTCTGTTTGGATGATGTTATGACAAATTTTCTGGTGATTTCTCTGTACCTTTGTTATAATTGTTTTATCTTCATTCATTGGTGGATTAGAGTGAGGGTATTTATGATTTAGATCCAGTCATATCAACTGAATAAGTTGCAAGACCATCCTCCAGTCTGGAATAGAATGTTTTACTGACAACAGTAGTGGGTTCACTTAACATATCCTTGGCCATCAGCCAACCTGGCTGCAAAATTCAGCAATGTAGACAGTTAATTCAGCACCCATAGCCAAATTGCTATACTTTTTTAATGAAATGGACAAATTATAATTGTCTGTTCAAAAGGAAACCTTTAAAAAAAAATAAAGTTGTAACAATATTCCTCTGGAATTTCCGTAATTTTTTACTGTTGGAAACTACTAACATACCAGTACTTGAAAACCTGCCATGGGTATGTACCACAAAAAATACAGCTGTAACCAGTATACCAGTACAACAGCATATTTCTTGTCAGTATGAATGAATGGTTGGTTAATCATTTGCAGGAAAATTGTGCTGAAAGAAAACGAAAATAATGCATTTCTGAACTTATAAGAGGTGCAGTGCTAACAGCCATTATTATTCACCACCATGACAGTACTCTAATTCCTAATCCGAGTTTCCTCTGACCCTTTGCAACCCATTTTAGGTATTTTGAAATTCATGTTGGATTGTTGGTTCAGAGTCTGTTGGCCTATTGACTGGTTGGAATTCATCACCACCACATGGTGGCAGCATGGGATAGCTGCTTGCTAGCAAGCCTAGCAAATAAAATGTACTTACATTGTGCCCTGCCTGCATAAAATTGACAGGAAGATGATTTGTTATCTCCTAACTTGCGAGTGTAACATTCGTTGTGACTTAACCCACTGACAGATGAGACGAAACTAAAGCATTGATTAAATTTGATTTGGTATCCTTCAGTTGCATTGCTTGTTACATGACTAACAAATATCTCAACCTACATGTCCATGACATTAGAGGTCAGATAGTCACAGACATAAAATAAACCTTTTTTTTTTTTTTTTACAAAGTTGTTGCACATAAGCATTCAAAAATATTAAATGAATGTAACATATTGTTTTGTAAAAATAAGTAAAGCATTCTTAATTCTCCACATATTGTGTTGAGAATTAAGAATCCTTTAGTTACTATTGCAAGTGGTCTAAAACACTCTTCATTACAGATCACTGCCATCTCACCTCTGCGTGGGTTTGAGTCTCAGATTCGGCCACTGGGTATGTGAGAAAACTTGCCAGTAGCTTCTCATGGGTCAGTGTTTTTTTCTGGGGGTTTTCCCGGGTTCTTCCTTCACCATTAATACTGGCTGCCATGTATAGCCTATTGTGTGCTGAAATATGGCGTTAAACCCTACAACAACTTGCCTCACATGACAGCATAAGTCAGAATATAGTAAATGGGGTGCGGATAGTCACAGGAAATTTGGACAATGTTACTCTATTCCAGTCAACCCACACACAATTACCAACTTTGGTTCGGTGTTCAGTTATAAGGTAAATAGCTATGGTGTTTACATGCACTGCATCAAATGTTTAATTTTAGTGGGTTTTGGTCCAAATGAAGAAAGCCTTCAACTCGGCTCATAGAGCACACACCATATGAACATTTTGTTATCACTGAAGAATATCAAAGATAATATCAGTACTCTGAAGTTTAAAGAAAGTAATGCTCTTGAATACTTGGAAACTCATTTCATCAATAGAGCTGTTCAAGGGATTCTTGTTGTCTTTTATACCCTTATGCCTTTTACAGAGTCAATATTTTATTAAACAGGATCATTTTAGTCTTGATTTATATTCTCTATGAGAATGTTTATGACTGCTGGAGACTCCTAAACACTTTGTATTGGCAGCTATGCCATCTGTGATTTCTTTGTCTTTACCTAAAAAGAATGAAAATGATATAAAATGATTCACCATACAATAGAAAAAAGAAGTTACAGTACTGGATTTTATGTTCAGTACATTGTTATTAACATTGACTAATTGTGTATTCTATTAGTATTTGGGGTATTTAATTGATAATATATTTTGGAGAGGATTTCCCAGCGAGATATGGCTGGGAGGAATGCATAAATTAACAAGTGCTTGTACATTTATTCTCTTGCAATAGCCTGCTTCAAAATGTACAAAGAATTTTGATCTGATTTAATCCTTTTATATACATTTGTTTTCTTCCTTTTTTACAGGTTTGAAATAAAGAAGCTGTTAAAATTGAACTTAAATATTACCATTGTACAAATGTTATGTTTTCTATTTCATTCATATTTTAGTTGTAGTTTGGTACAATGAATTTTTTTTTGTATCTGCAAGTAAACCAGTATTGGAACTGAATTGGCTCACATATCAGGCATGTAGGAAAATGCATTTACATGTAATTAACTGCAGTTTTATTTCCAAAGTTATTTTGGGAAATAGGGTATTAAAAACCAAGCATTAAATGTGGTCTTCATTTGCAACTTTTGTATGTCACTATACATCATGAACTAAATACATAAGAACAAATAAATTCTGATAATTATTTTTGCTAATACTGTGTGTTAAGCAAGGGAAGAGTTTTGACTTTTTATTTTTTTGTTTTGTTTTAAAGAATGAAATTGCTGATCAGGTCACAGGTGGGCTGCGGGTTCAGCGCTGTCATGTGGCAGAAGTGAAGTCTAACAGACAAGTAAGAGTTTACAACCTTTTTTGTTTGTCTAAAATATTGTTCTTCCATTCTTCTATCTATCTCTACAAATTTTTTTTGTCTGGCTGCAAACTTTGTAAATGTTGGAATGATCTATATCAAACTTTTTTTCAAGTAAAACTCATGACTATATAGGAAGTGCTTCACATTCTATAGTCACACACCTTACCTCAATATCAAGGTAAAGGTAAGGGTTAATATACTTATGTAACTTGTATCCTTGTCACAAATGTAACTTTTGAACTACTGAAGATAGTTTAATGAAATTTTGTCTAAGTGTAAAATAACTTGATGCTAAATCACTTACTATAGACATGTCAGTGCCTTAAGGCAAGGTCACAACAAGGGAAAATGTAATTCTGTGACATATTCTTACAAAGAATATAACTTGAACCAAAGAAGATATTTTAATGAAATTTTAGCCAGCTTGTATATTATGTATAGACTGTGTGTAAAGAACCATAGCAGCTCCCTCTTTGAAGTGAAGGTCAGATCAAGGGAAAATTAAACTTGAACCTGTTTCCTTGTTTTGGAGTTTTATTTTTTTGAGTCACTGTGAATACCTAAAGAAAATTTTAAACAGTTCTATATGGTGTCTAGAAAATGTTTCTTTCAAGTTACCTTAAAAGTCAGAATCACACAAAACGTCTTGATGGTTCTTTTATCATTTTTGTGGAAGAGACCAGATACTTAGTTCAGCTGGTCATTGACCAGAACAGCTTATGAGATGGCCTATTGCCTCAAAGTTATTGGTTTGTTAGCAAAAGTTTGCTATTACTGCTGCTAAACTACTAGGATTGCCATGAAACTTTACATTCACACACACATTCCTTCCAGTATATAGTTTCTTCTAATTGAAAAGTGTGCTGCTGAGACCTTCAATAATAGCTACCACAGTGTCCATCTTGAAAATCTTGTCTTTCACCACATGCCATATGCTGTTAGCTTAGTCCAAAATGAAAATTCTACCTATATGACCTCTAAAATGGCTACCTTTATAAGCCATCTTGACAATCCTGGTATAGCTACCTTTAGATAGATGGTCTTATCAATCTGGGGGTGTCATCAAAAGACTTTATATGATGTCTAATTGAACCTAAATGACAATGGTACGAATATTGCATCCAAGAAGCAATGGGGGTAAAACATGGTCGTTTCTTGGGTACCTGGAAATTTGTTTGGGCTAGTAAACTTTCAGTCCCATCAAAGGACCCTTGGTAGGACCTGTATTTGACTGTAAACTAACTTCTTTTCTCATATTAGATACGTAAGGACCACATGTCAAATGCCCCTGATTTATTTATTGTCTGAGGTAGCAGACATGACAGTACTATTCATGTGTACAGGTCTTCAGGATAAAGATGGCACCATCCGTCAGTCCAACTATTGAAAACTATGTTTGTATCCATATAGTGACCATATGCAAAAAGGAAATGATTCTTGCCTTCTCATCCTTATGTTGTCTGTGTGTGTGATCAAAGGTCAGTATTACAGATATATGTCATTTCAATGATATATTCAGTATATTTTCGTCAGATTTTGTGAATGCAAAGTTTGAAGAAATATAAGCAACATTGGGTGTTATAACCCCATGGGCATGGTGCATAACCATGGTGGAATTGTGTAATAATAGAATGTGGGGTGGGGTGGTGGTGTAGAGAATTGTCATTATGGGCAGTTGAGTTTTGTACTAATTATTTCACATAACACTTCCGGATATCATAATTCTTTTCAGGGTCTGTTGGCTTCTGAGGTAATAGAAGAGGGACTTCCTGTGGTAGAATACATTGGAAAAGTTATGCTGCGGCAGCAGTATGATACTGATAATTTCTTTCTTAAACAGTAAGTTGTTCTTTCCTGTTTCAGTGGTTACTATAGGCTCATTGACTTGAATGCCCACAGAGCTTTTTTCATGTGATGACGTTTGTGATAAAACTATTCACTGTGATGGTGGATAGTTCTTTACCATAACTTGTACTACTGTTAATAGATTTCAAGGGGCTCCGAGTGGCAGAGTTGTCTAAAGTGCTCTCCGTTACAGATCACTGCCATCTCACCTCTCTCTGCATGGGTTCGAGTCTCAGATTTGGCCAATGTGGGTATGTGAGAAAGCTTGCCAGTAGCTTCTCGTGGGTTGGTAGTTCTTTCCGGGGGTTTTCCCGGGTTCTTCCTCCACCAGTAATACTGGCCACCATGTATAGACAACTGTGTGCTGTAAAAAGGGCGTTAAACCATAAAAACAACAAACAACAAAAGATTTCAAACTTTTAAATAGTACATTACTATCATGAACATGTATGAAATATGTAGGTAGGCCTGGCTAGCTTAAATTTTGATGAACAGTTTGTGAATCAAGTTGCTTTGCAAAATAATTCAAAACATTTATGTGTAACCCACCTTTCCCATGGTGTTAATGATTAAATTCCTCTTCCCATCTAATAAACCCCTGCATTTTAAAATTTGATTAAAATTTAGAAAAACAACTGATGAACAGGTGCACTAAAGCAATATTAACTAGGATAACACCAGTTAAAAATGAACTTTTTATGCCCTTGTCAACAGGGTTGAGAGAGGATATAGTACTTTCCCTATTCATTCATGTTTTTGTTCATTACACCATAATTTTGCCCTCAGTATCTTGGACACTAATACAGGTACACTTCTGAAAATTTAGATGTGAATGCATCAAAAGAAGAAAAACTACTATCAAAAGGTCATCATTGACCTAATTTTCATGCTGGTTTTGTCACACATTAAAAATCTTGAAAGCTATTCCACTTCATTGTCATTGTGAAAATTAATACTGTATGTGAAAGCATTGCAAGGAAACTAACTTGACCATTCCTGAACTATGTACATTTATAAAGCCTCTTAATAGACTTAGACTTTAGATAACGTTGCCAAGTTCTACGCTTGATTATCTCAGGTCTTCTCGCTATTTGTTAACCCAATTGTATGTCATCTAACTTTATTTCAGCCCTGCACTAAGAAAGCTTTGTTGGTATGGGTGTAAAAATCTTTCAATTTTGTGACTTCTAACTATGCACATGTATGAAACCACCTTATAGCTACTTCTTTTGTCTCACATGTTTTTTCTCTGTTTTACAGCGTAATTATGATTTTCATGTGATAAAAATTGGATTCTCTTTGTAGTCAATTTTTATATCGTCTCCAATCTGGTTTTAACAAAATGTTCAGTCTCATTCTGCAATGATCCTTGTAAATTATTTTTTCGTATATCATTTAATAAAATTGCTGTACAGAGTATTCAGATTTAATTGATCAAAACTTTCTTCTCATCCAATGAATCTTCATGTAACAGAAACTGATGGAAATAAAGAAACTTCTTGCAAAACATCCATCACAGGTTTTTGAGGGAGAACAGTACAAAATTTTGGATAAAGGTTTGAAAAATGTGTGACAATAGGAATGGCTTGAGCAGAAAGTCAGTGGAAATATAGTTAAGTTCAAAAGAAAAATGAACACCAGAGGACTGATCTTTGCAAGAAAGAGTTTAATTATACCAGTCATGGTTGGTTGAGCAGCAGCCAACACTTCCAAAACAAGATGCATACAGAGAAATTTAATGTCAGAAGTACTAATTAAAACTAGTACATGGAGTGCTTGAAAGGAAAAAATACCTTTGTTGAGGAAATAAAAATAACTGAACACTTATTTCTGTTTGCAAAATAGAGATCTAAACCATTTTGACATTAACTATTTCTCCCAAAATTTATAAGTGTCAACTGGACATTTATTTAAAATCAAGAGTCAGTAATAGCTACCTTTGCATTTTGTTTACTAATCATGGTCATTTCAAAGCTACAGCATGTTAACAGCAATTGCAAAGTAATTTTATAGGGATCTTATAACTACTGTCAAACTTTATGGATTTTTGTTGATACTGACAAAGTCTTTGAAAGAAATAAAATTAGGTCATGCAATAGTGATGCATTGAGAAATTATGAATTTTAATTACTTTGTGTTCTAATCAACCAAAATTTCTTATTGTGATCTTAAATGTGACTATTGGATCCATATTTAAATTTGAATCAATCTTTATCCATTGTTCACTTTATTTGAAAAGTTAAACTGTATTTTAGAGATTAAAAATTCTTAATTTCCTTACTCCTATTAGCATCACAGCCTCAGGGTCATAGGCAGCGTTCATTGATATATATCTATGGCTCATCTGGTGGCAAACCATGTTTTTGCTTTTGAAAAGAAAGCTTTTGTTTTGTAGATTTTCAGGAACATCTTAAATTTGTCCCTTTTTTGCTTCCTTGTTTTCAAATTTTTCAATTCTCTGAGAGATTTACATGCTTAAAATTTTCATTAACAGCCACCAGTTTTGAAAATGTGGGAAAGCCCTGTTCAATGTTCTAATGGGAATGTATTTTCTAAATGGACCACTGTGTGGTCAGGCATGTGTCATGTGAATGGTTGTATTTAAAACTACATATGTAATAATAAATGCAAAGTATTTCTTTATTTCACCAAATCATGTTTAGTTGGCAGCTTCATTTTTTTTTTGGCTGGTATTTGTTATAGTGTAAATTTTGTTTTTTATTGAACTTTTAATGAAAACAATTTCATTTTCATTTTCAGATTAAACCCATTTGTGTTGTTTTACTCCAAGTTGGATGGGCTAGACCTTTGTATTGATGCTAGTTCATATGGAAATGATGCTCGCTATTTGAGGCGGTCCTGTCAGCCCAGTGCTGAGGTGAGTATGATAGTCAAGAGCTTTGTAGACTTATTTGTTAAAAATCAGTTAACACCATTGTACAGGAATTGCTGGACGTGTAAATTAATACTCATGTTTATATACAACTCAAAATGTAATAGATCATGCATCTGGTATTGGCAATGTTAATGAAGATAAACACATCTTTAAACAGTTACCAACGTTTGCACTTCTTTGAAAAGTTTTTAAATTTAGGTAGTTATTGTGAAACAAATATAAAGGGCAGTGAAATAAAAAAAACTGCTTACCTTGTATTGTGTCTGTTCTTTATATATTATATATACTCCTACATCCCATCTAACTATAAATCCCAGTCATATAAACAGTTTTGAATCCCACAAAATAAATCCAAGATGTTTATATGTACATATAAAAACATGAATGAAATCTACACTCTAATTACAATGTTGAGAGTGGTACCCCTAAAAACTGTAATTATCTACACATAAATGACGATGTTATCATGTATATTCCAAGATATGCCCACATCTCCTTGATGCTGATTTCATACCATTTCATGTCTTGCTTTTGGTCCCCTAATTTCTTGGCAAAATCATTTGTTTCTTTCACAAGATTTTCCACCAGACATTCAGGAAAAAACTTTATCAAAAAAATATCATTGCTTAGTGGTCCAAGCTCCATTGTTGAACCAACATGAGAATCAAAACCATTGATCTCGAATATGGCAAGGTCATCACTCCATTGTGCAAGTGGGACTATGTCCAACCTTTTCATCCGATTAAAAATCACTTGCATCTGGTGTTGAAATGTGATGAACATCAGTATCTGATTCATTTTCTAATAATGATCCATTAAACTCTTCGATATTACTTGCACTGAACCCTTTAAAGTTGCTTATATCTGAATTGGAATCCATCTTTGTATATCTCGAAAACACGTGCTTCGTAAACTGTGGAAAATTCATCGCAGTGTGTCTAAATTTAACCTCTCAGCTTTCAAACTTGTATCAAAATGTTGAGTAAACAATCCTCTCGTTGGTTATGATAATAAAAAATATGTACATTTCCATATTTTCGACCAATGAACCCTTAGTTAACAGTGGTATTGTGCGCACATAAGCGACACTGGGGTTTCGAGTACTGCTGAACTTTATGCACGAGTAACACTGGGGTAGTAAACTAGGCTTATTGGCATTGTATATATGTGTCAGTGGGATTCAGGAGCTATTTACAGGAGACACTTAGATGCAGTAGTTATAACTAAATGGTTAAACAAGAGTTGTATGGAAAATGATTATGAAACCCCATGAAAAATAAAATTACAGTTTCATTTAATTCTTTGTCCTGTAATGCAACAATTATATCCTTTTTTATCTGCCTTGTTCCATCTGCCACAATAATATGGTACAGTTTACCTTGTTTGTGTAGTGATTGCCTTGCTTTAGTGGTCATATTAGGTTAAGCTTTGGTCCCACACGCCAAGTTAATATGGTTCAAACCATTGGTTGAATTCTAATATGTTTTTGATTATGCATCATGTAATTTAACCAAATAAATTTAACAAAATAAATTTAAGTCAGTCATCCACACACATTATATGTATATGCATTATGAAGTGGATTTATATTTGGTATTCAGAGCAGTGGAAAAGAAGGAGAATCGGTTAATTTACAGGATATTCAGAGTAAAAAAAAAGTCTTGAGCAGTAGGATTTCCATTAGTAGTTATTCTTTTCAGTCTCATTGAAGCATGATCATATTAGTTTTAAAAAAGCTAGTGAACTGCAGAGCCCATAGGGGATCTTGAAAAATGTGTTTGTCCCTCAAGGCCTATAAAAAATCTTGATAATTCAAAATATTGTCTGAGTACCTGTAAAAGCCTTGATGTTCTTTAATGCGAAAGGAATTATTAAATAGTTTTCATTTTACAGATTTAAATAGAAAAGAAAAGGGAAACAGATCTCTCGTTAAGTTTGTGGCCGAAGGGAAATTTCCACAACTGGTAACTGCACAGTCGTTCATTTTGAACTTCCAGTTCTACAAAGTCCAGATGTAGCCACGGTTAATTTATGAATCATTCGTATGCTTCAAAACAACTGGCTGCTGTTTCTAACCCCAGTGGCTAGATGAAAAATATAAAGTTTGAATTATGGGTTCTTTCTCAAAGAGCTTTGCAAAATACCAATTATGCCAGAAGGATATTGATTTGCATGCAGTGGGAGAGAGTACTCTATGGTCACATACAACTGGGGAAAAAACACCAAGCTCTCGTAATGGCAGCTAATATGTCAAAACAAGAAGCCTTCAACATGAAATTGTTTTTGATGAAAGAAGTATGTAAACACAGAAATTCAAGTTTAAAAATAGTAACTGTATATAGTCTTTCTTATGAAATTAGTTCCATCCTGTTCTGTATTTTGATTGAGTGGAAATAGGACAGACAATAAGTGCAATGAACATGAATCAAAACATGTAGACTACTGCTAAGCTGAGAGAAATGTTAATATATCTAATATGAGATAGTTAAATATCCAGATGCTATTTTTAAAGAAGTGATAGAACAAAAAAAAAAAAAAAAATCTCTCTGGGTTTTTTGTTGTGTGTTATGGAGGTGGGTGAAGAAGAAAGCGGGTACTGAAAAAAGAGATAATGACAGCTGATACTGATGACAGTGCATTGAAAGCAGAGATCCATAGGAAAATTTACTTTTTCACGATATCAAAATAATTTGAGAAAAAATCACTGAACTTTGAGCTCATGAAATACAGCTTGATGATAAGTGCAAGAACTGATGAAAAATTCACTGTAAAATATTTTGGACATTGTAAATAGTTTTGTGTAGACAGAATAAAATGTACATTGTTCAGCGACTGTTCATTATTCTAATGCCCAGATGTTGGATGCTTAGTATTGATGGGATTGATATCAATGACTTCATGTTGTTGGGGTTTTTTTATTTTTAATTTGCAAATGTTCCTCGTATAAAGTATTTGTAAGTATTCACTTGTGTTTGCATAATATCATTTATTTATCCTTTAAAAGTAATGTAAGAATGAACCTTGAAAAACATGATTTTAAACCTTGAGAAACTTTGAAAATTTTAACAGAAATAACCTACTAACCCTGGAACTAATGATGTATGAAGATCTGCTGGAAAATGGTCATTGTCTGCTAAACAAGTTCATTATATGTACATAACATGCAACTTTGTTGACTATAAAAATGTTTTTGTCTGCTATGTTAGGGACATTTCAAGAAGGATGTTTTATTTATTGGAGTCTTAGAATTGGGTGATGCTATATAGATATCAGCTAAGGCAGGTCTTACTTGACCTCTAAAAGTTCTTGAATTTGAGGCAATCTCCAAAAAGTACTCGAAGGTGCTTGAAAGACACAGTATTTGAAAACTTCTTGAATTTTTTAATTAACTTGTTTCATTGAGGAACAAAAAGATTGCTTGAGTGTTCACTCCAAAACATTATAGTGTTTGACAAGACATTTTATGTCCTTGTACTAATGCTTGAATTTCCTGATAAATTGTATGATCCATTACTACTTCTCAATATGGCTAACAAAATATGATGACTTCTCAACCATTTTAATAACTTCAGAAAAACTATTCAACAGAACTTGACCAGATTTGACAGAATCCATACATGAAGAGGTTTTAGTTCAACAGGTTGTAGACTTGAATGGCTTATGGGATTCCATTGTACATCTGTCAGACTGTCAGACCTTGAAACCACAATGATTACTCCTATTATCTCATGGATTAACTGAAGTTTTTAAAAAGTAGTTGGCAATAAAAACAGCTGATGCGCAGTGCAACTTGTGATATCTCAATACTAAGAGATCTTGAGGTAGCCATAATAAAGTAAATGCATTAACAGTTGATGGTCTCATTTAGAGTAGTGATACCAGAGAATGTGGCCAAACCCAGGGATAAAATAGTTTGAGTATGTGTTGCTAATTATTGATATTTTTTGTTTTGCTACAGATACGTCATGTCGTAGCAAATGGTCAAGTTCATTTCTTTGTGGTTGCAACTAAAGAGATTCCAGTTAATGCAGAGATCCTAATCCCATTTGACTATGATTACAAGCAGTGGTGAGTATTCTGTTGGCTTAACAGTAAAAAAATGTTTTTTTTAAATTGTCAAGGATAACCACAATCATTTATGTAGAGAATCACTGTAAAGTGAGAAACTTTCAATCCATGTTTGTTCATGGCCTTGTTTTGCATAAAAACTAAACTTACTTCATGTCTGTGAATTTATTTATTGTAAGGATACAAAGAACATCAATGCTTCCTTAAGAATAACAGATTGTACTTATTTCCTTAATCAGATAATTTGTGGGAAAATGTTATGCAAATTACATGGATGATGAATTAATTTTCAATAATACAATTCCAGTTAGCTTTTAATAGGCTCAGTTGAATCACAATCTGACATTATCACTTTGTACAGGGTTCCCACATGGGTTTTGAATTCTGGAAAATGTCTTAAATTTGAAAACTGCTTTTCCAGGCCTTGATGTGGGTCTGTATAAATGTCAATAATGGCAACAATACTGCATAAATTGGATTAAAAAACACAAAAACTCATTTTATGACAAAGCGAACATTTATAACAAGGAATTGGGTTATACACGGGTTTCATATATTATATGCTAAATGTATTAAAAGCGTTTAGAAGTTTTTTTTTCTTTCTGATATTTTTGTGATTAGACTCTAACTTGTGTTTACAAATCTTGTGTGATATCTACAGGACTATTTAATTTAAAATTTTCATGTTTAGGATAGGCAAAAAGGGGAGGTAAAATTTTAATTATTATGAAGAAAAGAAAATCAATTCATGGCATTTATTGTGAATTTCAATCTATTCTGAATATTGACATTATAAAGAACAAATGGTCAATCTGTACAAATACAAAATAAAATAATCATAAAATATTTCGTGAGAACTCTGCCAGTTTCTTTTACTTTCTGATTTGGCAGTTTAATACTGCTTCATGAAAAGTATGATATTGCTCAGAATTTATCAGAATTATTAAGAAAGTACAATTTACATTCAGAATTCAATGTTGCAACATACACAATTTACACCATAGAAATGCAGATTTATTGTAATAAATTAGTGGAAAACATACAGTGTGAAAGAGTGAATGGGGAATATTTCAAGAGTTTTGTCCATGTGACTGACATCCTTTGAAGAATTGTGGAAGTATTTAATGCAAGTTATTTTTCTGTTTGTTTATTATTTGTCAGTAATTTTAAAGATATAAAAATTGACCAATACTATGTTGTCATAATTTAATTCTAAAGTGGCAGTTTCCATTGATTATTGGAATATGTAATACCCTATGTCCTAATTAATGTTGACTATTGGAATATATAACACCTTGTGCCCTAGTTAATGTAGGCTATTAAAATATATAACATCCAGGATGTTTGTTAAAATTGACTATTGTAACATATAACATTCAGTATCCTAATTACTGTTGACTATTAGAATATATAACACCCAGTGTCCTAATTAATGTCGGCTATTAAAATATAAAACATCCAGGATCTTTGTTAAAAGTTGACTATTGGAATATATAACATGCAGATCCAAATTAATGTTGACTTTTGGAATATAGAAAATCCAGTAACCTAAGGCCCCCCCCCCCCAAAAAAAAACAATTGGTGTGTTTCCTGTTGCACGGGTTTTATATTTTTTGGATATGCCAGTCATTTTCTTTTTGTTTTTCCTTTCACTTTTTAATTTTTTTAAAATAAATATTTAATATGAATTATATAAAAAAAATTAAACATGTGGGCAGGGTCAGCAATGAAAAGAGGGATAGTCAGCTGACCGGAAACGTGTTTTGTTGGTCTAAGTAAAAGTGACATTAATAAACTGCTCATCTGTTGTTTTATCATTTTAGTTCTTTTTGTGTTGAGTGTGCCTGTGAAAGGAACAATTGTCCCGTCTCCAGGTATCATAAAAGAGTCTTAAAGCTAAAGTCAAAGTGAGTACCTTCTGTTTGTTCTTTCTAGTATTTTGTCAATCTTATCTCTCACTTTAATTCACTCTATCTTGGTTTGCATGAGTGCAGGTTTGTGTATGCATGGAAACTGGTCAATACTTCACAGAAAAGTTACAAGTCCACATATAGATCAAACTGTAAATGTTAGCTGAAGAACAAACAGATCACTGTATTTTCATAAAATGACCATGTCAGATGTATCTGAATATTTCAAATATTCAAGATGCAAATCAGAACTTCCATCCTATTTAAATATCATGTTATTGTGCATCTATTTTGAAGTTCCAGTTCTAGTAAACAGAAGAATTCATGTGTCTGGGCTGTCTCAGCTCAAAGTAGACCTTATAGTTTTCTGAAGAGTATATGTAATTTTCCGTCAAATATTCAAATTTGTCTACAGATGAGAAAACATTACATGTCTTCTGAAGAGTATATGTAATTTTCAGTCAAATATTTAGATTTGTATAGAGATGAGAAAACTTTAAAGTCTTCTGAAAAGTATATGTTTGTTTGTTTTGTAGGGTTTAACGCCACTTTTCAGCACACGATTGGCCAGTATTATTGGTGGAGGAAGAACCTGGGAAAACCCCTGGAAAGAACCACTGACCCACGAGAAGCTACTGGCAAGTTTTCTCACATAACTACATTAGCCAAATCTTAGACTTGAACTTGCACAGACAGAGGTGAGATGGCAGTGATCCGTAACAGAGAGCGCTTTAGACCACTCTGGGCCCCAGAAGAGTATATGTAATCTTTCATCAAATATTCAGATTTGTTTTGAGATGAGAAAACTTTTCAGTCTTCTAAAGAGTATGTGAGCTATACTTTGGATTATGTAATGCCAAGGAAATTGTAGTCAAGTGCCATGTCTAAACAAATTTGTTATAGTGTTAAAGAAAGGACAAATTCTAACTAAAGAAACCACAATGTTTTCATAAATATCTCAACATTGAGCAAAAATTCAGTTAAGATTAGATTTTGCTCAGTAAACTACATCAAAATAATGGCAATAAAGCTTTATTATGAAAGAAGTTTTCATTCTAGGATATAACATTTTTGATAGTTTTCTTTAATTTGACTTCATAAAATCTTGCTAAGGGACAAAATTTGAGTTCAGTGAAACTGTTAAAGTGGGTCAAGGTTTCTTAAGATTCTCATTCCTGGTAAATTCTTTTACAGTTTCTAAAAGCTTGGCAAGATTTTCTCACAAGCTGCCTCTTGGCAAGAGTCAAGTTGAATATGCAATTTAGAAGAAAACGTTTTTTTAACTTTGAGATCGTGAAAAAGCTTGGCCTATATTGAGTTATGAATTAGCATTTGGCATGAGCCCTATACTAATCATCTTTCTTGTCTGTTAAAGGAGTTGCAATTGATTGTTGCAGATTTACATTCTAAAATCATCAGCCATGGTCCATGACAGAACATATAACCTAAGTTGCTTTGGTAGTAAATAACATACTCGTCTTTCTAGTAAAATAACAAATCAAACCTGTCTCCTTGCCCATCTGTTCATTAATTGTGCTTTCTTGGTGCAGTTAGTTTCTGTTTTTGTGTGGCACTCATTCTTATTCCAGAAAAATGCACCTGATAATGGATATCTGTCACCAGTCTGTTTTATTAGTTTTTCGTAGTACTTTTTAAATGACATTTTTCAAGTTTTGCTGATAAAATGGCCCAAAAATGTTGTTGTTGTTGTAGGGTTTAACGCCATTTTTCAGTACACATGGGGCTATACATGGCAGCCAGTATTAATTGTAAAGGAAGAACCTGGGAAAAAACCCGGAAAGAACCATGACCCATGAGAAGCTACTGGCATGCTTTTCACATACCCACATTGGCCAAATCTTAAGACTAGAACCCAAGCAGACAGAGGTGAAATGGCAGTGATCTGTAATGGTGAGCGCTTTAGACCACCTCCTAAAATGTCAGTAATAAAGTTCATCAGTTTGAAACCCCCAACTGACTTAAATTACAAGAAACTACTAAGTGAATAATTTCATGTATGTCATCAAGGAGTGACACAAAATAAATTTGCGTCAATGGTAAGGTGAAATTTATTCTAGGATGGAACATAAATGGTCAAAACAAACTTTATATCTTTTTAAAAATATATTTGAATTCCCATGATCTAGGTCAGTTCTTTATCTATCAAAGTTGCATCAAATGAGCAGGTAAAAGAATCACTTTGTCCATAAGCAAATGATTTAAAATGACCATCTTTTTAAAATCCGACATTCACACCCAACATCAAATATTGAACAAAGTAAAGGCACAAGAGTAGAGATTGTACTTGAAATATAAAAGTCTAAAAAGGAAGGGACATGAAGATGTCAAGTCACAAATTGTTAATTCAGTTTAGCTTTTTCTGCATTGCTGAATCAACCCTGTTATAGGGAACCACTTTTGCATCTCTTTACAAACTTGTTTTGTTAAAAGAATTGTTGCAAATGGATCTTTTGTTGTAATGTTTCCTTATTGCAGGAACATCAGTACATCTCCCATAAAGTCTGAAAAGTCTCCTGTCAAGTCACCAGTCAGATCTCCATTAAAATCTACGTCAAAATCACCAACAAAGTTGAATATTGAAACATCTTCTGATAGTTCAACAGCAGCAGCAGTAACAACAACAACAACAACAACAATGGCAACAACAACTATGATTACAAGAAGATCCCAAGTGTCACGCCAAAACTTTATAAGTTCAAAGTTGCAGGTATTTTCAGTGTTGTATAAAATGAATAGTCCAAAACCCAGGTTAGCTTACAGCATAATCTGTCTAATTGTGGTTTTGAATCTACAGTAAACCCTGTCTTGATTGATCTCTGCTATGAGATACTGTCATTTATGATACCAAATTATAATCCTTTGATCAGTTTTATCGTATAAATGCAATGTCATGCATGGCCATCTATAGAATACAACCAGAGACCACATTTTTAGGCAGAATATGTATTTGAATTTACTGCATTGTAAAAACAGCTAAAAAATAGTATTGACCTTGATTTAATCTTTTGTAAACCTTGCTACTTGAGAGGGTCCATGGGCAGTGTAGATTGTCCTAAACAGAATTGCTATGAGTGACTGTTGCAAAAAATGGTGACAGATACCAATTGAAGCCTTATACCCATGATGTCAGTAGTAAAGACTTAAGTAAAAATAAAACAAATTTCAATTACCTCCTAGTTTCTTAAATTTTGCACGTCATAAAGGTTGTGTTTCTTGACTATTAATCAGACTAAAAGAATTGTCACCAGCTGTGACTGTAGTGCCAAAGTCTTATGAATATCCATTAAGATTTATCATTCCTTCTTCAAATGGAATAGTCATAAAAATATCTAGTCCATTCAGAAGTTTGTATTGTTTCTTTACCTTTATTGAAAACTGCACAATGATGAAAATGTCATAATGAGAAATCTTTTTAATGGATTCGTTGTCTTAGTTGAGTACATTGTCCTTCGAGTTAATCCATTTATGCCTGGGGTGATTATGGTCTTTGTCTTTTGCCTTGAATACCAGCCATTGACGATCATTTTCTAAATTTGTATTGTCATTTTTAAATTGATTGTCACTTATGTTACAGTGATTATGACCAACACACCAGTCATATGCTCACATTAGTGCAGCAAGTTTTACCCTTTGTATTTGGAATTAATCTGTTTATGTCATCAGATAGATTCTGTTTCTGGATGAAGTAAATATGTCTTCTAATTTCATTTAGTCTTAAATATATTCCATATTTATCCAAAGACTTGTCAAAACAACAACTGATAACTGATAATACTTTAATAACAATGGAAGAATCTCAAATGAAAAGAGAAACATTCTAACACGGGAGGAAATAATATAATTGCAAGTGAAGTTAACCTGCGAATAGGATAAATAAATATTACCTTAGTTCATTTGGCAATTTATATGTTAACTTGATTGTTCTATAACCAAATTGTCAGGACTGCTGAACTTGGGTTACATTAAGGTTTTTCATTGACTATTAATTGCATTGCAACTGCTAATTAAGTGTTAATGCAGTTTGTAATATCTTGCATGGAATCTTCTCCTCCCCATTTTGGTTATATTTCAGAAGGGTATATGAATTCAGTTCAGATCTGTTGATGACTATTGATCTTGCTATTTTCATGAATTATCTGTATTTATATCAGCAGGTTGATGTTGTAGGCGTGGACCAAGAGCAAGCAAATGCTGAATTGTCCCCAGTTGAACCACCACAGATTACCAATTCTGCATCCTGCAAATACTCAACAGAAGAAGAAAATTCACAAGCAGGAGAAGATCCACTAACCTCTTCTGCTGAACCAAGGAAAAAGGTTTGGTTGAAGCTCCATTGCACAAAGTATATCAATTTATATCCCATTTACAGGGTTCAGTCTTGGCTTGAAGGACATGTGTTTAATGGTAATTTTGAAAGATGCCATGACAGGTTTCAATGTACTAATATTTTTTGGCATTGGACATTGTGTAGTTTATGATAATAAATGTAAATAAACTAACATTCAAAAGTATTTCTTCATGGAGTTTGTTTTTATCTGCATTATTCGCATATTCATTCAAAGGGACTATCCAGCAGTTGATTCACATCAGAACTTGATGTTTACAAGGGTCTGTTTGTGAAAGGTTAAATGCAGATAAATTACAAGTTTCTCTTTTTATGCAATTAAATGTTTTCAGGTGCTTATTTTGTTGGCAAGTATAATGGTGTCATTTGATGTGTTTTGTTTACATAAAATTAGTTTTAAATAAAAATATGAATAATATTACAAAACAAACAGACAATGACATGCAAGACTTTTAGCTCTGCTGGTCATAGATGGTATGATGGTTGTTCATTAGCACAGATTTGTTATCACTGTTCCCCCTAAACTACTACCGGGTAAGTGGATTACATTGAAGCTTTCAATATTTATTCATCTCAAGGTCTAGTTGGTTCTAAATGAAAATGGTCCTGCTGAAATGTCAAATAAAGACAGCCTCGATATTACTGATAAATAAATAATCATATTAACATCAGGTTTTCACTAAAAGGCTGGGTTCTCATGATAATGATGAAAAATCCTGTAAATAAATTTTTATATATAGAGAGCAGTAAAAAAAAAAAAAAAAAAAAAAAAGGAATGGAATAAACATTTTGTCATGAAAATGAATAAGAAAGTCATGGAAAGTGGCCAAAATTTACATCTCAACCATACTTTATTGTCATTCTTAAGTAATAAAGAGGGTGGAATGGATGCCTGAAAGGGGAAGTGGAGGCCAGCTTGACAAAAGAAAGCTGATTATGTGTTTTCCTTTCTTATCATGTTGATTAATAGTTTTATGCTGATCATTATTTTCATTATTTCCTGTGTACAGAACTGTATATTCTAAAACTGCTAAATGAAGATGAAGTTCTATTAACATCCAATGTGAAAGCCATCTGTAATAACTTGTCCTAATACCACATAGATGGGCATGGAGTTTTCACTGTGAAACGTATTCTGATGGCTTAATTTTTTAAAACATTTTTAGGAAATATCTTCCATCACAAAATATTTAAACTCGTTTTTCTACAGACTATATTTTCTTCAATTTATTTGTCCAACAAATTACAAAATCAGTCTGTCTAATGAAGATGTTCCAAGACCCGACAATATGTACTATTATTACCCCTTGAAAGGTTTTCTTCCGGTTCCTGACTGTGTTGTTTTTTAAGCAATGACAGCTACATTTTGAAAGTGCTTTTACCATTTTTGTCAATAAAATACAAATTCAAATTAACGTAATTTTGTTTGAAGATTCAGAACACAAATTTGTATGTTTTCATCCTGGAATAATAAGACAAGATAACTTGAAGTCAAGCTTTGATGATAACCAATGTGATTAAAATCAGATCTCCACAGTCCTTGGAGAATTGTTTATCGGCCATGATATAGCGACCTTTGAATTACCCTATGGAAATGCAGCTGTCAGAAATTTCAAAGTGAATCAGATCGTTCATCCAGCTAAGCCAACCAGAAGTCTTGTATGCCACCACTCTTAAAGGCAAATCCTGTGGGGAAATTTATACATGCAGATATTATCATCTAGAGTATATGGAATGCTCTAAATTTAAAACTAAGATTTACAAGATTAGGACAATACCTGGCTAGATTAAAGGGTGAAATGGAAATGCTAGAATCATTTGAGCCAATAATGGAATTCATCGTTAAGGCAGCAGTTCAAGAAATCTTGCCTCCATCAAAATTCCATCCTCTACCAACAGTCATTTTTAAGGTGAAAAGTCTCTTTTGATGTTGACGAAGAAAATCCATCATTTAGAACTTTGCCATAGTTGTCAAAGTTGCAGAAATCACCTAGCATATCTTGGAAACAGTTCATGACCCTTTTATCATGAATTGGGATTGCTCTTGTGGCCTAATGGTTAAAGTGTCCGCCTCTGGTGCAGGAGGCTGTGGGTTCAAACCCTGCAGAGTCATATCAAAAACATAAAATTGGTACTAACAGCAGCCTCGCTTGACGCTCAGCATTAAGAGGTTTGTGTTAGGACTGGTCGGCCTGGTGTCAGGATAATGTGACTGGGGGTGGGTGGGTGTATCATGCTACGTGTCTGTGGCACGATGCCCCATTGCTAAACATCACTATAAACTGCCTCACTGCAGACATTGTAGCGATATGACTGAAACATTGTTGAAGCTATGTTAAAAGTCGTAACCACACCCTGCCATTAATACTGGCTGCCATCTATATAGCCTATCTTGTGCTGAAAAATGGCATTAAACTCTGCAACAACAATAGCATATGAAACTTTCTCATTCAAGATACTCTGTTGTTTACATAAGGGGGTGGGGTTCCTTTACTCTGAATATACAGATATGGATTTAAATGTCTCCGTTTTTTGTGTGTACCATTTTCCACCAGCAGCACACTTCATTTCCATACTGAATAACAAGGGTGATATACTTGGAGGGTTGCTATAGTAATGTCACACAGACTTGAATCATAGAAACTGCCAAAGTTGTACCGGGCCTAGGTGGAATAATTTCCATTTTCTAACTATTGATTGCATGAAGTTGAAATATTCTGATATTGCCTGAATCATCATAGAGATAAGCGATAGATCTTGGGTCTACTTTTAACAATTCCTATACTTATCCTGTTTTTGAAAAAAACAACAAAAAACATAAGTTCATGTATTTTTAAATTTTCAAAATACCAATTGTTAAAATAACTAATTTAGTTTGCTAAATATTGTCCTTCTACCTTGTGTATCTCCATGCATTGCATTGCTTGGGTATGTACTTAATATTGGTAATGTTCATTGTTTGTGTGGCGTGGTGATGATTTTGAAATGGTTGGTTGTTTTCTTTTTTCAAATAATCAACAATGACCTGGATGCAGGTCTTTATAATAGAATGTTCATAACAGTTTCAGTTTGATGATCAAGTACTTGTCCCAACATACAAAAAGTTCAGATCAGAGCATCACAAGAAAGAGGTTTTGTCTGCCAAGCATTTACTGAAGAAGCTTCCTCATTCATACTCTTGGCAAATTTAGGATGTTGGAATCCCATGAAAAAGAAATGTCAAAAAGGGAATCTGTGATGTAAATCCAATTGCAACAAGACCACGTGTAGTTTTCCAGTTATATGTTGTTCAAAACAGTTTGCATCAAGTAATATGTATTTCCTAATTGACTAAGTGAAATGATTATTTTCATATTTAACTCATTCAGCCCCAACAAACTTATCAGTAACACTGCTTCTGTGCCCTATCCACACTAAGCTGTGTCTAGCTGCTTGTGCCCCAGAGTGTTTTACCTGTTTGGAAAATTTTGTAAACATCATGCGCATGCCTTCACACTTTCTGTAATTTCTCTTCTTGTATCCAATATTAATCCATGAAATTTTCACCAATTAATCCAAATGAATTTGTCTACACAGTGATGTATTTTTTTCTTCTGTTTGTCCAAGTCTTTCACAATTTATTCATACACTTTTTACAAAATTATGTGCAACATTGTTAGGAATATCACATCATCAGCACTTAATTCCATTAAAATAAACCAGGAAAATTTAATATGTATTATGGTTTGAAACAATTTGTACGTACATTTACTTGGCAATGTTCACATCCAGTTTTTGGTTTAGATAGAACTTTGTTCAATAAACACATTTTGCAGGTTGGATACCACGTTTTGTTCGGTGATACCATTAATACAATATGCATTTTTGGGCATTTGGATTGGTTTTGTTTGCGATTTCCGTGTACAGTTTCTCTGGAAATAATAATAAATGGAAAAAAAACTAGAGTTTTCTTTTTTCCTTGTCAATTTGTCAATGTTTGTTGTAGGTCCAAGATTTGGTCCACTAAAATCATTGATTTGGACAGGCAGAAGACGATCTCTCCAATCTGCTAGATCGGCAGAAACTCTTTCATTTTCACTATCGGCATCCTCTTCTGATGATTCAGTCTCAAGAATCTTCAGTGCCCTATTTGAAATCTCGCAAATTATCCAACTGTTGAACATATCTTTCCTCTACTTACTCAATATTTTCAAGATCAAACCGGAGAAACTCCTCATTTTCACCCTCACCTCCATAAAAGATCACTTGTGCTTTTGCCATCATTTTATGATTTTTCAAGAACAGAACACGTGTATTGAAACTCCTCTCAAGTAGTAATCCTTGGTTTCTGAACATTTAAAGTTTGCCCAAATGAAAGTAAATTCATTTCTGATTGGTTACAAGTGGATCTGATTCTTGGAAAAGCCCCATTTGTAACCAATCAGAGACTTTCTCTCGACCACACATTCGGACCGCGGAGTAGCGGCACCGGCCATTGAATGCAGTCGAGAAACTTCACGTAAAGGCGGTATCTGCCATTGAATGCAGAAACTGGATTACCCACAAAGGCGGTATCGGGGCCGAATGAGTTAATCACTTTGGAAATAATTCTGGTAAAGTTTTTAAAGTAAATTTACTTGTGTATCATTCATTTACATGACAGGCATCACGTGATAGATTATTTACTGTACTTTACAAGTCATATTACCTATCTGATGTGTACTTACCTTAAACGGTAAAAGGAGGATATGGAATGGCTATGATGGGAGAAAGTCTTAATATTCTACTAGTATACACACCAATATTAGTTGTGTTGTTTTTTTGTTTGCAGTGTTGATCTTTGAGATGTTTTTCAGCAACTTTGCTGTTTTGTGTTATATTTTGGAGAATTTATCAATAGTTACAAATCTTCAGATAATTGTAATTTAATTTTGCTTTCTTTATATACTTTATACACCAAAATAAAATCCTAAATTTCTATTTTATTTATCTTGACTGTCTATATTGAGTTCTAGCAATAGAAATCAGCGCTTGAGCTTGAACAAAGCAATGATCGTGCAGTTCTCTTTTTTTAATAGAGATCAATACTGCATTAGAAACAGGCCATTAATTGTATATTATTATTTTCATAGTATTTGGAAAGTACATTATGACTAAACAGATTTTGGCAATAATTTTAGACATGGCAGGATTGCAGATGACGAAATTAGCAAAGAATTCATAAAACTAAAAGTTGAATAGGTATATGCAAGAATTGTCTAAATTCTTTTGGACTTGTGGTATTTTTTGTTGGTATACTGTACTGTATAGTGAGACATACTAAATTAAGTTGATGTGTAAATTGTTTTTCTCTGTTTAAATGCAATTGGTCAGTAAAAGAATAGAATTCGGAAGAAATGTTAAAAAAAATTGATTTAGTTATTAATGAATACTAGTACTTTCAAAATCTGAAGTAAATATGTATATCATTTCAGTTCCATTCGAATATGGTAATACTAAAATAAAATTATGCACTCTAGGCTATCTGCAGCCAGAAAATCTACAGGAAAGCTGATAAATATTGTCTTGTTTATCTAGTGCACATTTTACATTTTGCTTTCAGAGTAGAGAGGAAAGAAAAATGGAGGCCATTATGAGAGCTTTTGAAAAAATGGAAAAGAGGCAGGAGAGGAGAAAAGAGGCTTTAACTCGCTTGGAACAGAGTCGCAGAAATAGCAGAGATGAGCCTGATGAGTGTAGAAAGGAGAATACACAGGTACCCTGAGTCATTTTTCTGCAGTTGATATTGTTAAATGGCTCCTGTAAAAAGAGAAGAATGATACATTTCCATTACTGTCATAAAACCGAATTGTAATTCGCAAATTACTCTACCTTTTTGTTTTAGCGTTGTTAAAAATCTTTTTGCTGCTTCTCAGAAATAGAAAGTGTGCCACTGCTGCCATCATGAGAATCTTATTACTACTCCCCCTGATTGGATTGTCAAAATGTTTTTTTTTTAATAAAAGACTTGAGATGTTTAGTTGGTTATGAATGAAAATGGTTCTGATCAAACTCTATAACCATCATGACTACATAGTGTCTGTTTGGTCCTAAATGGAACTTGGGCACATCTGATATCCAGTATGGCCACCAATGTAGCAATCTGGAAAATCTTGCCATTCAACCAAGTGTGAAGTCATACCAACATAAGGTTTTTACCGGAAGACTTATAAAATGGTGATGATCTGATGTCCAGTATGATCGCCATAAAGGCCATCATGAAAATCTTATCCCTGCTCCATTTAAATGTCAGTTTGACACTGGATTTTCATTAGGTTAGTTCTGTGGTGTCTAGTTGGTCCTATTTTGACACTTAAATGGCCACCATCTTTAAATATAAATTTGTAATATTCTCGTCAGGAAGAAGTCTTCACAAAATGGTCTCTGCTCACTATGTAGTAAAGTTTCTGTTCAGATGAGAGGAGGGACCCTTAGTAGACTTTTTTGCAACAAGACTAAACAACATGCTCCCTATTTACATTAACCTCTTCCTAGATCTTTAAATATAAATATGCCTTCCAGATAGATAGTTAGATCAACAACAGGTTTTCACCACTTGAAAAGGTTTCAGTGGTGCAGCACTCGGGACAATGTTTTAGTCCTCATGGTTCCTCCTGATGAGTTGAGTTTGAGATCCCCCGTTTAAAGAATTCACATGTGTTCTTTGTAGATTGGCTTGACTTAGAACTAGTGTCATTTTCTTTGCACTGTCATCAACATCAAAAGATGATTTCCATATCTTACACAATCCACTACTTTGTACAAAATCTTAATTACGGAAACGCCAGCCTTGATGCAGTAGTGGAAAAAAAGTCAGATAATGATTTCTTCATCAAGGCACAGATGTTGTCCTTTGACCGTAGCATTCAGACTTTTAATAACTGAGGCCAGTCTGGGTTAACTGCCTAAGCCAGTCCTTCCGAAATGCACTTTGTATGTATTCCACTGCATGATAAGGCAATAATATGTATTTTTTCACTTAGCTAGAGTTTGCCTGTTCTTGTATTATGTGTCAGTGCCAAAGAATGACATTGTCATGGTAATGGGGTTAATTGTATATTTATTTGGAGAAGTCTTTCATTTTGTACTGTTTTTTAATGCAGATTTCCAAGTTGGAGCAGCAGTTGCCGAAAGTTAAGAGTGGAAAAGAAAGCAAGGTTCCCAAGGACTCCAGAAAGGAAGGCAAACCAGTCAAGCAGGAGGAGCAGTCAAAGCAGAGTCCAGTAATATCAGAGAGTACAGAAGAGACTCAGGCGAAGGTGGCTGAGGAACCAACTGAAAGTAAAGAGAAGCAGGAAGTTGATGTAATAGAAATAAAAGAAGAAAAAGTGGAGGAGCAGGAAGTGGCAGCTGATAAGGAAGACCTACGGGAACTGCGACCAAGGAAGATGAAATCTAAGGGAAAGAGGGCAAAAAGAACCTCAGCAAGGAGGTAGTTACTATTTATGAAATAACTTGAAATTGAATGGATGTTTATTTTCTTCTCAGAATGTAATGTGAAAAATCAGCTTCTGTACCTGTGTTGTAGTGCATTAGGGTAGGGATAATTAGCTGCACCACAATTAAAGTGACTTTGCAAAGAAAAAAAATGTTAAAGCAGAGAGTATTTTAGGTATTTTAATACTACTACATTATCCATCACTATTGTGTAACTTACCTTTCTTGGACAAAAATTACCCTCATCCATAAAATTAAAATTCCATTCTCCCATTAGATGGAAAGTTCTAGAAAGCTCAGAACTAAAATCAACACATATCCTTTGTTGCTGACATCAATAGCCCATGCACGCAAAGTAGTACCATATGTGTGGTTGTTTCCTCTGACAATGTGTTAGTGGTAACCTTGCTCAGGTGACAGTGATGCACTTGATTTTGCATGGTGGTTTGGAAACTCCTTTACTGGGCAGCCTTAGAAAAGATTACCATCCAATTTTGTAATATTCTTGTCAGGAAAAATATTTTTGGCAAGACATTTTGTCTAGGAGAGGCATGGTAGTCCTCACAGAATGGTCTCGGCTCACTATTATCAAAGTTTCTGTTCAGATGAGAGGGGGGACCCTTAGTGAACTTGTTTGCAACAAGACTAAACAACAAGCTCCCCATTTACATTTCAATCTTCCTAGACCAGAGGGCTTGGACAGTGGATATCTTCAGCCTGAAGTGGGATAGTCTATTCACTTGAGCCTTCTCGCTATTCAGGATGATTCTGCAATGTTCCATTAAGTAAAGATCTCCATTGCTCAGCTCAGTTTGGTGGCCCAAATGATCAATTTAAGTGACCTTTACCTGTTGGTAGACCAGCTCAGGACATTGCCTCGGAGTAGGATAGTCTGTCAAATCACGGGGGCTGGTTTTCTCTATAAAACCTGGGGAAAAACATTCACAATGTAGATGATGAATCCCTTAAAGGGACTCTTGTTTTACATAATTAAAATTTCTGCATCCACTTTTAGTCAATTTGTTACATAAAATATGCCAATATGCTCCATATATATTGCTCTTTTAAAGCTCTTTCATAATTGTTTCAAAGCTTTTCTATTACAACATGTCTTAAAGGACATTTGTACGTGCAGTTTGGGATGATGTTATTATTTTAGCAACATGTTTATAAAATGAATAGATTGAATTTTGACATAAACGTGGATAATATGTATGTGTTCATTTGTACAGAAGAACCAGGTTCAGCATTAGCTGCATTAATCTTGAGGCTAATGTGTCACATGATGAAGGAAGTAATCAAGAGCCACTAGGGATGGCCAGCTGTCCAGTCACACCTGCAGATGCTGTAAATGTACCTCCATCTTTCAAGTTCCTGAAAACAAAAAGGGTATGTGTAGAAAAGTAGCAACAACTGCTGAGGGCTGTTCCAGTAAAACATGTAACCCCCGGGGGGAAGGCACCTTCAAATTCAACCAACTCACAATAGAAGCAATTTTAAAAAATTATGATCCACCGTCTGCTGCATTTTAATAAAAAAAAACATCACCCCCTACAGAAGCATATTATTTTACCTAATTTCTAGCTAGTGGTTAGAGGGTGGTAGAAGCGATTTTAATTTTGGGTTGGGGACAGATGCGATTTAAATGACTGATGACTGGAGGAGAATTCTTAGATATATAATCTACTGCACATTTTTATTTGTATCCAATGTCTGTAATCAATCATCTTTTGTTCTTTTGTCTGTCAGCCAAGTTTGTTTCTTGATTTGTCAAAAATAAACAAAAATTTAAACGTGTGAAAGTGATGCTACATTATTTATGCCTACTTGTACACTTATAATTTCTTGTCTGAAAAATATATTTTCTGCAAATGATATGTCTTAATTTTATGCCTTGCTGCATGATTGATATACAAAAAAAAAAGAAATATAGCATGTCAAAACACTGTTTCAACATCCCTATTGATCAATCAGTTTATTGTTCCATGATTTTCATCCCAACCACCCACTGGATGTAGTTAAAATATTTGATACAACGGCTGTCATAGTCCTGAAAATATTTTTTTTTAAATCTATAACCCACCATGAATTAGATTTAACAAATGGATGAAAACTGAGGAATAATCAACTGTTTATTGTCAACAACAGCAGCAGCATCACTGGTGGCCAATCAGGAACATGATGTACTTTTAACTTGGCAGAGAGGTGTAGGATGTTGTTTTGTGATTACTTGCCATTCAACATATTTGTTTAAACCCCACTTTGACCTTGTTATCTCTTCTTCAGTAGTAAAATTGGCTGCTGAATATAGATTCACTTGTGCTGAAAATGGTGTTATTAACCCTGCATTACAAATGGCAGCAGCATGCAATTTTACCTATGTTAGCTCTGAAATTGCAATTAACCAAACCTTGTATAAATTTTTTGAATGGTTGCTAAACTTTCATGATTCACAGTATATTAATGATGTGATAATTATCTGATCCATTATTATATGATTGAATACATAACTATATGTCGAAAAAGTGAATAATCAGAATTGAATATATTGAATGACATTGACCCTAATAGATGCCAGTAAGTTTTTCACTAATTGCAAAAACAATAATAAACACTTCCGCAAACATGGAAACTAAAAGAGATTCTGTTATAGTGATCGGTTATGAAGGTCAGAAACAGTGTGTACTACTACTTGGCCCTGAAAATGGTAATAAATACTATCAGGAAACTGTAGTCTAATTCAACAGTTATTATTGGTAGAAACAGTTCTGACGTCTAAGCAAGTTCTAGTGATTATATCCGTTGGGGTCTGCTCTTAGTCCGATAAATTAGCCCCCCCCCCCAAACACGTTTTGATGGACGATATGAAGTCACCCGTTTCATTAAAATGCTCAATTGCCGCATCAAATTTGTCCGGAACATGTCAGCGTATAGTTCAGACACTTACCGGTACACGGTAACAGGACTATGCAGCCACTACGTTCGAAATGGCCTCATGCATGACACATGCAGTCCCGGATTACCCATTAGGCAGAGTAGGCAACTACCTATGGGCCCCGCGACTTCTATGGGCCCCATCAGGGGCCCCAATGTGACTGTGGGTCTGGGGCCCCAAAAGTTTGACTGCCTATGGGCCTCCACGGTGCTTAATCCGGCGCTGGACACATGGTTGTGTTATTCCACGTGGATTTACAAGGCGTCAAACACAGAAATGGATAATAATAATAATAATTACATATCGCCAAAGAGACGCGAGAAATACCGGTAAGTGTCTTAAATGTACACCGATGTGTTGTGAGCTACATCAGACCAAATGAGAAATGGAACTGAAAAACTGGATTCCAAGATAGCAAACCTCTAAATTTCTGGATAATTTCTTCTATAATTCCACGTTCCCGCAGAAAACTTGAAAGTTGATCAATCCCCAACTGCCGAACACTTTCTTCCGCCATGCCGTGTCACTCGAAAACGCGCGCGCAAATCTCGCTGGATAACTCGAGGAAAAAAAAATAAATAACCCGTTAAAGTTCTCTCCCCTGCACGTTGATTCGCCGCGATTTAGACCACAAAGACGGGGGCTTTAGATGTGATTTAAATATTATGCATTGATTTTTTTTTTCTGACACCCCTACATGTGATTTCTGATTTTTTAACACAACCCACACCTGAAGTGATTTTTCAAGCCAACCCTCCACTATCAGAATATAAATAGTTTCAAACATAACCTCCTACATAGTTTTTTAAAGTGCCGTCCCCGGGGGGGATATATGTTTTACTGGAACAGCCCTGATTAAGAACTTTTTTTAATATGGTTGCTTTAGTTAAATATTTTGATTATAATTTTCATGAATAATTTCTGTCTGGAATTTTTTTTGGTTAACATTAGTAGTGCTGTATTTGGGTCTAAAACTTGAGCTTTGTATCCAAGCAGATATCCTCTGAAATGACGTTCGATTGAGAAAGTGCATGAAATGGAACTGTGACTCACAGGAACAAATACAGCAAAGAAAATTGTCTTAAAACAAATGTACTTAAAATTAAGAGTAAGATGGGAAATAATGGAATTCATAATCTGCCTAATAAACTGTTGTGTAACTGTTAAAGAGCTTGGTGATTTCTGCAGTCACAGCTATTATGATTTAATCAGCAGAACTTAAATAGAATTGGGAATATTAAAGGAGATTGTTAGGAATGGTAAACAAATAAAAGGTTCCAGCAGGGTGAAAAGACTTTTGCAAAGTACAATGAACAAATAGAATATCAGATAATTGAAAGGAAACAACTTTTGTTGTTGTTTCTCCCATATGAAATCATTTCACTGAATGCAATGATTTTTCAACACCATTTTGACACGATTAAATAAGTGATGTACATAAATACTAAGGTAGGTTTTACTTGCCCAATCATCTGCTAACCTTTACCTTTGGCAACAAAGCTGTGAGAGGATTCAGTAGTTTCTTATGTATGCATTCAGCTGTTGATTGCACCCTCAATATCTTAACTCCTGTTTCAACATTGAAAATTGGTATGTCAATGTGTCTAAAGAAAAGAAACTTGGCAGTACCAAAACTTGGTCATTTTTATTACCTAATGTTAATGCCAAATGGTTTTGTATGTTGAGCGATTCATTCATTACACACTATTTCGGACACTACTTAACCTACATACGATGATTTGTAAGTGGATGCATATTTTGGAGAACAAGCCATTCATATCAAAAGTAGGTCACTTTTACATAATTTTAATGCTTGAATTTTCATCTATTCACTACATCCACGTTATCTTGCACCATATTTTACCATGACTGATGATAATTGGTATGTAGATCCGCCTTGTGAAGAGTAACTTTACCACAGAAAGAGTAACGATAATGACCTATTTTTCACACCTGTAAGACTGTTCTTTCTTTAGAAATATCATAGTATCAGCTATTAATATCTTTGACAGTATATATGTATCTTACGGTGAGTAACCAAAACACAAAATTGGTCATTTAGAAATTTAGTGTTAGTATGACTTATTTTGTTAAGTTAATGATAGTGGGAAATAATATTAGTCACAGTCAACTGCATGTGGCATCAGTATTTTTTAAGATTTTAGTTCAAGTTTGTTATTTGCATATATTTTATTTTAGTAACCATTTAATAGATTATCATCATGCTTGGCATGAATCATTATGAAGACAAGACATCTCATTCTATAGCACATTTGCTTGCCCCTTTATATCTCGTTGTCATGATCACATTAGAAAATATGCATTGAGGCTGGTGACATTTTGTCATTTGCTTGTTTTTTCTAAACACATTCATCAATTTTCTTAATACTTTAGATGATAAATAGCAGAAACATTTCATTTTATGCTGACATTGCTTGATATGTGGTAATGGTTGCAGATTTTGAATCGGGGCTTCTTGATGATGGGTGCAGCAAGATGGCTTTGGTGTTATCAATTATTCATTGGTTAAACTCACTATCTTGGACCCTTTTTGCCCACTCATATCAAAATGTTAATGCATCCCAAAGCAGATAATGTGATCATACCAAAACTAGGTCACTGTGATAAAATCTTCACACTTGAATGACATGTTTTGAGCTGTTCTTTTTTGAACTCACAATATCTTGGTCATATTTTGCCTTCACTCACATAGCCACTGTGCCCCAGTAACTCGTGTGCATGACTCTAGACCAAAACGGTGCGAGATCAAATCCTATGATCAGAGCTGCCTCTGTTAGATACCATGGAGTGTCCTTTACTCCAATGCTCTCGGCACTAAATAACCTTCTGTTTTTGTGCCATGAACACCAAACCAAACCTTCACTGAAAAAAGTGTGAATTCTTTGCAAAAGGGATAAATTGGCCATACAAAAACTAGATCACTAAGACACTATTTTCACAAGAAAATCTTTAATATTTTCAGTTATCAATATCTTGGATTCTATTTCACCTACACTGGTTTAAAAGAAATTGCATTTTATGCAGCTGGATTCGAAGTTCGCGGTCAAACCAAAACTATATACTTAAACTCCATTCCCATGTTCAAGTGACTTCTCTGCTTCCAGTTATTACACCTTTAGTATATCGAACTCTGCTTAAAATTATTATGTGGATGCAGGTCATGAAGAGTAATTAATTCAACAGTACCAAAACTCAGATGCTTTAATTTTTTTCTCTCACTTTATTACACCCTAAAGTTTTAATTTAACACTCATTTGTTACACCTTGACTTTAGTATTTTACAGATTTATTTTTCTTACTAAAGTACTTGAACCCTCTTTCATCTGCACCATGAATATTTATCAGTGGATGCATCTCAATAAGAGTAATTCGAAAAACAAGTTGAAGTTTGGTCACTCTAACTTAATTTTCATACTGATGTAACTTTACAGCTTAAAATTCATTACATGCTTATTAAGATCTTGGACCCTACTCATGTACAATATTGAAAAGTTGTGTGTAAAGGAGATTAAAGTAGGTAACTGACCCAATTTTCATGCTTGGAGTCCTTTTTTTCTGTTACATACTTAACCCTTTTGGTTTGGTTGATCATTGAACTTGTTTTTGTAGGGTTTTACACCATTTCTCAGCACACAAATGGCTATAAATGGTGGCCAGTATTAATAGTGGAGGAGAACCTAAAAAAAAAAAAAGGAATGAACCATGACCCACGAGAAGCTACTGACAAGCTTTCTCACATACCCACATTGGCTGAATCTGAGATTTGAACCCACGCAGACAGAGGTGAGATGGCAGTGATCCGTAACTGCAAGCGCTTTAGACCACTCAGCCACTCATGGGCCCCTTGGTTGATCTTTGAATCTTGCGGACTAAGATATTGTAGCAATGGCGTGTTATCTTAAATGCTAAATTATTGGGTAGCATGTTTAAATCCTGTGGTAGCTGTTGTGGCCTATCCCTATCCAAGACAATTAACTCCCATTTCCTCTGCATTAATTCTCCTTATGAGTCTGCATATTGGTGGTTGCAAGTAAACACAAGAACCCTAAAATCCTATACTAAACAAGATGCTCAGTGTGGATATCAGTGGTAACGCTTCTGCAGCTTGTATCAACAAGAATCAGTTTGTCATTTTATTTTTAAATTGTGGTTTGAAGAGAATACACTTTTAATGTAATATAGATAACTTTTTAATGTTACTAAGTGAACAACACAATTTGTCAGATGAAAGCATGTAATACAGCTAGAAAAATGGTGGACTTTCACTACTATTCAATGGGTTGTACTGTCCTATGCAGCATCTTATGAATGAATGGCTGAGTGAGAAGAGTCAAGATGGCAAGCCTGTACCAGTGAAGACAGAGCCTTTAGAAGTAACTGTAGATGAAAGCTTGTTTGTACCCTGTCTACCCAGTCCAAGAAACTTTATGGAACGTTTACGGAGAAACAGCCAAAGTCAAGGATGTAGCCAAAAGCCTAACCCAGAATCAAGTGCTGGCTCAGCTAAAAAGGTATGAAGTGGTAAATATTTATATAAAAAAATATGAATTTGTATTGTAAAAGGAAATAAAATCCAGAGATATTATCCCCACTCAAATGTGACTCTTCAGAACTGGTAATTCACTTACATAATCAAGTGTAACTTGATATGTCACCTTTCATATTTGCAGTAAAAGCAAGTCATGTATTTGTTGCAGACAAGTGAAGTTAATTTTATTGTCATCTGGAGCTAGATTCCTTTTTTACAGACCTGCCAACTCGTACTATTTTGCCATTAGTCTTACGATAATTACCCTTAAAATATGAATATACTATATCAGCAAAAACTACAAAAAAAAATATCATTGGTGGAAAATTTGTTTATATGTTTTATTTGGATCCAGGTTTCATATTAGAAGTAGTGAAAGTGGTCAGAATTCTAGACTAACTTTACAGCAGAATATCAAACGCTTTAAACTGCACCAATTTGTTTATGCGAAGTTTCTGCATGATCAAACTGTTGATCATATAATTTTTTTTAAATGGCGTTTGACCAAGCGATGCATGTTTAAGAAAACTGTCTTGAAAAATGTTAATTAAAACAGGAAAATAAAAAAGTAATATTCAGATTCTTGTGAATAAATGCTGGAAGGGACACGGTTTTATTGAATGAAATCACATGCCATTTTGAGTATGACTCGTGGCGGGAAATATAATTGCCGTCATCATGTGAAATGGAAAAAGAATTTCCAGAATTATGTCAAGTTGAGAGACAGCAACAAGCCATTGAGCTGCATACGGTTTGGAACTAAAATTTGTGTAACTGCACTAGTGGTAAATAAAGTCGACGTGTTCTTTACAAACTTTTCATTTCTGCACGTTCCAAATACCAAGTACTGAACTTTTAATTAGGCTACATTTTCCAGCTTTACAATAACAATTTATGATATTTTGTTACACCTTACTGAAAACTGGTCAAACTTGTGGAAAAATCAACTGCCTTACTGAGACGGACTCCTCAGTATTGGGAGGTCTGCTTTTGACTAAATTCCATAAGTCTTAATGCTGTCACTTTTCTCCTAGAATGCACAGGGTATCTAAACTATGTCACTGAAATAGGTATAGTTCCACATATTATATTTGATTATTTATGTTTGATTAGTGTCTTTCATGAATATTTTTCACATTCTTATAAAAATGGATACCAATGCCTGATCGTATCTAGCTGAAGTAGACATGCGGTTGAGCAAGATATAAAATACTGGAGTGGTGGTGGTGATGTATGTATATAGCTGGAAATTATTCTGTTGCGGATGTCTTTCAATCCAATGTACATACCTTATTGCTAGATTTGGGATTTTTTTTTAACCAAAGTTAACCAGTGGAATGATATATGTTGTTTTAGAGTTGTTTTTTTTTTTTTCTTGAAAGTGAGTGTTTAAGCATGCTGATAAGAATAGGTTTTCTGTAGGTTGGAAAGACAAGTTTACTATTCGATGAGTAATATCCGTAAAGATAACAGTCATTTGATTGGGTCATGTGATGCATTATTTGGAGGGTTTTTTTAATAGAAAATTTAAGTTTAATGGGTAGGCTATATGTTTAGTTCCCATGAATGGATTTTAGTCATTTTCTTTACATAGGTTTACCGGAGTGAAATCATTTAACGATCCAATTACAAGGTTACAGTGGTTGTTTTGTGTCACTAAAACTGTAGTGACATTAATGGCAGGCAAAATAATAAACTTTAATATTTTCATTACAAGATATATTGCATGTTTTAAGTAACATAATATTCATTTCTTGGCAGAGATGGTTAAGGCAAGCTATGGGTGAAACTCCAAGTCCGGAATATGGGCTGTGCTCTCCTCCAGCTTTTCCAGGTCATGGTAGCATGAGTCCTAACCCACTATCCTCCACTCATAGCCCTGGAGCATCTCCACCAGCAGGTATTATTAACATTTAAAGATTGTGATGTACTTTTAATCTGGTTTGAAATGACCAAGACATGTCTTTTCATCAGGATGCACCAATGTGTAGGTGGGGTTATCACATCAGAACCTTGGCTAGTTAAGATGATTAAATGGATGTGAAGTATATGTATGAAATCAAATTTTTTACTAATTATTCTTCAGTACAACTAAAATACTAGTGTACACAACTATTATTTGAGAAGTAAATTTCAATCAAGTAATCTAAGCAATTTTAAATTGATTAAATGCAGTATTTAGTATGGCAAGATCCAAAAGTTATTTAATACAATGAGTGAGTGAAGTTTGTTTCCCAGCTTGGCTCTTCTTTGTGGCAAGGTCACACCAGCATCTCAATAACATGATGTCAGTAGCAGCTGCCTCTTGTTCAATGCAAGCCAGTGCTGCCTAAAGAGCCTTACCCCTTCACAATGATTCGTTTACTCCATTTTATTTAGTCCCAATCCAGTCCCAGCATCGTTATCTTCATCTTCATTGTCATCCTGATTCACCAGAGCTGATATGTTGTGGTCAGTCAGTTCTTGTTGGTTTTCTTTCTCCATCAATTCCTGTACATCATCATTCACTTTCACACAGCCTGGAATTTGTTTTAACAAATGTACCAGGTTATCACAGTTTTTTTAAAACTATTTCTTGTAAATTTTCATCTTCCAAAAACAGCTTTCTGTATAATCTTGCCAGAGTTTGTTGTTCAATCTCTTCCCATGATTGTGCAATCCAAGCAGTAATATATTTTAGGTTCAGTCTCCATAGCTTATGTAGCTTCCCATTTCCATTGTCTATTGCCTCAATGAGTGTAGTTAAAAGCTTATGACGATATTTTGTTGTTGCTTCAAGCACACCATGGTCCTTTGACTGATAGAGTGAGGTGACATTAAGAGGAAGAAAAATTCTATTATATCCTTGCTGCTCAGTTTATCATCATTAGAATGAGATGGGGCATTATCAGTGACAAAAATTGATTTTCTTGGTAGGTTTAGTGATTTCAAAAATTGTTTTTACTGAAGGAACAAATTCATTGAAAAACCAGCCTCGGAAAAATTTTGAATCCATCTTTGCATTCTCTTGGTTCTTATATGAAACTGGTAGAGTAGTAGGAGCTAGGTCTTTGATAGCTCATGGATTTCTTGGCATTTTCCAGTAAATGTGAGTTTTAGTTATTACCAGTAGCGTTACTGAAGGATAGAATTGTCACTCTTTCGTTTCTTTGTTTATACCCAGTAGCTGAATCTTCAGCCTGGGAGTTTTTTAATGCATCATTTTAAAGGTTAGGCCTGTCTTATTACAGTTATATAACTGCTCACCTGAAAATCTGATAATTTCAGAAATTCTTCAAAATTTGTTGGTTATTTTTTGCCTTCAGATATTGAGCTGCCTTAGTCCTTATCATTTCTTCCAGCCTACTCCAGCCATGAAATGAGCTTCCCCTTTATTAAATTGCTTTTGGAAAATCAGATCTTTTTCTTGCAGGAGTAGAATAGGAATGCCCTTATCCCTATGCTGTATGAACCATAAGAACAATTTTTTAATAATGTCATTTTCACATTTATTAATAGTGTATGTATATGTATATATGTGTGTGTGTGTATATATATATATATATATATATATATATATATATATATCTATATATATATATCCTAATTACAGCAGAGTATTAAAACTCACTCTTAACCGATTTTAGAAAAGAGCTATTGAATCAACATCTTGTCAATTAAATTTTATGGTACACACAGATGCTTGTCAGGTAAAAAAAATCCCCAAAGTGCTGAATTAAACAAGTCCAGCTCTATGACTATGCATGATCTTTTATTCTTTTATTTTTTTTCCTTATTCTTTTCTTTTTTATTATACATATACTTTTAGGTTTACAATGTTTTTACTATATATTTTAATTTAGATATATGAACTATGTGGGGGTTGGGTAGGGTAGCAAATACATGTAGGCTTCTCAATGATCACTGAGACTGAACTCTTCTTGTTTCACTCTTGCTGAATATAAAATTCTCATATACCTATTACACTATTTAGTATGGTTTAAATCTTGTTGGAGTGGAGGTTGCATCTGTTGCATCTCGTAACAATCCTTGGAAGAAAACAATATCCGTATCTAGTCAAAAACTTGACAAAATATGGGGCTATCATTAAGCATGATGACATAATTGCCTATGGTTGGCTTTCATGATCGATTATTAATTGGTGTCATATAGCTGGGAATTGATTATTTTGTCAAACAGGGATATTAACTGAATTTTTTTTGTTTAGACTTCGTGACTCCGTTGAAAAAAAGACGCCTAGCCAGAGAATCTGTAGACCAGTCTTTTCATATGATCAGCTCTCCGTCCATATCAACTGTTTCATCACAAAGTTCTTCCATAACCTCAACTGACTTCAATGCTGATTCAAAATTAGATCTTGAAAAGGATGCTGACTCTATGAGAACAGACAGCATGGAGGGGGAGGTATACATCTTATGCTTTGTTTGACTTGTTTAACTTTGTAGATATATGTTTAAGGAAAGATTTTGTTATTTATCAGTATCTGTGTCTCTGTTGTACTTTTTATTCATTATAAACTTCACCTGGTATATTGATATACAGGTAAGCCACCAATTTTCTGGCAAGGGATGGCCTGGCACCTCTTTTAGTCTGTAGAAAGTTACGAGAGAGCACTTGAAATTCCAGACACTACAAAATTAATTTCCTGGGCATGCACTCACTTGGATTGTTTACACTGCAGTTGTACTGATACTTGTATTTTGTGCGATTCATATAGCTTTTAACCCTAGCTATGGCTTCTAAGAAAGATGCAGATGTGTTTGGCATAGCTGCCAACTGTCCTATTTTTCCCGTATTTGCAATGTATTTTGGACCTGAATACGGGTCTACATTTTTTTGGGCAAAAAATACGTTCTTTAATTAAAACAAATAATAAGAAAATTTCTTTGGAAATGTCAGTTTAGAACGGGCACTCGGTTCTATTTTGATAGAGTGTATCACATGTATATACAAATACAATTCTACAATACAATTGGTTTCTTTCGAAATCAAGGCTGTCATGCCTGTCGTTATCCGCCATATTGGATTTTGCAATAGTTGCCGCTGTTGCTGTATCTCGTCTTCGTAATATTCAGCTTCTAATCATGTTAAATAGGAAAGCAGAATATTCAAAATTTTCTCCAGGAAAAATAGAAGGAAACAACTGGAAGGACACATATGCTGTCTTGTATAGATTTGTGAAACCATATAGTAAAGAAGAAAACTTTCGTTTTGCAAATTGTGTAACATGATTTCGCTATTGGGCATGGAGGTGCCCATAAAATACAAGAGCACAAAAAAGCTAATAAGCACCAGCTTTCTGCTTCATCACACATAGCTCAGCCAGAACTTACAACGTAAATAAATGCCAGAGAGAACCTTAACATACATCGATTAAAATTTGATTTATTACATTTCTTTTAGTAATAAACCTTCCTTTTTCAGTTACAAGTGTTGCTGGCGATTTATTTTGCACACGTTTTCGAGACATTAAAATCGCAAAGAACAACTCCTATGCTTGAATGAAAACAGTTCAATAAGAAAATCTCAGAATTGAGATAATCAATGAAAGTTGGTACATTGGAATTGATGATTGAAAAAGAAACAGGTGTCTTAACAGCTCGTGTTTGAGTGCGTTGCACTCTTGCACCTCCTGAATGGGCACCCGAATGGAACATGGTGCAACTCCAGAAGGTACAAGTGTGCAACACGTGCATCTTTGACATTAAATAATTATGTAAGGCACTGTCCTACTTTACTGATGGTTGTATATATTGTAAATAGTTACATATGCATTGAAAGTATTAAAATCAGTATTTGTTCCTGAAAATCAGTATTTTTGTCACAAGTAGTATTTTTGTACTCGGGCTGGGGGGTGGCAGCTATGCATTGGTGGTGTCAGGTGTTGTTGTAGGGTTTAACACCATTTTTCAGCACACAATAGGCCAGTATTAATGGTGGAGGGAAAGAACCACCGACCTATGAGAATCTGAAACTCAAACTCATGCATAACAGAAAACACTTTAGACCACTCAGCCACTTGGGGCCCTGGTGTCAAGTGTAAACACCAGTCAGTATAGATACAAGATAAAGTAGAACTGTTGAAAAAAACTGGACCATGGTGTGTTTCCATGTGAAAGCTGTGTGATACATATGGTATTAGTTCATCAGCTGTTTATAAAGAAGCAGAGGGACAAAATATTGAAAGTCTATTCAGACTGTGATTCCAGGAAGCGAATAAACATTAGAAAAACTGTGAAAGATAGTAAGAATACTGAGCATGACTGAGTGATGATGGAATTGTTTTGACATCAGAGTGACCGAGTGGACTTGTCCAGCAGGATGGTAATGGACCAGACTAAGTTGTTTCATAATGAACTTAAATTAGAACTTTAGTGAAGGATGGCTTCAAAGATTCGGGAAGAGTCCTGGAATTTCTATGCATATTGTGTGTGGAGAAAAATGGTCTGCAGACCACAAAGGAGTTGTAAAGTATGTGGATGAATTTCAGAAGCTTGTAGTTGATGAGCACCTCAGTCCTGAGCAGATGTATAATGCAATATAATGCAGATGATACTGCATTATATTAGTGATGTGTGACCTTGATTGGTCCGGCAAGGCTTTGGAACCAGGGATGCCATAAAATTGGTGGTTTACCTGTACTTAATTCTTGTAAGAGTACATGAATTAGTATTACATAATTAAATTTCTTTTAACAGTATAATTAGAAACAAACGGCATATTACTTCAGACAAAATAGATAACATTTTACAAATTCAGCAATGCTAATAGTTTTCCCATTAAATTTGCTGAAATGTGATGATGACAGAAGTGTTAGCTTGATCTACATAACTGATTGCAAGACAGTTATCATGTTTCTAATGGGTTAAGAAAAAACCCTTCCAATTTTGGGGTCAGAAGCATAAAGATATGAATCAAAAGAAGAAAATTATTTCAGCACAGAAATTTCAGTTGTCTATTTAGAAGGCTATAAACACATGACAGGCAAATCACATAGCTGTTAAGTGTCCTGTTTTTCCTGTATTTTGGACCTGAATATGAGTGGACATTTTTCTTGCAAAAAGTTTGTTTTTTCACTAAGAATAACAGATTTTCTTGCTATTTTCAGTTTAGAACAGGCAGTCAATTCCATTCTGATAGAAATGTATTGCATTTAAATAGGAATACAGTTCTAAAATACGATTGGTTAATTCAGAAATTGAAGCTACCATGCCTGTCTTTATCAGCCATATCGGATTTTGCAAACATTTGCCGCTATCACTGTATCTCATCTTTGTAATATTCAACTTCAAATCATGTTGAATAGGAAAGCAGAATATTCAGAATTTTGTTCAGGAAAGACATGAAAACAGAACTGAAGGACAATTATGCCGGCATGTTTAGATTTGTGAAACCATCTAGTAAATTGTGTAATGTGATTTCGCTATAGGGTATGGAGGTGCCCATGAAATACATGAGCATGAAAAAGCTAACAAACATCAGCTTTTTGCTTCATCATCAACAACTCAGCCTAAACTTATGACATATATAAAAACCAGAGATAACCTTGATGTAATTTGATTGAAATTTAGTTTATTATATTTCTTTTAGAAATTAAGGAAATTTAATCTTTCATTTACTAGTGTTGGTTTTGATTTATTTCGCACGTTTTCTAGACGGTTAATATGCAAAGGATTACTTGTGTGAAAAAATGAATACAGTTCAGTTAGAAAATCGCACAGAATTCAGATCATTAGTGAAAGAGGGTACCTGGGAATCGATAATGATCGAAAAAGAAAACAAAATGAGGTGTAGAAAAGGCTCATGAAACAGCCTGTGTCTGAGTGTGTGTTGAACTCTTGCACCTTCTAAATGGGCCCCAGAATGGAACAGGATACACAATCAGAATGTGCAAGAGTGCAACACATCCAACTTTGACTTTAAATAATTAAGGAAGGTACTCTCCTACTTTACGAATAGTTGTAGCCGTAAAAAGTTTCTTGTGCATTAAAATTTTACAAAATCAGTATTTGTTCCTGAAAATCTATGTTTTTGTCATAAGCAGTTAGTATTTTTATACTCCAGGGCAGGATTAGTAAGACAGTATTTTGCCAACATCCTGTTAAATTGATATAAACCTACATACATTCATCATTCAGATTTCTCTGAAAGACTTTTTATAATGGTTTGTTGGTGCAGAAAGAAAATAGTGTTGATAGACCGTGTCGGTATGGAGTTAGCAATAAAACACTTCTTGTGATGCCTACTTGCCCCTAAATGAAATTTCTGCTGATCTGGTATTGACTAGGGCTTCAACAGTGACCATCTTAACAATCTTGTTATTGCAACTTCTCATAAACAAAATGTTTGGTTCAGTTATGGCGTTCAAGTCATTTTTCAGCACGTGATAGGCTTTACTCTACCACCAGAGCCTTTCAACAAAATGTAATGTTTACATGTTAATTTGACCAGATCACATCATTTGAAGTCTAGTTGGGCCTAAATTAAGATGACGTCAGTCTGATGTCTGACATAGCTGCCAAATTGTTCAACTTGAAAATCCATTTTATTGCTAATAATCCTGATTGAAAAGTAATATTGCCATGAAGTTTTGACCAGAAGGCTTCATATGATATGTAGTTGGTCCAAAATGAAGAAGGTGTGATCTAATAGTCCATGATGGCCATAAGAATGGTTATCTAATGTTGTCACTACTTCTCCTGCTTGAATGGTTGTATTAATGTTTTTTTTACTAAACAATTTATTTTGATGCCTAACTGGTCCTAATGGTGCTATTCGGACATTCACAGTGCCTGCCACAGTGGCCATCTTAATAGTTTTATCAGTATTTCTCCTGAATGAATGGTCATGTCAACCAGGGATTTTCAGAGAATGACTTCATCTAATGTCTAGTTGAGTTGGTTAAAAATGAAAATGGAACCAATCCAACTCTGGTATGACTGAGCTGAAAATCTTTTTATTACTACAATGGAAGACTCGTACATGCCAACCATTATGTTTTTGGTATAATTATTACTTTTATTCTCCAATTTATATTTTAACTATTTGGATTACACCTACACCTCGCCCTCAGAAACACTCACTCTATAAGCAAGGGCACGAGTTAACGAGGGATGTCACAAAAAATCCACTGGTCATGTGGAGAACCACAGGGTTTAGGAAAGGGGGGGGGGGGCTTGGCTGTTTAATGACGGAATCCTCGTTTTATAATCTCGTCAAGAATAATTGTCATTAAAGAGCTTTTTCTGCTAAGTTGTTTGTTATTCAGTATAAATTACATTTATTTTGAAAATGTCCAACATAAGAAAGATAGATACCATGATTCCACCTGGTTTCAGCAACCAAAACGGTAGGCAGATGTTAAATAGTCTAGTCCTGGAGTGGTATGTTATTTATTTTTTCCAGAACAAGGAGTCAACTAAACAGGGAACCAGACTGACTGTTGATACACCACCGAACAAGATTCCTTTTATTAAAAACATGCAACATTTATTTTGTCAGACCCTCGTCTACATCGAAAATCAACTTTTGTATTGTTCAGTTAGTAAAATAAGATGCCATTGATACAAAAATTATTTAATTGGTATTTATTTAAAGTACTGCCTCCACTTGGCATAAGTGATATTTTCATTGATCAAATTAAGGGCCCTGAGTGGTCTAAAGTGCTCTCCGTTATGGATCACTGCCATCTCACCTCGGTCTGCATGAGTTCAAGTCTAAGATTCGGCTAATGTAGTTATGTGAGAAATCTTGCCAGTTGCTTCTTGTTGGTCGGTGGTTCTTTCCAGGGGTTTTCCTGGGTTCTTCCTCCACCAATAATACTGGCTGCCATGTATAGCCAATCGTGTGCTGAAAAATGGCATTAAACCCTACAAAAACAAACAAAACAAAACATTGATCAAATTTCCTTGAATATCATTAATTATGGTGTACTAAGATTGTTGTTTGGAAAGAAAATGTAACAAATTATATGACTTTAAAAGTTGATATTTTATAATGCTGATAAAAAAAAATTCCCAGTCCTATCTACCATTTTCAACAATAAACGAGCAATATATAAAAGTTTCCATTACAGATTTTGATCACGATTTTCTTCAAGTTCAACAAAAATAAATAAATTTTGTTGGTATTTTCTACTTCAAAGAATGGGATCCATGCCTGACCCTGCATGTGGGTTCGTAAGTTGTCAGGTCACAAGTTATTAAGAAAGCGGTGTATTTGGTACATTAAAAAATCAAAATAAAATAAATCAGTAAAATGCTTTGTCATTTCGATTATCATCTCTTTAATTCTACTCATACTGAGAATATTCTCAGAAGATTGACTGCTGTATAAGGATAGCATAAGAGTACTATCCTATTTTGGTATTTATAGTCACTGCTATTTCCAAGAAAACTGACATGTTTCTTCGCATGTCAACATTGCCTAACAGATTCCCAATATATAAGGTAAATACAGTAGTAGTAAAAATGTTATCTTTTTCATATGTGCTTTAATTTTGGTATGTAACATATAGATTACACTTATTACATCCAGATTACTAATTGTTTGCCACTTATCGTAGTAATAATTATACTTGTACCTCCCAGGTGGGTTGGGTTGGCACATATGATGGCTGGTTATACTGTATTGATATTGTGTTTTACTCGTAAAATGATTTTTTCTAGTTTGTACTAAATAGTGATGTGCCAGACTGTTACCACATGTGACCACCATTGCATCCATTGTGAAAACCTATTATTGTTCTGATACCAAGCATAAAATTATTTCAGCATAGTGGTTTGAATTTCTGGAAATCTTTTAGCCCGTAGAACACCAGTCTCAGCCAGGGACTTGTTTTCTGCCTGCATTGGGAGCATAGATATTTTTCAAACATACTTGTTTTTATTCACATGGCATTTGAAGGGTTTTTGTTCTTTGCTTGAGGAATTTACATCTCTTTCTATCCACCTGTCCAATTTAATTTTGTAGCATAGGTAAAATTTTAATGTGCAGTTCAATATCTCTTTTCAGGCTTTTATATCACAGGCAACAGAACCTTATGTTAGCGGTGGCTTAATAGAAAAAGCGATGTATTCAGCTGAAAAGGAAATTTCTACATCTTTCAGTGATGATAAATTTTACATCCAACAGACTGCAGAAGACACTGAGTCTGAAATAATTGAACCAAAGTCAGTATCAAAACTCCCCACTTCCTCAGATTGGGAAGAAAATCCAGTAGTTGAGGGGAATAACCTGATTTCTAGTGATTATTATTCGCTTGATAATTCTAACTTGTTGACTACCAGTGAAATATTATCTGGAGGGAATGGTGTAACAGCCTCAACAGAAAAATTATCTGGAAGCAGTGAAGTGACAGCATCCTCTGGTTTGTCCGACCCTTTTGTTTTTGTCAGTTCTAGAACTTCTGCTGACTGTACTGTTGTAAGTTCAAGAGATACAGAATCTGACATGGAAGACTCGTCTAATCCTTCAAAAGAAAAGGTAAATTCAGAACCGGACAGCAGTGAATGTTGCATAAAGGAATGTGTGTTGGAGAAGGAAGGGCCATTGGAAATGGAATGTGATAGTGTTAATGTGTCAAATAACAATGATGACAAGTTAGACATGGTCTCCCCCAGATTCTCAGGAGAAAATCGTGTTCAAGAAACAATGGAAGTTGACAGTACTCAGGTTGACGATAAAGAATTGAGGATGTGTAATGAAAACAATGATCAAGAACCAGTATCTTCCATTTGTATATCATCTGAAACTCGTTCCAATTCAGTAACTCAGAGTGATGGTTATGAAATTTATTCAGACAATAGTCACAAGAACAAAATTACTTGCAGCAGTAGTTCTCCAGAACAATTTTGTAGTTCATCAGAAGTGATGGACCAGTTAAAAGCTGACAGAGACGAAGCACTGCAAGACACATCTTGTATAGACAAGGCTCAGGTAGATAGCAGTACAGATTTAAAGCAAGAAACTGTTTTACAAAACTGCACTGAATCAAGTGCTAGTAGTGATGTGACATATTCTCACATAAGTGATAGTGTAGTGACTTCATTTGATGATAAACAGGAAGAATATCCACTTCAAATAACTGCTGATTGTCAGAGCAGTGTGATGCCAAAAGATAGCTCTAGGCTTGAGGCTAATAATGACCTAGTTTCCTCACAGTGTGATACAGATAGTATTACGGGTAATGAATGTAGTAGTAGTAGTTTTTCCACAGCCAGTTCTTTATTCATTGACAGTGTCAGACAAACTGAAGTAACTGTAGACTCCACCACATCTCACTCACTCTCATTATCAAATACAACTGGTTATATTCATATTCAGGACTCATTGCAAGATGCGTCCAATGAATGTGAATCCATGGATGTTTCATCTGCATCAGATTCAGGACTGTTTGTGAATAGTTATTTGACAGGTCTTGATAAATCGTCTCCCTCAAAAACGTCTATTGAGGATCAACAGCCAGTCTCTGCCAGTGACCAGGGGCCATCTTCAAGTAATTCTTTACAGGATGAAAGTCAGAATTTACCCACAAAGAAAAAGGTATTGTTTGATGTACTGTAAAATTGGCATAATGAACACAGAGATGCCTACCATTCTGATTGTTTCTGGATCATTCCCTTATTTATGCCAAAATATTTACACCTTTACATTGATATCCATCAGATTTCATGTCAGATAAATTTTATGTAATCAGACTTGAAGTAGAATTAATTTGGCCCTAATTTTTTAATTTATTGGAGGGAATTAAAAAAGTTAAAACTGAAGTTGAAAATTATTTCTTTTATTTAGTATTGTCCAAAGAATAGATTAAAAAATATATAATGGGGTAAAATTTGGATTAAATGATGCGTGGCAACATTATGTAACAGAATAATGCAGAAAAGGTACAGTGTCCATAAAATAACTACTAAGTAGAGCAAATGCAGTTTTCGTTTTACATTCTTTAAAGTAGTTGACTCCCTACACACACATTGCATATTGAAGAACCTAGGTGGATGGTAGATGCCTAACAACTCTATGCAGCAACTCGGCAGGCACATGTGCATTGCCACTGTTTGTGCGGTTTGGAGATATTAGTGATTGATATTCAACTATAATAGCCAATAAATAAAGACCACCTGTGAAAAGATTGAAACATCAGACTGGCTAGAATAGGGTACCATTGGAAAAAAAGATCATCATTTTCTCAGCTTCTATCTCGGCCAGTGTGGGGGTATGTGAGAAAGCTTGCCAGTAGCTTCTCGTGGGTCAGTGTGGTTTTTTCTGAGGTGTCCCATGTTCTTCTCTATCATTATACTGACTGCCATGTATAGCCTATCTGGTGCTAAAAATGTGTTAAATCCTGCAACAACTTTATATCTGTCCATTTTTTAAAATTTTATGTTATAGTTTTACATCATGATAAGTTACAAGTAGATGTCACTGATATTTCTTAATGAAAAAATGAATTTGTTGTCAAGATGCTGAGCTGTTGGCTTCACTTTTGTGGCACAAGTTTATCACAGTGTTATAAAGGAAAAGTAATCCAGTGTGATATGCTTTAAAAAATTTTAAAATGATGACCTTGATTGGTATTTAAAAAATACAGAAAACACTTGAATTACATGAAGCCATCTGACTTGGAGCATCCTACTGATCAGTCCAATTTGTGGTCCAGATGATGATAAATTATTCATTAATCATAATTTAGGATCTGTCACTGTCTGTCTGTCTCTCTGTCTGTCTGTATGTCTCTCAAATTACTTAGTCGCTGGAAGGACTAGCGAATTGAGAAGATTGTTTGTCCTACTGATTCTTCAGTTTTTTTTCATAAACATCATGTGATACAGAAAATTTGGTTTAGAAAATCTCTTAAGGCTACATTAAATGCAAATTCCTAATCAGTGAAGCATCTTCTGTTCTTTATAATTGCATATGCATATCATAGCTAACAAGGGGCCCCATGTGGTCTAAAGCACTCGCTGTTACATATCACTGTCATCTCACCTCTGTCTGTGTGGGTTCGATTGTCAGATTTGGCCAATGTGAGTATGTGAGAAAGCATGCCAGTAGCTTCTCATGGGTTGGTGGTTCTTTCCGGGGTTTCCAGATTCTTCCGCCACCAGTTCTACTAGCCGCAATGTATAGCCTATCTTGTGCTGAAAGTGGTATTAAACCTACAACTTCTAAACAAGGTTACATCCCTGGGTACAGACTGATTCATGCAAGTCTTTTACGAACCATATTAATGCTGAGTCGGATCACATGAAATATTATCAAGTATTTTGTAAATAAATAAATTAGACATTTACAAGTGTTTAAAATATATTTCTCATTATTTCCCAAGTATATTGAGCAATTTATATACTTCATCAGATAAAACAGCCCTGATTTTTTACTTGAAATAATGAGTATAAACAATTTGAATGAAATAATCTAAATGACTATTATGGATTGCCATTCAGGAATCTTTCCAAAACAACTTGGTCACCTCTGTGAAAAACTGAATTAGAGTTTTTGTTGTATTAGCAGTGGTAAAGATCAGGAAAATGGGACCAAGCAATAACAGTGTTCGTCTGACTCTAGCAATAGAGATAAAAACAACAATAAAGAAAGATTAAAAATTTCAGGATAGATGTACTCAATAATTTTTCTATTTTAAAAAAAATACTTTTTAACCAGTTATATATCCAGATTTTATGTACAGAAATATGCCAGTATAAAGAACCATAGTGGATATAACTTGATTATCTAACAAGTTGATAATTTACAAGTAGACCTGAGTGTTAAAAAATATAACCTGGGCAAATTACGTTGTTTGAAAAAAGAAAGTTTTGGATATCATAATCAAAATTTGAGTTCTGAAAATCATGCATATAATTCTTCTGCGTATGAATCTTTCCAAATTTGCAAATTATGAGAATTTTCAAAAAATTACCTCTCATTTTTTCCTGACTTAATCTTTTTTAAAATACTGTATTATTGTACAAAATATGCGAACTGGTCATGATAGACAAGGGGATATCTCAAAATGGCTACGCTCAACTGTAAGGTGTTGTGACTAAAATCGGCTGATTGGAAGATATATGAAGTAGCAGCATAGCACTATATGCAGGGGTCATCGATTCCTGGAAAAGTTTTGGGATTTAAAAAATATATTTCAGGAAGCTTGAAAAGTAATAGAATTTGTCAAAACCTTGGTTTTATTTCATATAACAAGAGTAAGTCCCCTTACAGTATATATCATGTGATTTGTTTGTAGTTTGATTAGAAATTTCAAATGGTCAGCCACGCCACTATGAGTATTTACCACTTGACAAGCAGTCAATACAAAGTTAATTTCTTCTGAAAGTGTATTTTCTTTGATCTAATGTACAATGTAAGTATTAATTTGGTTTAGTTTATATTTCTCTATTCATTTTGTACAAGAGTTAGTTCCCCTAACAGTAGATGTTACTTGATTTCGGGTGTAGTTCAATTGGAAAATTAAAATGGCCAGCTATGCAGCTTTGAGTAATTACTACTTGATGATCTGTCAGAACGAAGTTAATTCTTCTGAAAAGTCGCTTATGGCAGTTTGTGTTCAATCATCCAAGATCTTGACACCAGGAACTGCTTGCAAATTTCAGTGGCTAGTGTTTGAAATGTTGAATGTAGAGACTAATCATTCACACCCTGGAAAGTTGTTGTTGCCAACAAGATCTTGGTTTCAATTCCACATAATGGAATCTGGAGGAGACACTTATCAACATCTATTCTTTAAAGATTCTCCAGCCAGAATAGAGGAATATGAAAATGTATCTGGTATCAAGGAGGTGCCACCAGGTGGCTTTAGTACCTGTGGAAGGGATCTATCATGAGCATATACGTCAGTGGTGCCCTTTTTTTTAACCTAATACCAACAATTTGATCATGCTGCTTGTATATAATGAAATTGAGTAGTCTTATTTAATACAACTTATTTAATAGCAAATCATTGTAGGAATAGTTGTAAAATCTTGTTTACTCAAATTGGCAGATGAAAATGCTGAAAAAAGCCCAAAAGGACAATAGCCTAAGCCTGCTAACTGTGTCCAATTCTCTCAGAAAGACTGCAAAAGTCAAACAAGAAACTATGAAGGACCTTGAAGGAGACTGAGCAGAAAAAGTTTGCTTCTCACTTGAAACAAGAAAATGAATGGAAAAATCTGCTTTGTTAGTACTGTAAATAGGAACACATACAAAGACTATATACAATTGGTTTTTTCTTTCGTTTAAATACAAAATACTTTGAACATTAGATTATGACATGAATTACTGCATGAAGTCGGTGAACGACCTCATTGCAAAGATGGGAATAAACTCCTCACATTTTTATTTAATTCCTGCCTTATTATAGTTACAAGTAGGACCCGGTGTCCAGCTGTATGAATTAATGTTTTGCGAAAACAGAGACACTAATGACTTTTAAGTAATCATTTTTAATAATGGTCACTTGAATAGTAAAGATTTTACTGATATAAAAGAAACCAACGTATGACAAGAACAAACAAACTGATTCTTGCTACTGGTTTTTATATAGTGACAGTACAGTAAGTAAACCTTGTTAATGTATATGTTTTAAATTGCCATTGTAGTGCTGAAATTAATGTAGTGGTCGTGTATATTGCTTGTGTTCAGAGTTGATCAGTACTGTCTGGGGGTGAATAAGTATCTTTATCTATTAAATCAGCAAGTGAGAATTGTTTGTGGGATTCGATTGATAGCGGTAAAGGCTTGTGATGTTTGTTTTTATTTGTTTCTTCTTTCTTTTTTTCCCCAATGTTAAAATGATTTACATCCAGTATACAATCCGTCATCTATTCAAATTTGTGCGAACGGGTCACATATTTTGTTTATAAAGTTAATTCCTGCACGTTTTCATTGAATTAAGCTGTTGACTTTTTTCTCCGAGTAAAATGATTCTGTTTCTAGATGTGATAAGTCTTTTTATTTCGTTAATTGTTAGATATGCAATCACATGTACAGATTTTATATATTTTCTCAAAGACTAGTCAATCCTATCATTACACTTGATTTTACAACTGAACACTAATGATGTCAACACCTATTATCACTTCTGCTTATGTGAGAGCAATGGCAAACAATATTTATAACACAACTAGGCATTATACTAATAGATTATTGCTTGGAAGCCAATATATTGGGATTCAGAAATGGTCCCCAAAATGGGTTTCCTATTCGCATTTCTTGCGAAAACAGCAAAAACCCTCTAGGAATTAATGTGTTAATACAGAATGAAAAATGTACAGTGACTGTAGTTACTTTTCTTGAAATGTTTTTAAACTGGACCTTTTTGTACAAACCCATTATGAGTTACCACCTGTCTCGAGAGACAGTTTTTTGTTGGCAGGAGGGGGCAGTCTGTCATAACAGGTTTTGCTGTGTGTGTATGCATATATATATATATTCCAGTAGTGTGAAATATAAAGACTTACTGCCTAAATCATTTTATTTCTTCATTTTTATATTTTCTTTGAAAAATAATCTTATAATTTCACATGTAAAGATGTAAGATTTCCCATCAAACCATGTGATGCTTGATAGTGTATGACTACAAAAAAATGTACCTTCAGGAACAAAACAAGTACTTTATGAGCTAAAACAAAGAAAGAGATACTGCCTTTCATTTCATACATGGAAAGTAATTTTCAATAAAGAACTTTGCCCAGATGCCATTTGCATATATATCTGAAGTTATTTCCTTTTACTTCCTTAAAAACAGCAAGAAAAATTTGTTGTGATTAATTGCTAAATCTGACTTGCATTGTTTTCAGATAGTGTCAAGTAGTTTACAAATTGACAAAAATGTAATTTACTGCAACAGATTAGGTCAACCCAATCCTACTGCTTGCTCAAGTCATGTATTTTATATGATCAGTCTATGGAAGTATAGCAAATTTATGAAAAGAGGGTTGGGGATGAGTGTATTGTGCTGAAGAGAAGTGAGTTTAATCGTTTAATCCTCTATTCTGGAGCAAGATTGGTAAAAAAAAAATTAAATTTTTTTTTTATTTTACTTCTTTAACACTGGATCTATTTCAATTCCATCTTGTGGTACCAACAACACATTTTAACTCCTGGCATTGCTATGAATTACAATATAATGATGAAATACATCTGGTAATAATGAAGGAAAAGAAAATATCTTCTATATATCAATCTGAGTTTGTTTGTGCTCTTATTACATGTATGTAGTATTTATATTTTATTTTGTATTCTGTTCTGATGGTACTAAATATAAATTGTGTACTAAACATTAAAATGGGATCCTGCCAGATTCATTTAGTTAATTACAATTGTCATAAGTATGTATTCTATGAATCTTTTGGACCTGGTATTAATTATAATAGTATACTTCTGGCAAAAACTGGGATAAGAATTAACACAAAAATGGTATATGTATTCCATTTTTCTTTATTGTATAATATTTCAGGCAGGTATTTGGTCCAAATTGGACTATAGATTGGTTTGAGCCAACCATGATCCAAATCAGCCAGCATTAATTAGTAGCATGTTGCACATTTTCTGATGTAAACTTTCCTTGATTTTACCAGTAGTTAACTCTTCTTACATTGTTTGCATAGCTGTACTTCTCTCTAAATCTCATTTTATTGCACAGTTTCTACATTCAATTAATGATTATAATTTGATGTTAGAATAAATCTACAATGAAATTGAATTATTTTCTGTTTTCACAAACTTCATGTGCCAATTATACTTCATAATATAGTTCTAATTAAGAAAGAATGCTCAGTGTTTTGTCTGATCAGGTAAACCATGGTTATTGGCCCATTTTGCAGTTTTTACATGTTATATCAGCATAGAAGCCACAGTTGTGGCCTAAAATACAATCTTAATGTCTAGAAACGTATGGAGGTGCATGCTGTGTGTTTCCCATATTTCAGTTCTTTTCGAAAATTATCATTTTATACATCACCAGTGAATACACCCCCAAAATGGTCATTTTTTACCTTTATGCTCTTGCACTTAAAAATATTTCACTTTTCAACAAAGAATATTAGTATTTCTTTATATTAGTGGAACCAGTGTTGTAGGTATTCTTAAAAAAATTGTCATAACAAATTTTAATGTATTTTTCGAAAGCAAAGGTAGACAATATAAATAAAAATGATAACCTGTACTTTGTTATGCTTTATTGTATTCTTGTTACCCACTTCTAGTTATGTCTGTTAGTAATAGGAAAGATTTCATAATATTTGACTGAGTTTCATATATAAAAGTTAATCTATGGTTATAAATGCTGCAGAAAGCAAAGAAATGTCAAATTGGTGTCTTAATTGTTTTTTTTTTACGAAGTATCCACTCGACAGTTTTCCTATTTTGAAAATTCCTGCAACAGTTTTATTAAGTTTTGGTTATATATGGTTTCAAAAATATACAATTAATGGATATATTTTTCATTACGAATTTCCTGATGGACAAAACATGGCTATGGAAATTACAAAAACTGTAGAATCTGGAACCTGAAAATATAAGTAATAGTTCTGGAGTCATTTTTAAAACCATTAGCCATATCAAACTAAACCGTTCCATATCATTAGTATTGCATCATCTTTGGCTGAAAATATTCCTTGTTACAGGATGATGCAACAATTGCCATATGCAATATTCCAAATTAATTGTTTGTCTGCAACAACAAAAATAAGTCCTTTGTATTTGCATCAAGGTAGTACATTCCAGCAGCCTTGATTGAGCCATGGGGAAAGTTTAGTTTCCTGAAGAAGGTAACTGCAGCAGCAAAATAGACAACACCTCTATAAACCTACACACCAACAATAATAATTGAGATTGAAAACTTGGAGAAGCAAGAGCAAGGCAATGAAAACTATCCCTTGTGAGACCTCGTCTTTCTGCAATGCACCCCTCATCTTTTCAACAAATAGGTGCCCAAGATTAGCCCTCTTTTCAGATGCCTGATTGTGTTAAAGTGAAGATTGGTGGGCCCTTTTTTGTTTTATGTCTGCAATTCACAGAACTCTATCCTCTCTGAAGGACATCCATCAGTCAAATGTAAGCAAGCTAGAGGAAGATATGCATATCTGTGGGTCAATGGAGAGAGTTCATATACCCAGTATCTGGACACCACCATTCTACTCCTGCTTATTTCTGGTTCCAAAAAGTGGCAGAAGACAGGTTAATTTCAGATTATTTTACCCCATCAATGGGGAAAGGATGGAAAATGCAGCATTATTGCATACTAGTACAAGACCCAGTGTATCCATTAGGGATGCAGGACTGAGAGTCAAAAATCATCTTGGTGTCAAAACTTGGTCAGACTGAGATAAAAACAAACTTTGTTATAAAAACTGGTGGTCAAATTAAACATTTGGGGGTCTCTGAAGTGCAAATGAGTGTAAAGGAAAATACTGCAAACCCACAGACTCTCCACATTCTAATCTTTCTTCAGTGCAAGAAATACTTAGTTTTTGATTAATCAAGAGGTATTCAATTTTGAACTATAGCTTTCAGTCTAGTCTTGGCACACCTGACATCAGGGGATTAAGGTCAAGCCAGCCCCTATTATGTCATATGACTGTTGGTCTGCAGTGGCTCAGTTAAAATCTATTCCCATCCTAGAAGAAATCAGATCTCATTTCTTCTCAGAATTTTATGTACATCGGAATGAATGTATCCATTCCAAGCCTAGTTTGTATTCCCCAGATTGGATGCTCAGAGGACTTTGGTGGCATTCTGAAAACCACATGATTTGCTGTTGAATCAACTTTCTCAGGAGTTGATTTTTCAGTACCACTTCAGCTACAGGTACAATCAAGACAAGATTCTGAGATAGATTCTCTTCATGCCCCTAATGCTATTCCAATCTATGCACCAAATCATATTCATTGAGGGGAGGGGTTTATTTAGATCCAGGATTGCTTCTCCAGTGTAATTGAGCTTAGGATGAGAAGCTACTGTAAAAAAAAAATTTGATTGTTCTTGGACCAGTAATTCACGATTTCAAGAATCAGTCCTGATTCGTGGCTACATACCTCGGATGCCAAAGAAGTACTCTCTGTGTACAAGTTGAGAACCTTTTGTGCTTGGCAGTCAGAAGGGGTTACACTCAGAATAATTTATTACATTACAGAAAATGTTCTTGCAGACAGTTTATCCAGAGCAGGCAAGGTAGTCCTAACAGAATGGTTCAAGCAATTTGCATATGTCTCTGGGGTCACATTACTATTTTTAGCACCACATATATGCATTAGCAGAAGGTAAAGAGTTAACCTTTGAATGAGACTTAATTTGAAAATCTTGTCCTTGAAACCATCTTCGTGTTCTCATTTTAGCTCGAGAAAGAAGCAGACTACGTGCATTTTCAAAAGAGAAAGGATTGTTATGCAGATATGCGAAACATTATGCTTTTGGCATAAACATTTTTTTTCTCCACCTAATTATACTTCCCTGTATTTGATTATGCTTTATTAACACATAAACAAAGTTATCTCTCTCTGTTATTATTACACCACACATGATGTGATAATAACCACACATATATAAATTGGAGAATATTCTAGGAAAAAAAGGTATATTGCTGCATACAAATAGCACAAGAGTACACTTGTCCATCATGCACCTACATTCACTTTCCTTATATTTTTTTTTTTACTTCACAGCAACTTATGTGACACATTTCCTAGAAAAGGGGCAGAGTTCTTGAAGTTAACTTTTCTCACAGATTCATTATACTTTTGATAGACTGTTTAGGTAGCAGACCAGTCTATACCCGCCCCCCCCCCCCCCCCAGCCCAAAAAAAATGGTACCTTAATGTTTAGCAAAACAGGCTATAGTAGTGTCAGTGTTATATGACCAAAATGTTTAACAGAAAAACTCAAAGAAACATGTTGGATCAGAAAAAGTGCAAATCAATAACACTTTGCATGTTTAAAAGAAGAATATGAAAGTGATGTAATACAGAACTCAAATTGAGCACATCATTATGCTCAATACATAATTTGGGTGCTTGACTTCTTTATGGTAAGATCCAAGCTTTTATATGACTTGTATTAGCATTGATTTCACTTCTACCTCTACATTCAAAGGCATGTATGGTTATGGTTCAGTAGGAATTAAGATTATGTTTCCCTGCTCGTCAGCTATGTTTTTTTGCATCAGTATTTCCATCCATGGTAGAAATCTAGTTTCTGTTTCACCTATGCTAGGGACAGTGATGATGAACTCCCATGTTAGGGCACTTATGTTCTTTGGAACAGTTGTTGTTGTTTTAGGGTTTAACACAATTTTTCAGCACATGATAGGCTATTCATGGCGGCCAGTATTAATTATGAAGGAAGAACCCAGGAAAAAACACAGAAAGAACCACCAACCCACGAGAAGCTGCTGGCAAGCTTTCTCACATGCCCACATTGGCTGAATCTGAGACTCAAAAACATGCAGAGGTGAGAAGCAGTGATCCATAACGGAGAGCGCACTTTAGAACCACTCAAGGCCCCTGGAGCAATAGTTAAGTGAGATGGATTTTTTCCCTCTCCTTTAAAGAGTTTAGCTGATACTTCATTATCCAGAATCTTTAGATAGAATTTGTTTGTACCATCAAGAAAGTTTATTGGTCTCTTACTGATAAAAGTTAGGATTATTATTACTTTTTTGCCTGTCTCATCTCATCTTGAGAGGACTTATGAAGGCTGCATTTTGGTACTCACACACCACCTCCTTTTTACCTTCATGCCCTACACAGACCTGGGTATTTTTTCTTGGGTTCCAATTGTTGTTGCAGCACAGTGACCCCGACTCCTGCTTATAAAGGCAATTGAGTGACTGTGCTACAAAGTGAGTAATATGTTATTATTTACTCCATTACAGTCCCTCATTTTCCTACTTTGATATTCAGGTAAAATACTGCTGAAATGAAAATATTTTTTGTAGGGGGTAAAAATAATTTTAATTTTTTTCATCTCTCTCCCATTTTGTTCTGATGTCTTTCATTACTCAAGATCCAAGAAAAGAAGGTTGTAATACTGTGCATGGATCAATGGCATCAAGTCAACTGGGTCTATGCACATAGAATTTCTTGAATGGGAAGATGGTGCATGTAGAGGTATTTTCATCGTGGAAAGAATTAGCTAAACAGCAGTGTCAGTAAAGTATTACATAATCGTAATTAGTTTCACCACTAAAAACTACATATCTTAGACTTGATATCTGAATGAAAAGTCCTATATTTTGTATGATTTTCCTAAACAAATTATACATTTTCTCAATAAATAACACAAGATATGACAAAATATTGATCAGATAAAATGTGAGTTGTAATTGAGGTTGTCTTAAAAGGAATTGAAAGGCAGAATTATGCAGTAAAGGTCTGGCATCAAAAGGTGTGATTGCACAGTAAATGTCCTGGCATCAATAGGTGTCATTCCAGAGAATAAAGGATGATTGGTATTTAAGCTACGGTAAATCTAGTAGAAAGCTTAGCAAATATTCACTGCTTGTATATTAGTGACATCAGTTTAAAATAAACTTCATTTATTTCAGGTCAGTTTACAAGAATATAGAAAGAGGATCAAGGAGAAGCCAAAAGAGCCTTCAACAACAGCACCACCTCCCCATGTACAAGTGAATTGCGTACCAGGATCGACTTCTGCTTCAGGGAGCAACTCTTCTAGTTCTCTGTCAGGATCTACTTCTCCCCCACTCAAACTGGATGGCCTACCAACACTACCCCTTTTCGTACCATACACGTCTATGCGAACAGAGAGGAAGGAATTCAAAAGTAGGAATTCATGCTTTATGACTTAAACTTTGTATTTATTTTCCCCATATTTGTTACAAAAAGCAGGAGACATACTGTCCATCAGTCATACTTCATACTTTGCAACTTTAAATCCATTTGAGATTAAAGAGTGAAACTTAGTATTTTCATACATCGTCATTACAAGGTGTTTCACATAGCAGATTGAGGTTCCTATCTTTGAAGTCAAGGTCAGTATATTTTTTTCCATCACACTTTCCCATACAAGTGAAGTGGCTCTTATAAAAGATAGTCAGTTGAAAAGTTCGAAACAAGAAGTAAATGTTGTAATAATAAAATTGATATAAAAACTGTCAAGCTGTGAAGAAAACTTGTGCATTATTATTTTACAAATTTCAGATGTTGATTTAGGTTGCAAGAAATAAATCCTTGAGTTGCGTGTTCTAGATCCCCTGGTCTAATTTGACCACAAAATTTGTTACCCCACCAGTCATAATAAATTCACAATAGATGCAAATTTATCTTTTGCACACACACAAAAAACGGCTAGATATTTACCAAGGCCAGTTGCAATTAATTGTCTGTCATTTTGTTAAATTAAACCATTTTGCTTCAGGTTCATCAGATCTTGTGTCTCCAATTTTCCACCGGCGGGGAAAGAAAGAAGAGCCAAAGAAACAAATGAGTCTTGCGGAAAGATTGAAGCACGAGTTTGGTTTGGATGATACAGAAGAAGAGGAAACTTCCAATTCTGGTCAGTATGAGAAGCTATTTTATTGTAGGAAGTGTTGGTGGCATTTTGTAACCATTTGTTGACTTGAGTGATCATTAGAATTGGTTTTATTATCCTTTGTGGTGATAGACCAGAAGAACTTTTGGAATGGGCTTTTTTCTGTTGCCTGTCATACATCCATCCATTGGCACAAATTTGTCGTTGCAAATCCTTCTTATCTACTTCCAGGATTGACATTAAATACATCCATTAGTGTAGTTGGTCTGTAATGAAAATGGTGCCACTCTGATATCCATCTTGAAAATCTTGTCACTACTCTTCCTGATTTGATGGTCTGATAGTCTTATCAACATATTCATGTAGGGTTTCACCAAAAGACTTTCTAGGATCTCTGCATGGTCCATGATGAAAATTTTGACAGGCATGTATCTAATTTGGCAAGCACAGCAGATAATTTGAAAATCTTTCTTTGCTTAAATAAAAAAGAGAGATGCTCAGATGGTTTCTAAACAGCTGTTAAAAAGGAAAAAAAAATGGTCTTTCTTGAATTCCTGAATATTTGTTGTTTCCACTTCTAGATTGACTATTATCTGGGACATTTTCATCTTTCAGCCATATTTTAGCATTAGCTGTTCAAACACACGGGACTCTTTAATGCTTTTCTCAGGACCAAGAAGTAAATGCAAAGTATCAGAGACCTTTAAACCACTTCAATTAGCAAAGATAATAACTGCATAAAACTGACTTGTCTCCCCCAGACATGTACACATACAGAGATTGTAATTAACCCATAAGCATGCTGTCAAGATTGATGATGTGGCAGTGTCTTAATTATAAAATTAATTTGCAATCAATGTCAGTAGAAATGCATAAATTTGTTTTTAAAACTTGCTTGAAACCTCGGGCCTATTCCATTGAAACATACATGGTACCCAGGAAAGCCACTTTGTAAAAAAGATATGCCCGGGTACTCAGATTACCCATAGAGTTAGTATGAAAATAATCCAGAATTCTAACTGTATCTATGGGTGACTATTCTACATTAATTGTGCATTCCCTGAGCCCCATTTATATTTTATTGGAACAGCCATTAGTTGCAAAGTTGAATGAAAGTTGGAATTACGTTTAACCTTTTTATCAGGTCTATTCTGTTTGCTCCTTATTAGTCAGATTATGAAACAGCACTGAATTCACCTAATTATAACTTGTTATTGATACTCCTGGATGAATGATCATATCAAAATGGAGTTTTCACTAAAAGACTTGCAATGTAGTTCGTCCTAAATAAAGATGGTGCTCATCTGATAACAGTATGCCAGCCATCTTGAAAATCATGTAATATTGTGTTGCCTCCAGAAAGAATGGTCATATTCAAATGGGGTTTTCACAAAAATACTTTTTTGATGCTGTTTGACAGGTTCTGTTTAGAACTGGTGTAAATCTTGCATCCAGTGTGAATGATTTAGTGGCAGTTTTGCAGATCTTATTTTGATTTCTTGGACATAGGAGGGCATTAAAACATCAGTCCCCTCCAGAAACTGTTGTTTACAAATGGAGATGGGTATTTCGCACTAAATCTTCAGTTCTGGAATAGCACCCACTTGGCCATATATGATGACCAGTGTACATTTTGTGGAGGAAGAGCCCAGGGAGAACTGTCAACCCAGTGGGAGCTTTCTCTCATACCCATGTTGGTCGAGTTGAGACTTGAACCCACATTGACAGAGGTGAGGTGCAAGTGATCTGTAAATGTGAATGCCATCAACAACTCTGCCAATCAGCGCCTAGTGATTGTCAAATGTCTAAAGTTCAAAAAGGACCTACCTGGGTTATTTCCAGACTCTGTACTTGTGTGTGGCTTCAAAAAGAATATGTTCAGGTCAAAGGACTTTCAGTTCAAGTTGATGGGGTTCTTAGTTAATATAGTATTATTAAACAGTATTGGAGTAGGGGCCCCAAGTGGCCAAGTGGTGTAAAGCACTCACTGTTCCAGATCACTGCCATCTCACCTCCTATTGTGTGGTCTCAGTCACAGGTTCAATCTAATGTGGGTATGTGAGAAAGCTTGCCAGTAGCTTCTCATAGATCAGTGGCTCTTTCTCCTGGTTTTCCAGGGTTCTTCATCCACCAGTTACATTGGCCACCATTGGCTGCCTATCTTGTGCTGGAAAATGGCATTAAACCCTACAACAACAACAATCACTAAAGGTATTAATGCACTTACGTTCAGCACAAATGTATAAACTTGAGCAAAAGCTTTTTTTATTTTCTTCTCAATCAATATATTTCATGGCTAAAATTGTCAGGAAAAGCATGGGTGGGTTGATTAATAGATGGTGATTTAATAAGATACAGATTACAAATAAAAAGAAATAAGAAATAATGAAAACTAATCTTAATTTTCAATTCTGTATGTCAAGTATTTTCCCTTAACCCATTGTTATATTCAGTTAGCTACAGCAATGTCATGTAGATAAGATTTTTTTGCAGTATATGCACAGAATTAAATTCTTCACCTTACTGCTTTCTTTCACAGTGTCTTCAAAGGACTTAACATTTTACTGTAACTATTGTCAGTCATATAAATATGTGAAATGGTGATGGTTTATCTCTGACTGACTTGCCATTAAATTTTTTCTGTGACAATTAGCTGCATAAAATTCCCCAAGGATAGTTTTATATGAGCACTCAGAAGGACTGTTTACTGTTAATACACACTACATGTTACAGAAATACATCAAGGTGGTCATACAATTTTGGGGGAGGAGGGGGTCTAAGATTGCTGAAAATCTTGCTTTTCAAAACACTGCAGTGCTTTGTAAAGTCAAACTATCCACCTGGAGTTGCAATATTTAGGTTTGCTAGGCTTTGCTCACTTTGCTAATGGCTCATCCTTTCCTGAATCTCTGTTGAATTTCAACATTTTGCTTTCAAAATTGAATCATACTTTACCGTAATTCAAGCTACCAAAATAATCATGCTTAATGTTTTCTTGTATGGAGTAAAATCTGTTTACGGACGTGATACAAACCTTTTTTAAAGATCGCTTAATTGCTCTCATTCAAGAAAATGATGTTTAATAACTAATTCTTCAAAAACAAATCTCCCTGATTAATGAAAAATAAATTGAATTGGGTTGTTCCACTTTGCATACATTACCTATAGTGATTAATGTGCACCCTCCACTGCAGTCCTGAAATGACTTGTCAAGCATTAAGTAATACATTGAAAGGTGCTTGTTTATCTCTTGACTGCCATACATTTTAATTGTCGATGTGACAGTTGTCTGCATAAACCGTTCAAAGAATAGTTTTACATGAGCCCTTAGCAAGGCTGTTTACTGTTTATACATACAGATATTTCTTGTAAACCTTGGAATGGAACAGTTTCCATGTCCAGAAGAAAATTTTCATATTAATGGTGTCATTGGATTCATTTAAGATCAGTAATTAGTCTAGTGCTGATTTAATATATGAACCTAGGTAAAGGTGATCACCATCAGGTTAGTAGAATAAGTAGAACAGCAAATGGTATAGAAGTCAACTCTTATTATTAGGATGTAAGCTTTGCAGTGCTCATAGACAGTATTAATCTTTCATTTTTACATTCATATATTCAAGGTTTTGAATATGTAAATTAACATGTGTAACTAATGCCTACTAATCTGTCTACCAGTTATGTCAGTAATGTGTGATAATGGATTTTGAGAATTATTGTACTTGTTTTGCATATTTGACTGTATTAGGTACATTGTCATTTTTATTCATTTTTTTAAAATATATGTTCATTTTATGCAAGTTTCTAATTCACTGTAAAATAAATGCAACATATTCATTTTCCATTTTGTGAGTTATATTCATCCTTTTTCTAGACTTGAAACTTCATCACCGGTCCAACAGCCAGCCATCATCATCATCATCACTTTCCCCCCCACCCCCTCCTCCACCCAGCAAAGCTTTGTTCTCATCACATAAAGGAAAGACAACGGGTGAGGGTGAGTTAAGAAGCAGTATGTCTTTCCCATGCCATTCCCTGCTTCACTTTTTAGTTCATGCATCACCTTCAATGTATATAATATTGTTGCATTCTGTTCTTCATGTTCATAATTTTGCATGAAGTAGTTTTTGCTCAGAATGGATGAATGCCAGTTTTGGAACTCTCTTATTATAGCTGCATTTCCTTTGCAATTATTATAAAATGTTCTGATGGTCATGTTTTAGAGAAAATGGAAAGTTTCAACCGTCACTTAGCATCTCTTTAGCTCATAACCTGCAGCTAATGGAAGCCTGGCTATCAACCAAGACCTGGTGGGGAGCATTTGCACAATGTCGAGACTAATATAAATATGTAAGATGATTGCTTGTAACTGATATAGTCTGAGGATCATGCATCATTACATGACACAATTTTGGTATGAATATTGGCATGTAGACTTGTATGGGTTTAGCTTGGTCAAGTGTGGACAGAGTAATGCAAAGACGTCTGACATGGAAGCTCAGAATGTTGCTTGCAATCATCACAGCTTAAGAACCTTCCAGCTAATTGCTATTTAAAAACGTGTAGAGTTTTTTTATATGTGTTATCACATCTGCACCATTTTGGATAGAATTGTGACTAGTGTCAATCAGTTTTGTACATTTTACTTGGGGTTGTAACTTGCAAAAACATAGATTAGGAACCATTCAAGATATTCTGATGCAATTTAAATTAAATATTTTGTATTGTGAACTCCATTTTGGTCAGAATTATGGCTCATGTCGATCAACCTAATTTTTTTAAAGGGATGGTGTATCGTATTGATGAAACTTTGAAGGAGTTACATTAAAAGCAATCCAGGTCATCATTTTGAGGACTTAAGGAACTTGTGAAACCCCAAATCACCATCTTCCCAAACTCCAGTTGTATTTGTCAGTTGTCATTATTTGTGTGGCAGAAAATCTTGCATGAAAGACAGGCAATGAACACACTTGAGATAATTTTCACAATAATTTTACTTCACGTGCCAATCATCAATATTATGTATACACATATTTTAGCGGCAAGTCTTGCAGGACTGAACCTTAAAGTACGGACTTAGAAAAACCCCACAAATGATGGGGAAAAAGCATGTTTATGATAAAATAGTATAGCAGAATAAATGGGAATATTAAGATTTTAAGGAGAAAAACAAGTAGGGCATTTAGTGAACAAGTGTTGATTTGATTATTCTAATGGCAGGAAAGATGATCACCATTGACAATGACATTTAATGAACAAGTGTTGATTTGATTATTCTAATGGCAGGAAAGATAATCTTCATTGACAATGAAATTTAATGAACAAGTGTTGATATGATTATTCTAATGGCAGGAAAGATGATTGCCATTGCCATGGCCCATGTGAAATTAAATTTTTTTAAAATAATGATGTCAGGTTAAGATATAGAAAAAAAGCCATTGAGCTCCATAAGGTTTTGAACTGGAGTTCGTGAAACTGAACTGAGGTAATTAAGGTCCAAGTGGACTTCACAAACATTGCAGTTGAACACAGCATTTACTGTTGCTGCAACAGTCTTGAATCACACTTGTCAACTTAAAAATACACATTTTCCATCTGGATTATAACAATAGATAATACTTTGCTACACCATGCTGAAAACTAGTCTAACATAAGGAAAAAAATGGACTGCATTACTGAGAAGGTCTTGTATGGGTTGGCAGGTCTGGTATATCCATGTGTTTGTCATCTGTCCATCAACATTTGCTGCTTACCACTTTGGAGGCCATAGTTCCATTTGGATTTTAATTTAACTTAAACTATATAAGCTTATATCATCAAGATTTTTGACAGGTTTGATAACATGCAAGATCATACATATCAACGAGTTTATCTTGCGTCAAATTTTTGATTTGGTTACAATTCAGAAGCCTTATTTCTGATGGACTTTGATTAAATTTGCTTGTATCATCAAGCTCTTGAATGTGTTTAGTATTCACTGAGATCTGTACATGATAAACAATTACATCTTGAATGTGTTTAATATTCACTGAGATCAGTACATGATAGCAATTACATCTTCAATGCATTTAGTATATGTGCAGAGTGCATCTTGAATGCATTTAGTATTCATTGAGATCAGTACATGATAATTACATCTTGAATGTGTTTAATATTCATTGAGATCAGTACATGACAATTACATCTTGAATGTGTTTAATATTCACTGAGATCAGTAAATGACAATTAAATCTTGAATACATGTAGTATTCACTGAGATCAGTACATGATAACAGTTACACCTTGAATGCATTTAGAATTCACTGAGATCATTTCATAACAATTACATCTTGAATGCATTTAGTATTCACTGAGATCATTACATAGCAATTACATCTTGGATCAGTTTAGTCTTCACTGAGATCAGTACATTATAACAATTAAATCTTGCATCTCATAACAGATTGTTGCCACCTTGGAGGCCACATTTTATCCAATTTTAATCTGATTGGGAATATAGGTTCATTAGATCAAGCACTTGCACAAATAAAGTAATAAGGAAAATCCACAGATCTTAATGAGGTGAAATTGATTCTTATCGGCAGAATTTGTTAACCCTCTTCATACTTCTATTTAAAATCCAGTTTCAAGTAAACTTTGTACATACATTGAAATTGAAATTATATGGCTCTTGATTAAATTTTATTATGAACGTGTTCACAAAATTCTGTGTAGCTTCAACTAATAGAAATTCAAAAATTTGTATTTAATTAGTTAATTTTGCATTTAAAATACATCTACTGAGAACCTTGAATATTTTTCTCCCCATGCAGAAATTTTTAAAACCAGTATTTAAGAAAATATTAGAATAAAAAATGATTTATATGAGTTCATAAAAATAAGCAGAAATAAATCCCTTCGGGATTTAAATGAATAATTGGTAATTTTATAAATGAAACAAAATATAAAATAGAAATATTGTAGAGTCTACAGTTACAGGCTAGCATGAACTATGTGTAATTTTGTAATTAAAGGCATAATTTCAAAGTGCAATTATAAATTTATGTTTGCAAGTAACCTTTTATGTAGAATAGCTTTTTCTTCACAAAAAATGTACTAACCAAGATGGAATTTTATGTAAAGTGATTTGTTTCTAACATTTTGCCAATTTGAAGTTTGGAAATACTTGGAAGCATGGTTGATATGTTTGGTTAAATTGACAGTTGCTGGTACTGCTGTGTTAAAGAGTATGAAAGATTCTTCATTTATATGTTGTATATATTGTGCATAATTATAAGGCATTTCATAATCAGATGCTGTTACTTGCAAATTAATTTGATATGTTTTTACATTTAAAACATACTCCAATATGCTTTTCATTTGAAACACTTTCAGATTTTATTTAGAGGAAAGAAACATGTGACCTAAAAAGAAACAAATTTTCATTTCATGTGAAAGACATTTGAATTTATAGACCACAAATGAAAACTTTGTAAACTTCACTTTCAAGAACTTGTATCACTTTTATTATGATGGGGATTTTGCATATTAATTATGTCTCTATATTTGAAAGAAATTCTTGCCAGACTCTAGTAAAGCAGGTTAAATTGTGATGATTTATAGCTTTAGAGATGGTTTGCATAGGTTATGTTATTACAACGTAACATCAGCCGAGTCATTGAAATGGTCAACTGTTAAATTACGTGAGGTGACTATATCAGACCCACTTGGACCGTTTCTTGCATTTATGATATGATTATATGCACAAGTTTTACACCTTTGTTATAAAATAGGCCACTCAGGCTTTGATTAAGGATATAAATTTCAAGTTCACATCTCTCTTAAGTTAATAATATCTGTAGAGCACCCCCAAATGAAATTAATGCTAATGTGAAATCCAACATGATTTGTTCCACTCTGATATCCATTATGGCCACCAAAGCAGGCAGCTTGAAATCTTGTTGCCACCCATCTAGACAGACAGTCATATCGAGATAGAGTTTTCACATAGATATTTGTTGGCTCTAGTGGCAGATGCCAATTCTTAAGATTTTGCTGCAAGTCTTACGAAAATTACCCTTAAAATAGACTTTTGGTATACTAGAAAAAACTACTGAAAAATTATCATTGCTGAAAGATCCAGATAATCAGTTCATCCATGTTTTATTTGGATCCGGGTTTCATCTTAGAATTAATGAAATTAGTCAGGGAATCAGACTTACTTTACAGAAGCAACCTAAATGCTTTAAAGGCACTTGTTTACGCGAAGCATGTGCAATATCAAACTGTTGATTATAGAATTTTAAATATGGCATCCATAAAGCGATGCAAGACGAAAGGGAAAATAAGCTTCTAGAAAACTGTTAATAATCAACACGGAAGAATAAAAAGGAGTATTCAGATTCTTTTGAATAAAAGCTGGAAACAATACAATTACATTGATCGAACATCACATGCCAATTTGAGTATGTCTCATGGCAAGAGATACGATTGCTGTTGTCATGTGAAATGGCAAAGAATTTCCAAGAATTATGTCAAGTTGAGAGACAGCAACAAGCCTTTGAGCTGCATAGGGTTTGGAGCTTGGGCTTGTGCAACTGTACTCATGGCAAATAAAGTCTACGCTTACTTTACAAACTTTTCAGTTGAACATCATGTTTATCATTGATGCGTCTAACATTTAATTACATTTCTCAGCTTTACAATAGCAGTTATTAATATTTTGTTGGAAATGGTGCCCAGCATACATACAAAGTGGCTGCCACAATGAATGTACTGAAAATCTTGATTAATTCTCCTGAATGAACTCATATTGGCTTGGGGTTTGTCACCAAAATTATTCTTTTGCTGTCTAGTCTTGGCCTAAATGAAAACTGCTGATCTTACATCCAGTATGGCTGTCAAAGCTGATAATTTTTGAAATCTTGTGATAGAAGAATATAGAAATAGTTTGAACACTTAGCAGATAGAATGATGTGGTCTTACCTTAAATTCCAGGAAATTCTTTGTGGACGTAGAATATCACTGCCTTCAATGGATAGGATTTTTTCTGTAGGTTTTTGTCTAGTTGATCCTGAAGGAAAATGGTGCCACTTACACAACCGATATGGTCATCCTACAAATCGTGTTAGGCTACTTTTCATAAATAAATGGGCATATTAGCATGGTTTATTTTTAAGCTAAAATACTTCTTGTGATGTCTTTTTGATTCCAAATGAAAATGTTGACTCTCTGACATCCTATATAACCACCATTTTGATAATCTTGTTATCACTACTTTTCTTAAATGAATGGCAGAATGGTGTTTTCACTTGTGATATCAGGTCAATTGTAAATGAAAAGAATTCTGATCTGATTTCTAAAATGCCCATCTCAATGGACATCTTGAAAGTCTTTTTAGTAAAACTTCTGTACGACTGGTCATATCAAAATTGTGCTTGCACAAATGATGCTTATTTAGTCTTGATTGGAAATGGTGCCAGTCTGATGTCTATGATAGCCATTATAGAATTTAATTTTAAAATTTGGTTAAGGTGGAAGGATGTCAGCAGTGGTTTAAACACTCATTCACTAAATACATGAAATCATTTGCATTAATTCTTGAAAATCTCTTTTAGACAGTAGAACATCAGTCCCTTCATGGGACACATGTTTGATGTCCACATTAAATGAAATAGGTTCTCTAGGTATGCATTTTTAAGTACTGCATTTTTATCCAAACAATTGCTTTCATTCTTTCTTCTTTTGAATTGTATCTTAAGTTCATTTCTTCATCATTATTCATGTGGAAGTCGCAAAGCTTGATAATTGTATACATCCATATTCCAACTGAAGATCATTGTTACCAATATTTTGTGCTATACTAACAGAGAATAAATCATATTGAATGCTCCAAGGTGCTGTGGACATAGAAAACCGGGTTTTCCCCCCGCAGTGAGGAACAGATAGTTGAGTTTGTTTTATTACCTACCTTAGTTAAGGCTCCAAGAAATAACAAATTAATTTCATAAATAGTATTTTTAATGCCAGTCACACACATTGCCACATTGGTAAGTAGTTTTTAGGTAATTTGCATTTGCCCCTTGATATGTGTAAAGGTGAAGGGAGTATATAGTGGCAGGAATAAAAAAAATAATGGTTCAGCATATAGCACAGTAAATCTGTAATAAATATGATTATTCGATGTCCACACAGGCACAGGGTGGCCTATGCAAAAGGCTCTTCTGTGTAGTACACTTGTAGATAGGAATAAATAAACATTATTAACACAGTTGAATCTGTCACAATTTTAGGAAACATCAGCTGTTTACCTGTTGATCTTAATCCTCATTTCCCTAGGTAAGCCATTTAAGGGAAATTATTTTAAATGTGAACCTGAACTGCTTTGATGTAAGTTCATACTTGCCACTCCTCCAAAGAGGTATAAGCATAATTATTATGAATGTAAGTGCAGTCTGAGTATGAAAAGAGTATATATTGCATGCCATTATTACAGAAAACCATACAAGAATTGTAGTTATTTTCCTTACCTGAATATGCAGTTAAAATACTTGCCACAAATCAGCTAAATCCATGTGTATTAGTATAATACAGAGACAAAACAATGATAAATTATTTATACACAATATTCACTTTAACTAGTCCACATGTTAAATATTCACCCAAAGGTTCTAAAGTCCATTCTGAATATTGTATTATATCATGGGTGAATTCCTCTTTCCAAATTTGTATAGAATTTTAGATGTGTCCTTTTCCTAATGTAGCATGCAATCCCTCTACTGTAACATTTTTCAGTCATATGACATCCACAAGTCACATCGATAAAGCCCTTTCACTTGATATTTAGCACAGGCTTTTTTTCTCATTATAGACTGGTCTGCAACTTGTGTATATCAAACTATGAGTCTGTAACACATGGTTCAAATTCAAGAAACCTGTCTGTATTCTTGGAAACCTGTACATTTATTATAAATAGAAAATAAGGAAACTGTTTGATGTAAATGGCCAAATGTTTGCACACATTGAAAAAAACTAAACAGTAGATTGAGGTCTACAATGGATAGATACACAGCAGTCAATTGTCACATGACACAAGCCTCAAACTCTACTTGCTGGTCTCTGTCTCGCTTGCTCCTGACATCATCAGATATAATATTTGTTCTGAACATGGAAATGTTGTGTTTTTTGGGTACACTTTGGTTAATTTTAGTACCCAGACTATTATAAACGAACAGGTATCAGACTACTTTGGTACCCATAGACACTTTTTGTCTCAGTAATGTGATCTTCATTGCTACATCATGTTGAGTGGGGCCCCATGTTTCTGCGTGGTCTAAAGCACTCTCTGTTACGGATCACCGCCATCTCACCCCTGTCTGCATGGGTTCGAGTCTCAGATTCAGCCAATGTGATTATGTGAGGAAGCTTGCCAGCAGCTTCTTCTGGGTCGGTGGTTCTTTCTGGGGGTTTTCCCCTGGTTCTTCCTCCACCATTAATACTGGCTGCCATGTATCTTGAGCTGAAAAATGGCGTTTAACCCTACAACAACAACAACAGCAAACATTTGCCTTGCCTCTGCTGTGATATAAATTTGCATATAAGCATACACTGCTATCACCATAGCAGATATGTCCACTTGCTTGTCATATGCCCTAGACCTTGGTGATGGATATATCCGCTGTGTACATGTTAAAATGATTTTATTTGTCTGTAATGGGCAGTAAATTTAAGTACATTTAACCAGTCAAAATAGGGTCACAAATGATGGCTCTTGTTTTGAAAGACATTATGTAAAAGAGATTATGTTAACACCACCACTATAACCCCCATATTAATTGAATTTGTAGCTGAAGTTGGCAAAATCTATGAAACGGATGACCAATGTCTGAAAAAAAGGGCAGAATGGGGTGTCCAAAATGTCATAGAAATTATAATAATCTTTGTGTAAAACATAACTTTTTAGAAATATCACCAGCTTCCCCTTCAGAACTAATAGGATATACTGACCATTTAAACATTTGTAATGCATACAGATTTGACATAGAAACAATGGCAGACCAATTTTAATGTTAAAAATAGTGTTCTGCATTCAATTCATGAATTTTCTTGTCATTCTTGTGGAAATCAGTAGAAACAAAGAATCACACTGACAAAAGGTGGCTACACCTTTTATAATTATATGCATGATTTTAGTATATAATTGAGTCCATTATAAGGAAAATGTCTAAAAACAATTGGCCCATATTCCCAAGTCATCGGCAAAATTTTAATTATTGGCTACAGCAGCATCAGGCTCTGAGAGTCTGTCTCTATACCAACTGTAGTAATGACTTTGGCAGCTAAGCAGAGCAGCGAGTCCTGAAAACAGCACTGGTAGTTGAAGAGTAATGCTTTTGCCAATTTTTGTTTACTTGATCATTTTTAAATGGGTTGAGGGTTATGGATGTGTGCAATTATATCCTGGAGAACGAAAGTGTGCATATAAAAATACTGAAGATTGTACTTGAACATATCATATTCTAAATACAGTTTCCCAGAAAATCTTTAATACAGTTTCTTGGAAAATCTTTACTGTGCAAGAGTGAAAAATTATGAGTTCAAGAAATACATCATTGAATGAAATGGTACAAAATTTGTCACATGCTTTTTTGAAGCATATTTGTTACAACACCCTGACAACTGAAGAGTTGTTTATTTATCTTGTATACATGATAATGAATTATGATATTTAGACAACATAATTTGCAATAACTTAATAATGAATGTGCATGTGCTGTTTTCTTTTTTCATTATATTAATTGTTCAGATTGATTTTACCACGGGTGCACAACCTTTTTCGTCCCAGGGCTAGATTGCATTTTGTAAGACCACTTGAAGGTCACAAACACAAATTCTTTAATATAATTACTGTTCATGGGCCAGATTTCTGTGTTGTTTTAATTTACCCCGAGGGCCAGACAGAACACCTTTGCGGGCCTGATCTGGCCCTCTGGCTGCGGGTTGTGCATCCCTGGATTATACAAATGCTGCATGTTTTATATTTATATATATATATATATATATATATATATATATATATATATATATATATATATATATATATATATAGATGGATGGATGGTTGACATTCAGATAATTTAATAGTACATGTACAAATTGAAGTAGTATATTGTTTTTCAATTTGCTGTAAATATTCTGAGGGCAAAATTTATCCAGTAAAAGTCATTAAATGGTGAAAACATTACAGCATATGTGGAAGCACCAGTTTAAGTCTTGGCTTGGTTGCTACATATTCTTCTATGCAGTGCATTTGATTTACATCCTAACATAACAATTTATGGTATGTTTTGGAAATGGTTTATTGTGATAATTCAGGAACTGGGAATGTTTAAAAAAAATCTTGCTGTTTGTGTTATATATGTATGTATTAGTGTCCAATGGTATTTCAGCATAAAAATGTTGCTAATTAAATGGTTCAGAAATGTAAAGGTGAAATTCACTAAAACTGAAGAATTAATCTGTCTAAATACATGTTAAATTGAAGTCCTGCAGTATAAAAGATGCAAATTTTTTATATTGTGTGATTTATTCATTACATAAAACGTGTTACAATTGATCATATCAATTAGCAGAACTTTTCTCTTTTCTTTTTCAGACAAAACACCAGATCAAGCAGCAAACAGTACAACCCCAAGTCAGTCCAGCTTGCAGACATTCCAGCCCTTGGGATTGCCTCACCCAATACCACAAGTACCCTCCCAGCAGATTACCCAACTGGGTTTCCATCAGCCCCAAGGAGTGACCTCTCAGCTTGCCAATTTGGCCTGTCCCACAGGACCTCAGCATCAGCTTCCATTGACGGCAACCCCTCAGCAACCACCAAATGGCCTTGGTGGTAGTAGAATCCCCTCCCTCATGTCCATCCCCACGTTTCCATCACAACAGCTCCAAGCTGCTCTGGGACAGACGGGACAACAGAATGGAGCTGCCACATCATCAGTAGTGGACCCAGCTGTCAAGCTTCCTGCTGCGCAGCCACAGATCAATACCTTCTATGCAAGTGAGATAATTTTTGTTCCAGTGTACACTTTCTTATTAACACAATTTTGTTAGTAGTAATACTATACATGCCACCTTTACATTGTTGCCCCAAGTCCCCAATCTAATTATTCCCTCCTCCTATGTGTATAGAACATCTTACTCTCTTTTCTTGGTCTATTGTCCTCTTGCACGACTGTGAGGATGCTTATAAAAAGGTAGACATGTTTACATCTACAATGGCAGCCATCTTGAGTATCCTTTTAATTGAATGACAGTCTTTTTAATTGCTATGTCCATGGATTTGGTGTGCATGCATCTATTTTTAACTCTTTTGAGGGTATTCACAAAAAGACTTCTTATGATATCTGGTTGGTCCTTGTACCCGATAATAATGTCTGATGTCCAATATATCCACCCAAGCAGTCAGCCAGAAAAACTTGTATAGTGACTACTTTTGAATGATGGGGCCCAGAGTGGCTGAGTGGTCTTAAGTGCTGTCCGTTAGGTATCACTGCCATGTCACTTCTGTCTGCATGGGTTCAAGTCTCAGATTCGGCCAATGTGGGTATGTGAGAAAGCTTGCCAGTAGCTTCTCGTGGGTCGGTGGTTCTTTCTGGGGGGGTTTCCCGGGTTCTTCCTCCACCATTAATAATGGCCACTATATATAGCCTATCTTGTGCTGAAAAATAGCATTAAAACCTACAGCAACAACAACTACTTCTGAATGGATGTATCAAGATGGGGTTTTCACTAAAAGACTTGTGCTGTCTGGCTGGTTCTAAATGAAAATGGTGCTGATCTGGTATTCAGTATGGTTACCACATCATCCAGCTGAAAAATCTTGTTCTCTTTACTCCAGAGTTGCTGCCAGGCTGTGTGATTATGGGTTTCTCACAGAAATGAATAAGCAGCATGCACTTTTAAATCTTAGTGGGGTAAATATACTGGAAGTTGTCTGTGGTTCCTGCACTTTCTCTTTATATTTAAAAAAAAAATGTTGGTTAGATTATTTTAGCTTTTCTTTTCTTTCTGGGGTTTTCCTGGGTTCTTCCTCCACCATAAATACTGGCTGCCATGTATAGCCTATCTTGTGCTGAAAAATGGTGTTAAACCCTACAACAACATCATACTGGCCTTAATTGCAGCAGAAACTGGTTGTAAAAGGGTATTCAGTTCAGAATGTAAACTTCGCACTATGCACAAGCAGTAGTGTAACCACAGAACTTTGAAACTATCGGTGTAGTAAGAAAATGTCAGAATATGGGGGGGGGAATCCAAACAAAATCCTATTTTTAAAAAAAAAAAACTGTTTATTACTTAAGTTTCATTGGGCTGTAGGATAACATCTAAAATATAAATAAGCTGATGACTATACAGATAGTCCAGTAAATTATTCTCAAGATTCTTTTAAGGGGAGTGATAAGAAGCAAATAACAATATTTACCAGCTAAGAAACAGGTATGCAGCTACCTGTACATTTATTGTCCAAAAACTGATAAAAAAATCATTAAATGCTTGTTTTAATTTGTGTGTTTCTATACCACGTGTTAATGTTGTCACTTGTCTACCATTTGGCACAGTTAACAGTGGATGTGGGTGACCTCCACTTAAAATGATTTCTGACAGCATCTCTGCTAAAATACCAGTACAGTGAAAAAGTACTGTTATATACATATCAACAAAAACTACTACAGTATATTTGTAATATCACACATATGTATTCTACACCTGTGATTTTCACAACTTGGATATAAAGTAGTAACAGATTTAAACGTGTATGGCTCAACCATTAAATAGTACTCTACATTTTAGACATATTTGAACGTTTTTATCAAAAAGGAAACAAAAGTTGGAGTGAAACATAAGGGTACTATGTAATTTGACACCCAAGTACAAATATGGTCAGGTTGTATGGGTGACTTCTATTAAAGTTCCCCCTAAAAATCATTTTTGATATAGGGTTTGTGGATCTGTTATGTACAGTAGTTAAAATACAGACAATTTAAAGCTTATAGTTTTTTTTATTTTACTTTTACAAGCAATTCAGTCTGATGGATCTTTTACAACAAAACTATATAGCACTTTAAGGGTTAACAGCAACCTTTTGTACATTTTGTTTCTTCTGTTACTTGTATTTTGTCTGATTTGAATTGGAAGACGTACAGTTCCAGTGTGTAAAACAGTTAAATATACTACATTCAGTTCTGATTAATAGTTAGTTTTTATTCCAGTCCAGAGAAAATAATCACTGCTGGTCAGAACTGAGTGGTGATCATTCACTGTGTAAAACACCAAAACTGTAGGCATCCAAACTTTATTCCAGTTCATGCAAAACAACACAGAGACACTTCACATGATCAATCAAGTACTTAAATTGTGTATGGGAATATCTCTTTATGTTGATAGGTTATCAGCAAATGAACATGCCAACAGGATTAACTAGCAATAATATGTACATGCAAATAATTGCACTTCTTGTACCTGCAAAGTAAGTACATATCATATAGGGACAAATGTCTGCACATACATGAGTGGTGCAGATTTGGCATTAGTTGCATGTGACTATTCCATGTTACACTTGCATTAATGCCTAAATTTTGATAGAACCTGCATTTGTCAGCAGATATATCCTTAAGGCACATATTTGCTGCACATGACCAGGAAATAAACTCGGATGACTAATTTATAACTTATCAGACATTGGGTATGAGTTGTCCATAATTATCCCATGCAGTTGTTTGGTCATTGTGTTTTTCTAATTGTCTAAACACTTGGTAGCCATCAACCACAAGATAAAAGGAATGAATATTTGTCTTGTAGGCTTGTCAAAAATTGCATCAATGAATGATAGAAATATATTGTGTGGTAATGTATCAGCATGTATAAGACGTTTAGAACAAAATATGTAACCTAGACCCTAATTATATAGAATAAAGAAGCGTGAAATGACATCTAACTTTTATTATTGTCCTCCAACTCTTAGTTTGGGACCTGATCATATAAATCTTTAGCATCAGCTTACTGGAAATACATGATAAACAAAGTGTTGTATATTTTCAAGATAGTAAGTCTGCATGTTGTCAATGAATAATTTTTTTTAAGATAGAAGTAGAGTTACATAGAGCAGTGGTTTTTGTTGATATTGTATAGTTTCTGAAGGAAAAGAAAATTTGAGGAGCCTGGAAGGATAACTCTACATTCAAGGCAGCAGCAAATCCAGAAATGAAAATGGCACATTACATAATTCAGTATATCATTGTTTGTTTTGATGGGTTTTCATTGTAATGTAGCTTGATATTTTATTTTAGAATGAATTAATTAGTATTGAAGAAGGTTTGCTGAAGGACTTGCATTTGTTTTGTTTTTTTAGATCTAAATGGCCATGTGACAGGGTTACCACAGAACTTCACTCCTGTAATATCTCCTGCGCCAAACCAGCAGGGAATTTCAGCAGCTTCTCCTCACCCATTATCTCAGCCTGCCCCTCAAGCTCCATTGATACCTGCTACACCCACTCAAGTGCCTAACAGTTACAGCAGTATAAACTTTGGTTCTCTTGGGAGCAGTGGAACAGTGGCAGGGGTTTTCAGTGGATCTGGGGCTGTATGTACTCAACAGCAAGTGTTTGACTACAGTCATCGATCAGTGTCAAATTTTGGAACTGTACCTAACACAAAACAATCCATACCCATTCACCATCACCCTCACCATGTCTCCCAAGGAGACTCAGGATCTCGGTCACAATTCTCTGGTTACAACAACAGTTCTCACTCCAGCCAGAGTTATGGTTCCAATCAGCATCTTCAGACCCTCTCACCATCCTCTTCACAACGACATCCATGTAGAAAAAAATCGAAACATAAGAGACATTCGTCTGGTGGAGAATCGCATCATTATTCATGATCTTCATCAGTGTCATTATTTTGTGTGTTGTAGGTTATGGGACACACGTGAAACAGGCAGCCAAATCATTACATAATATGTATGACTTTTTTTTCATTTTGTTTTATATGTAGTAGACAGAATTAAGATCGACTTGATTCTGTTATTAAGGGAGTTTTTATTGCTCATCATTTATTAAATACCTGTAAATACTTGTATATGCTGTAATTTTTCATCCTTGGTGTCATGTAAATATCTGTAGATATTTAAGCCAACTGACAAAACAGATTATTTTGTTTATTTCGATAGTTTATTCCATATAGATCACGCATCAGAGATAAATTTGAGCCTATTTAAAAAGAAAAAAACACATTGTACATGTATTTACCCCATCTCAATGTACAGATGTGTGTACTTGTGTATGTAGCATAGATCAGCACAAATATATTTCAGATAATGAAACAAGTTGCACTGCAAAATGGCAAGGACTGTACCTTTTTAATGTGCCATAATTTTCATTGCCCCTTTTCATTGTCATGGAAATATTGCAAGAAATTTTTCATTATCATTTATAAAACTATTTGCAGTGACAACAATTATCATCATCCTGCATTAATGTTCTAGTTGTCTTGACAGTGATATCATATTTTTTAAAATTGAAAATATAAGGAAATGATTTCGCTAAAATTTATTGTCTTATTTAAAATTGTATATATTATGTTTTTATGTAACCTGTGCAACCTGTATTATGCAACAAAAGAACAATTTTATCCTATTTATGACTTTGAAGATTAGATGCCGTTTTAGACATCTTTTGGACTTGTTAGCTTGGTAATCTAGGGTACAATACATACCATGTAACAATACATTTTGTTTCTTAAGATCATAAAAGTTTGATCATTTTAAATCACTTTATAAAGGACATATTATCTTTTAAGAAATTTAGAATATATAGTTTGCTCATTACATCTATTTGGAATAACAGTAATTAATTTGGGCTAACAAAACATTCAATTTCAAGAGAACAACCTGATAACTGCTGCTTGCAGATGTTGAAATTTTACTCTGAGTAAATTATGAAATTGCACACTGCTTACAGGACAAGCATTGTTTATGAATTAGGAATTTAGAGATATTACAAAATGAAAGCCGCTTTATAAGTTGGTTACATTCTTGTCAGTACACTCCTAGAGAGCCAGGGTTGCCAGTAGTTTAAATAAATACAATTATTTATTTTGTTATGCATACAAATATAATAACCATTTGACTCTACATAACATGTCAATGAAAAGGAGGTCCACAAATGACACATTTTAAGGACAACTGTATTTTCTTAAGACCTATTTTCTTACTTGTATGTGTTTGTAATAAATTCAGAGTTTATGTTCATCCATTGTACATTTTAGTTTTGTGCAATTGAAAATACAGGGTCATAATGTTATGTCAATTTGTATATTTACAACATCAGCAAGATTGTTTGTCTTGGATACAGATATTAATAGTCCCACTCTCTACAGTGTTTTGTATTCCTTTTTTCTTTACACATACAAAACACACTAATAATTACCACACACACACACACCAAAACAAACCCTTCCCAAACACACACACACAGTAGCAAATATATTTTTTATTTGTACACTTTTTAAAATTGTATGATTTTACATGGATGTATCATTTTGTTTCTTCTCCACGCCTAGTATAGAATGAGTTAATGATTTTGAGATGCCTTTGATCTCAGACAGTCTATAATATTCTATATATCTAATATTGAAAAGTACTTGTATAGAAAATGGACCAAGTTGCATTTTTCAATAAGGATCTAATCTTCTTGAATCAGCACAGTTTTGCTGCTGTTTGCGTTAATTCTAGTACCAAAGTTGTGAGACAAAGTCATTAAATGTTCTGATAATTTAGTTTGCAGTATTTAAATCTTATGAACATCCTAAAATATAATCCAACATTGCAAATTTATCGTTAGAGTTTTATTCCAGTGCCATATTTTGTTATGGGGCTATAAATCTCAAATTTTTCATTACTCATCAGATCATAAATTTCATTTCTGCTCATTAGCTTTATGAAAGACCTGGATTTAAATTCGATATTATAAAGCTTAATGTCAAGAAGACAGAGATCAAGTTTGCCTTACAACTTTTCCCCATAGCTAAATTTAAGTCGGTTATGTCCACATTTTTGTATTGAAGTTTGCCTTGCAACATGGATTTTTTTTCTGCATAGTAACCTTTGAATGACATCATGGATATAAATCAGATTTGTTCAAGGCCCGATGTCATGATTTATATCTGGTTTGATTTTCACAGTATTTTAAATTTTCAGTCTAAATATTAGTGTTGACTCTCAAGAATATAGAAGCTACATAATGTTGTATCCCCATCAGAATGTTTGAAAGGCACCTAGGAACTTTCTCGGATTTAATATGGGTCCTACAAAATAGAAATCAAAGCTTGGTCTGAATTGCTTTTTGCATATTTTAATGTCAAACTTTATTCAGGTTATTGTACCACTTCAGTTCATATGGTCATGACACTAATTATCTCAAGTCATACCTTGTTGACAGGGACAGATGTAATGTTTACATCTTGCTTATGTCATGATTTGACAATACAATATTTCAAGGCCTCGAAAGGCTGAATGGTCTAAAGTATTCACAGTTACGGATCACAGCCATCTCATCTCTGTCTGTGTGGTTTCCAGTCTCAGATTCGGCCAATGTGGGTATGTGAGAAAGCTTGCCAGTAGCTTCTCATGGGTCGGTGGTGCTTTCCGGGGTTTTCCTTGGTTCTTCCTCCACCATTAATACTGGCTGCCATGTATAGCCTATCTTGTGCTGAAAAATAGAGTTAAACTCGATAATAACAAAAACAATGCAATATTTGGTGCTGAATGATGAAGGAAGAAAATCAAAACCTTATTCAGTGGATGTTGTGTGGTTTAATGCCATTTTTCAGCACAAGATAATCAATACATGGTGGCTAGTGTAACTGGTGGAAGAAAAACGGGGGGGGAAATCCTTGTAGGAACCACCAACCCATGAGAAGCTACTTGCAAGCTTTCTCACATACATATTAGCCAAGCCAGAGACGTGAACCCATGCAGAAAGAGGTGAGATGGCACTGATCTGGAATGGTGAATGCCTTAGACCACCTGGCCACTCACAGCCCACCCACTGTGGAAAACCATTTGTAGCATGTAGTCGACCAAAAACATAAATGGCCTTTCCGAGTATTAATGAAAATGGAGTTGATTTGGACTATATATGGGTAAAATTTGAAGCTTCTGATGCTGCTTGAAATGGTTTTCCTAACTGTGAGAAAATCTCCAAGAAGTGTTTTTGTTTTTGGACATGATTGAAGGGGTTTTTAGTGTGCTTGTTTTTCTCTTCTTTTTAAATTTTTTCTTTGTGTGTTGGATAAGGTTGATTCTGCACCATTAATTAATTATCGTTGAGAAATTTTCTTGGAACATTCACTATCCTCTTCGTTGATCCAGCCTACATTCAAAAAATAAAAGTGGCAGATGCATCTTGAATACTGGATTGATGTTGAGAATGTTCTTATCCCAAAAAAAAATGTACTCTTGTGCACATATACCAAACCTTGAGCAGACAAAGCTTCAACAGCTATTCCAAAGAAAGATCAGTTTATCATAGCACTTGGCATGAGTTGTGATTGATCACTGAAATTGAGGGTGTTACTTAGTTGTAACACTCTTTGAATGCTTACAAATTTCAGCGGTTTAAGGTATGTTAAAGTTTCCATTGTGCAAGTCTGCTAAAGACTAATTACATGATCCAATTTATTACTGTGTAATATCAAGCTATAGGTGCTGTGGACCAAAATTTGATATTTTACTTATTTTTAGTATAACAGACAAGAAAATGTTGTACATTCAAACAGTGCAGGTTATTTGAGTTGTATCATTTGTATAAATGATGGATGTTCGAGTTGTCACAGATTTACTGTTTAAAAGTAAATTTAAAGACACAAACATTCAGAATTAATCTGTGCTGATCATACAGCTAGGCATGTACTTCTTGATTTCTACTAAATGACATTCTTTATAATGTATCTCTTAGAATAGACATGATTTCCTTGTCAGAATAGACTTGATATCCTTCTCACCTTTCAGGAGGTTAGAGGTCATGGGACAGACCGTTAAAATAAAAAGCTGACATCTTGTTTTCATCATGTGTACAGTAGAATTAAACACTTGAAATCTGTTTCCTCGTTTACAACGCTTCATTGCAAAAGACTTTAAATTATTTTGTGTTTATAACTAACCTTTACAATATAAAGAATTTGCTTCTTTCATACGGGGGTGGGGTTAAACTATTCAGTCACTTTACTAGTTTTGCTGTAGTTAATGTCTTCATGTACTTTGTTGGCAAGGTAGCTTAATTGATGTCATGCATCATTATTACAAAATATTGTACAGTAGGGTTGTATATGGTGTGTACAGATAGTTAGACAATGTTCTGTATTGTGCCATAAGTACAAGCCTGAGGCTATCACAAGATGTAAAATTCAGAAATAAAAAAAATACAAATTTATTATCGTTGTGTCTGGTACTTTTATTTTTCCTGGTAAACATTGATATAATGATTTCTACCAGTTTACAACAAAAAAAAATGTTCCAAAAGTTAAAAATATTTGTAAACCTATCATGTCTTGCTAGTCCCACCCAATAGAACAAATATCAGAAATTAGCAACTGCCATTTTCTTCGTACAAAATTCCTATCTACTGACGAGTAGTGTATAAACTGAAGGAAGTATTGGACAGTGACCAGAACCAAATTGTATACACCTTTCGGTAACCTGGTTATCTCCCGCTCGTATTGGGTATTAACTTGATTTCTAGCCCCCCCCCCCCCCCCCCTCCGTTTACAATTACAATAGGGAAAGGACTGGGGAACTACATATGTATACAGCGATGAAATCTCTCAATCTCTCTCTCTCTCTCTCTCTCTCTCATATATATATATACGCTCCGCTGACAGTGGTTAGTGAGTAGAACATCTGGCGCGGAGGCAGGGGGTTGTGGGTTCAAATCCCAGCAGAGTCTTACCAGAGACTTTGGAAAATGGTACTAACAGCTGTCTCGCTAGGTACTCGGCATTAAAAGGTTAGTGTTAGGACTGATAGGCCTGGTATCAGAATAGTGTGACTCGGTTGAACATCATGCCACATGTCTGTGGCATGATGCCGTAGTGCTAGACGTCACAAGAAACTGTCATACTGCAGACATCGTGACGATATGAATGAAAAATTTGTTAAACTTGTCTTTAAAATTCTCATCACACACGTATAAAAAATTCGCCAGTCTCGTCACTATTAGAAAATAATTACTAGGCCCAAACCAGAGAACCATTACAACACATAATTTTATGCAGTTATACCTTACACTTCTTTTTCTTTTTTTTTTGTACACAAAATAGATTACAAAATGTATGCAAATGAAAATATATAAAACGGTCATTCCTAACAAAAACACAATATTACATGATTTAAACCATACAGAATACGCATATAACACACAATACAGTACATTTGATCCTTGTTCAAGATCACTAAAATGTATGGACTGTGATATATAAACCAGTCGCAAGACTGTGTCTGAGGAAGGATGTACATATCATTAAAAATATACCAGGAAAGAAAACAAAGGGACCAGCTCCAAGCACATTGCGAGTATGACACATCATAAAATAAAACGCAAATAGCAACGAGCAACCCCTTAATAAGAATAATAAATACTTAGTTTCTTAAAAATTTGTTTTGATTTGTTACAGAAAAATAATGAACGCAATAGAAATAAAATAAATGGAAATTATTTTTGTTTTTAATTTTTTTCACTGAAAGATCAAAAGTTTTTAATCGTATCTGTTTGAGTTGCACAACAGAAAACGAAGTAATTTTCAAAACCGACGATAACTGTATGAAACGTGCCATTTTAAGAAAGTATGCAATTATTCTAATAATGGAAAACTATCACATTAAATAATGTTCATTGCCGAATTTTTGGAAAGTATAAAGCTTTAACGCAATGGAAATAAAGTACACATTGGAAATTATTTATTTAATTTTTAAATGATTGATTGAGAAACAGAAGGATAACGTCATCAGGTGCAAATTCTAAGCGTTTTGCATTATATAGAACATCGTCATGAATAAAGGTTAAAATTTACTTACTTAAAATGTTACTTTCAATATTCAGTTTAACTGTAATTGTTTTTTTGTTGTTGTTCTTATATGTTTGTATTGTTATTGATATTGATTTTCCACGTAGTTGTGTTCTCTTTTTTATCATTCCTAAATTATCTTCTTTTACATTTTTTAAAAACTTTCAATTGTAAGTATCTGCAAGTTATCCACGTACCCAGTGATATATGATTTCATCCATTGTGCCTAACAATTATTCGTTAGTTACTTTATCACACTTTTATTTAGGGCGTTTAATTGGAAAGTTTGTCCATGACGCGAAATAGAATTTCATTCAGTTCACTCTGTGCAGCAATTAGTAAATGTCGACCCGGAATAGGGACACAATTAGTAAATGTCGACCCGGAATCGGGACACAATTAGTAAATGTCGACCCGTAATCGGGACACAATTAGTAAATGTCGACCCAGAATCGGGACACAATTAGTACTTCCAGTACAGTTCGTACCCACGAATGTAGTTCCTCTCATTTTGGCAGTGATTGACGAGTTATATTTATGCATCTTTGGTAGGGATTTAAAGGTAATTGTTTATTCTTGAGAATATGAGCTCAGAGAGTGGTTGTCTGTGTGTATTTCGGCGACTGTGCACAGTGAGTAATAAGGCCTTGGTGATGATTCGGAAGTGAAATCTGTGTTTTATTTACATGTTACTCTGTTTACAGTCAAACATCTAAAAAAAAATACAGGCCAACCTTTGACAAGAACTATACCGTGAAGTCATATTTGAAGGTATTTTAGATTAACATATGATTTGTATTGATTGTCACACAGTGGAAAGGTCAGTATTGAGAAACAAATGTAGAGAACATATAGTAAAATTAATCGTGTTCTGTTTCAACTGGAATTGCTTCTAGCGCAGCCTCCCTACACCAAAGAGCTCGAAAAGAAAAGGCAGATAATGAGGTTACTTGAAAGAGGCCATAGAGGAGATCATCGTCGTCGTCATCATCATCATCATCATCATCATCATCATCATCATTCTCTTGACCTAGTGTAGTTGTTGAGGCACTGTGCTAGAGGAGATACTTAGTGATGAATGACCAACATTACTCAGTGGTCTACTAGGTGACACAAACGTTGTAAAGAATATGCAAGCATTTATGCCAAGGGTTATTTTATTGTTATTTGGCTTTATTTTTTTGAAAAAGTGAAAACTACTAAATCCTATGATTTTTCAGCAATACACTATTTGATTGTAGTTATGACTTTTTAGATGTTCCCTTGACTTAGCCATGTAGTTCACATATTGTGTTGTAGCCTAAGACGAAATTTATCGCGTGCATAAAATAGTCTGTGTTATCAATTGCGCTGACAAACTCTTACAATCACATGTGTTTGTTTTAAAACTGACTGACTCATTAACCCTTTCTTGAAGTTGTCACTGGCCAATTTCCAAAAGTTATTATTTGATGAAAATACTAATTTGTCTTTTGAAACTTCAGTATGTAAATAGTTTCTGTTTTAAGAAAAGAAAAGCACAATCAGATTTAAAAAAAAAAAAGATTTTTACTGCTATATTTGCATTATTTGTCTCTTAATTTGTTTTACACCTAAGTCAGCTTGTTGTGAATGGGGAGTAGTAGTGAGGAACATTGACATCTGTGGAAAGTACCTCTTCATTAGATTATGTTTTGTTTCTTAAACTCATTGGGCAGATATATTAAGGAAAATATACATATTACAGAAAACAAAGTCTAAATATTATGCGACAGAAGATTTAGTCTAAAGTATAATTCTGTAGGTCAGAGACATACGAGACAGTGCTACGTTTTTGGAATTCAAGAAACACTATAAGGTCAATGATGTTTTATGACATTGTGAAAATAGGAGAAACGTAGTGAAGTCAATATCTAATAAATTAAAAACTTAATTAGAAGTACATAGACATATTAAAACCACAAATTTGCCATCCTAATTTTGCAATGTTGTAACGAGGATATAAATTATAAAACTTGTTGTACCTTCTTCATGTGTGACACCATATTTGTTCTTGGTGGTGTCAATTTAGTTGGAAAGCTTGCCAGTAGCTTCTCGTAGGTCATTGATTCTTTACGGTGATTTAACCCGGGTTCTTCCTCCATCATTAATACTGGCCGCCATGCATAGCCTATCGTGTGCTGAAAAATGGCATTAAACCCTTCAACAACAAGAATAGTTCAGTTGGAAAGAAATTTCTAGTGCATTCGTTTATCAAATGTTATGCTTCAGTTTTCAATAAATATTTACAGTAATGTTTTATCGGCAACAAAAATGGGATGAACATGATGTGAATATATTTGTGCATGCATGTTACAGGTGTTTCAAACTATACTTTAGAAAATTTGACATATTTTATAGCAAAATTTTAAAACCTAATTTTTACTTCTTGGGGAGGGGTTCAACTCATTAACCCACGGAGGTGTTCATCGTTTTCACCTGAAATACGAGTAGGAAACAAATTCTGGTGGCCAATTCTAAATACATTCTTATACATCGACTTCCAAGAGATTTCCCGTTTACCTAATGCCTAGTTGTGTCAGAAATATTATTTTTCATTGGCTATTTCGTTCGTGCATGAGCAAGAAGTGTAAAAGTTTCAGTCATTCTTTTTATATCTTTTTAATTTTTTATTTTTTTTAATTATATTTTTGCTTAATGGACCCGTCATTTTCTTATCGAGACCACTCTTCTTTATTCCAAATGCCTATTTTAGCCTAATTTTTCCAAAGGTTCGCCTGTCGGTGTGCAGTTCAGACTGGTCTGCCTTAGATCTAAGGCACACACAAAAAAATCTTAAATCCGGACACAAAATCGGATTCCGACCACGGGCGAATTTTATTTGGGGAAAAAAACATCGGGTCCAATATTAGGTTTTTCCCTCTGTATTTTGTAGTGCCGCTAGAGCGTCGATATAATACCACCCACTTTAGTGTACCCTACATGACGCTATAGAGGTCGGCAGTAGGCTACTACCTCCGGCGCTAGGGATTAATGAGTTAAGTGGTTGATTATTACGCATTTTTACCAACTTGCAGTTAAAATGATGTAAATTTGTCATTCCTATCAGTTTATATTAATTACAATGTATAGTTACAAGTGTGCTCTTTTCAAGTCATGGCTAAAATGTACAACAGGTGAAAATGATTTTTTAACACAACACAGAAATTTCTGCTCGAACATAAAATATTAATTACAACCAGTGTTTATTGATGACTTGCATATTGAGCAATACAGGACATAGTTCAGGTAAAAGACGCAAAGCACACTTGTATATATTAATTTCTTACTCAGCTCTCACTTTCTCTGAAATTTAAGTCTAGCTTGACGGCCGATGGCGAGACTATTTTATAAAAAGTATTAATCAAGCACCCCACAAAACCCCGATTATTGATGACATGGAAAGCTAAGCTAATCAATACGAGCGTAGAGCAACTCAACAATTCTTTGGAATTGCAAATGATTTTATCATAGTGTCAAATTTATTATGAAATCAACAATGTACTATCCATGTTACAAGACCGAAACATGGCAACTAACTTGTATTGTACACTGAGAGACTACAATCAATATGTAATATCTACCGTCTGTAACCTTAAACATGTAATAAAAACAATCTCTTTAGCCTTTGTATTCAAATAAAGTACATCAAGTGCTCAACTAAAATTACGAAGAACTCGATGCCACATCAAACTAAGTGGACACGAGAAAATGAACCATAAACTTGGTTCTTGAAAACATTAATGCCATTTAACAATAAAACAGGCTTAGCATATACGAAAGAAAGAACTTCTAAAAGGCGTGTTTTAAGAAACAAAACAAAAACACTAAACATAATTTGACAATTTTGATGTAAAGAATCCTGACATTAAGGCCTTTTGAAGGGGTAGATATGATGCAGGTCATATTTCGACTAAAATGTTTCAAACGTTTTCACCATCACCTTTTAACTTGGAATAGCACCCCACCCACCCAACCAACGGCGTAAGCATTAGAAAAGCTTAAATTTTGTTTCCAAAATCATTCCGTATATTACGTTGTGCACATGCTTATATCACATTTGGATTGTTCTAAATTTCAAGCAACTTGCATGCCACAGCCACTATTTTTGTTTTTAAGAGACTACAAACGTAATCGTGAATAAATCGATATTGGAATATCATGGTTCATGTGAGAAACTGTAAAATTGAAGTAAATATGTTTTTAATTACAAAGCGTTGATGTATGAATAGCCTGGACTATACTGATGTACTAACCGTCTTGATGTATCACAATTATATAATCCAAAATGTCTCTTAATGAATTCATGCTAATCATAAAGCAGTGATTTAATCCAAAAGTTAATACATGGAATAATTTAAATATATCCTCTCAAATTGTTACTTTACTAAACACATCTAAAGACTGATTCCACTAGACCAAGGGTCTTAAACACGAAGCCCATGGAGTTATTTAATCAAATTCGCAATAGCACTTGGACGTTGCAAAAAAAATAATGGTAATAAAAAGGTTTCAGTAATATGGCCCTCAAGCCAATATACTAGTTATTGGACCTTGTGGTGATTTGAGATTTACATCCTTGCACTATAAAAATGCTAAAATAAGAATAATGATGTAAACAATCTTTATATAAAAACTAAAACAACACGTTAGCTATGTAATATGTTGTTTGCAAAATTAATCTTGCAATCTAAAATCGTGGAGAAAACTTTAACATTCACTATACACAATATCTCCCCTCATAAAGAAAACGAAAGATATAATAAATCTTTGTTTAACATATTAGTCAAGCATGTTTGTAGCTAAATTTAAATGGGAATATGTCTTATATATAAGCGCTCTCTGTTACGGATCACTGCAATCTCACCTCTGTTTGCGTGGATTCGAGTCTCAGATTCGGTTAATGTAGTTATGTAAGAAAGCTTGCCAATAGCTTCTCGTGGGTCGGTGTTTTTCCCCGTGGTTTTCCCGGGTTCTTACTCTACCATGAATACTAGCCGCCATGTATAGCCTGTCTTGTGCTGAAAAATGAATGATGTTACACCCTATAACAACAGCAGCAACAACAATCTCACATGTCATATTCATTTTGTTAATGGCAGTAAGATGGTTGTGATAACTAAATACAATAATCTAAGACGTAGTTGAGTATTATACGATTTAGAGTGTTGTAAGTTTAGTATCAAAGCCGAACATTCCACCTTGATTGTGGAGAAAACATTCTGGCTCTTAAAATTATTTTATACAGGAAAGGAAAATAGCCCTCTGGATGATTTTTATTGTGCTGCATCAATACTCCTCCGACCCCAACATCACATGCATCAATTGATATTTTAAATGATTGAATGATTTTGGAGCTGAAAGAACTGGTGCACTGTTAAATATGGCATTTTAATTTGTCAAAAGCCTCTTGACAATTGTCAGACCAGAGAAACTTGGTTTTCTTACACTGCAAATTGGTCTGAGGTCTCTACAGGTTGATCTTGACCATGTCCCAAATGGGTTTCAAGGTATCTTTGTATATTACGTCATCCATACAGTCATCATAGCTACATATCGAGGCAGATCTTTTCCAACAGGAAGGCATCTCTATCTGTAATTGTAAATACCTATATTTCTATTGTCTTTCAGTGAGTGGAATGGCCAGAATTCTTTCAAAATGTCAAACTATCGGAAATATTTTGCATTTCCAATTTTTTTCATCGATTCTTGGTGTGATAATGTTCACCTTTCTACAGTCAGCATGCATACGGAAAGTATTAGCTGATTTTCGCCAAATTCTTGTCAAGTTTGTTTAAAATTTCTGAATTCCAAAGATTGGTTCAACTAGAGTTACTACAGTCCGACTGCATTCCAGGTTTACGTTCTCTATGTGTGGGACAGGTACATATACACTTATTGACTGCTTAACAGTGCTATCTCTATTTTAAAAAAAAATACTCTGCTAACATATTTATATGGCAAATTTATTTCTCTTTCCTCTTCCGAGGCGTGTTAATGATATCATTAAAGTCACTTAATTTCTTTTTAGCTGTATAATGATCATACTAATAATAAATGAAGAGGATTTTGAGATATGGACATCCAGAACTGTCACCAGGCCGTAAACGTAGTTTTTGGTATTTCAGAATTGCCATAACTTCATTTTTGACTGAGTAGATTGAAGATTAGCTCTTGCTACTTCACCTAGACTTTTATCTTCTTAGATACGTTTGACCGCTTAGACACTTTAGTCCCCTTAGACACTTTAGTCCTCTTAGACACTTTAGACCCCTTAGACACTTTAGTCCCCTTAAACACTTTAGTCTCCTTAGACACTTTAGTCCCTTTAGACACTTTGAGACACTTTAGTCCCCTTAGACACTTTAGTCCTCTTAGACACTTTAGACCCCTTAGACACTTTAGTCCCCATACTGCCATTCTCCTTTTAAGCATATAGATAAATATAACATTGGAGTTCCCTTTATTCAAATACCGACTACCGCAGTTTAACATTTGGAAAATGTAGGATTTCCCCTAGGATCTTCCATGTTTTAATCCATGGACTAATGTTAATTCCCGTATGTCTCTCAAATATCCCCAAGTTATATCATACAACTACTTATATGTATGAATGGGATGGATGGATCAAAGCAATAAAGGATGAAATGAAAGCGTATATGTGTGATTGATGGAGAAACAGATGACCAAAATGAATTCACTTCTAAAACTAATGATTCTATTGTATTTTTCTACCATTTGCATATTTGTATAATCGCCATAGAAGGTATTCAATGCATTCTCAATTTATTTAACTTGTGGTGAAGAGAACATGCTGGTTGTTAAAAAGTTTAATATCATATATATATATATAGCATAGTATCGTTCAGGGTCGTTGGGGGGGGGGAGAATATAGACGATTATACAATACTTTGATTACATGTTGTTTTGAAAGAGAGCTGCATCTCTTCCCCTGCAATTGCTCTCCTTACACGCTGCCAGTAATGTATGGAATAGGAGATAAATACATATCTACATTACAAACAAACACTGAGAGTTATCTCTCTTTGACCATTAAACGAATGTTATAAAAAGCGACTAAGTTTATTTCATTATCGAAATGGACAAGGGTAAGATTGTGATATTGTATGGTAAGAAATCTACTTTCATTTACTGAACACGATAATTTAATGAAGTCGCAAATAAATAGCTGGCAAAAGAATATATCTCGATTGTATACTCTCTCTCTCTCTCTCTCTCTCTCTCTCTCTCTCTCTCTCTCTCTCAGTACAATATAACCTTGAAAGTGTTGCCTTGCCCTTAAAAGATATGCACCAACCCAAAATTACTGTAAACTCACCAAGTTAAGTTCGCCATCATAGCACGATCATAAATAATCATCAACAAACTATATGAGTCATCTCCATACTTGAAATCTGATTTTAATTCTTGAATTATGATTTTTTTTCTTCTTCAAACATTCTAATAACTTTTTCTGAAATTGAGATGCTGCTTCTATCATTGTTGGAATTTTACAGAGGTTAAAATTGTGAAAACATTAACAAATATCCTCCATAGAAATAATGTTTCTGGGCAACATCAGTAGTAGTCTTGCTCACATATACCACGCAGTGGTCTTTATGAGTGAGGAACCCTCATGGAACTCTACTACTGGTTAATGGTAATTCTGGCTCACCTGTGTTCAAAGATGGGTTTTGGGTCACGTGTGCTCGTAAGGGAGATTCATCCTAGTTAATTCTAACGTGATCCCCTACTTTGAATTTGGATCTAAAACTAAGTCCTCTGCATCTGTTGTTTTTGGATTTTTGAGGAGGCTTCTGTTGGAGTCATTCGAACGCTTCAATACCAGGCATGATTGTAGTGATCTACGAGACCAGGAAAGAAATCCAAGTATTGGTTGGTATTGTGGCAGGATAAATTTTTCCACATGCGAATTTTGAGAGTCCGGTTAAATAGTCCGATGACTGATGCTTTGTGATGATTATGAGTGCTGTAAAGAGTGATGTAATTTTTCTTAAGCCAATCTGTGACGGGTTTGTTATAAAATTCGCTTTCATGATCTGCGAAGATTTTATTATATGCCTACACGATAGAAGTTCTTTTTTTTTTTGTTTCCGAGAGAAATGACTCAAGTATATTTACTAAAGACATCGATGATGGTCATGATATAATGGAAGCGACCTACAAAAAGACGATATAATCTCTAATATCGATGAGATCTGTTGACCATTTTTTGTCTAATAATACAGCGACCATTCTACGTCTTGAAAAATGCCTCCGTGCAGGTTGATGCTTTTACTCCGCGAGACCAACTTCCAGCTTATGTTTAGTGCCAATGATGCATCTGACGAAAACTCGGTCTACATGTTCTCTGAACTTGTGAGGCTTGAGTTCTTTTAAGTCCCTCAGTATGGCTCGATGGCATCCAACTTTATCGTAGGGATGATCTCTTAAACAAGAGAGACGAGAATAGCAATTGCACTCCCTTCAATCCGTCAAAGGATGGAAATGCCATCATGGATCTTCCAACGACAACGCCTTCGAGCGATCATACTGCGATGAGTTATGGTAATGTCAAGTGTTATTAAGTCATAAAAGTGGAGATATTGTGGCGGGAAACATGTTTTTGACTCCGGATGCGAGACTGATGACCACAATCTGTCCTCCTCTTCTCCATACCGAAGCCACGCCAAAACAGTATGTGGACAAACGACACGTCACAAACAACAACGGTCACACTCCCACAATGTCGGCATCGACTGGACATTTTCTGTCTCAGCGTCGATGAAATTTTTAGATTCGTATTGTGCTTGGCTTATATTTGCTCATCATCTGGTATGGTCTGATTATGACAATAAATGGGTGACTGGAGGAGTCACTTTCAATTTTTGTTTGCAAGTGCAGCTTCTCATGTCAGCCTCGATAAAGAAATTTCATCTGTGTGGAAGAAGCGCTGGTACACAGAGAATTCTCACGTTGAGAATATAAGGCAGTAAGTCGGATGAGATTTCGTACGGGATTTACACTGGAAACATCATCTCGTTGAAGTAATTTTATGTGCCCATCACCGCGACCAAAAAGAACGCGATTAAGTCCTCCAACCCAGCATTGAGATATTTTTAGACTTTTTACTCTCAATGATCTCATAAAAACATGGCGGCAATTGTACGCGTCGTCACTCAGCTGTATCAGTGGCTGTTCGACGATACTTATAGGCCGGATGCATCTTATACCAACAATGACCAGTGTGTATTGAAGCAAACGGATTGAATACACGTGGAGCTGAATGAGGTAAACAAAATGCTGGTAAATTATCCGTAAAAGAGGACTTCGAACGATAGAAAGATGATGACATGAAGAAGTCTCATTTATATGTGGACACATGCGCAAGGCTCATCTTAGGGAGGTCATCGATCGTTACTGGAATGTCTTCAAAAATTGTAACGATGGTGAGTCCGCTAGGTTAGTCAGAACCATCGAAAGTTGATGGTCATGCCGACATAGGCTTGTCACCAAACTATTTCTTATGATATCGAAAATGAAAATGTGTCCCGCATAATCCAATATGGCTACCACAAGAAACATAATGCATATCTTATAACTAATTCTCATGAATTAGCAATGGGGCTTCACCAAATATTCTCCAATGGTGTCTAGTTTGTCCAATGGTGTCTAGTTTGTGTCTAGTTTGTCCAATGGTGCCTAGTTTGTGTCTAGTTTGTCCTAAATGAAAACGGCACCAATCTTGCATCCAATATGTCTGTCTTTTTTAATTTCTTATTGCTCAAAAATGTCAGAGATCCTTTCAGCACTCAGCAGTTCAAAAGATGAAATTGTTGTATTTTTATGTATATTTACCCTATATTGTGTACTTAACTGGAGTACATGATTATAAGCTGTACTCTAGATTATTGACACTTGTACATATATAGTTTATATAGCATTTTAGGTCAAGCTCAGTATTATTTAGAATTGGACTCTGTTTTTCCATTGGATTGATTTACATCCAGCCATGATATGGGTCAAGTGACAATTTTTAAAAAATAAATTATTGGATATACAAATAACTCATTACTGTTTTAGATCAGTCTGTGGGACTATATTTCTGATCCAAGGTTACAGTTGGAATGCTATGTAAATGAAGATGAATTATTTATTTCAAAGTTTCATTGGAGGTACTAAATTGCTCATTGACTTTGGATGTTTGTGAACTCGTTCAAAGATATTATGACTTGCATCACTGATTTATATCAAGACATTGAAATTCATTTGGAACATTCCATTTGGACTTGTAACAGGACATTTAGGATTTTTTAAAATTTCTTTCACACTATTTTAAGCGCCTCTTGAAATATCACTGATCAGATAGCATAATTCGAACCCGCGCCCTCCCGGTCAATAATATGACACGCTAACCACTGAAATAAACTGCTTGTTGATATTACTTAATCAATTTCGTTCTGCTATATATTTTAAGACGTAGACTAGTAGCAGTATCTTTAATTCCTGAAAGGTCCTTTCGGATCTTGATTTCCTGGCAGTTCTTTTAGGATATTGAATTCCTGTAAGTTTCTTTCGAATCTTGAATTACTGGAAGTTCCTTTTGGATCTTGAATTCCTGGAAGCTCCTTTGGGATCTTGAATTCCTGGATGTTCCTTTCGGAGCTTGAATTCATGGATGTTGGATCTTGAATTACTGGAAATTTCGTTCGGATCTTGAATTCTTGTGTGTTCCTTTCGGATCTGGATTACTGGAAGTTTCTTTTGGACAGTTTGGCTTTACTTCCTTTGGGACGATTGTTTTGAGGTTTTTGCTGTCAATGGTCCGTTGTTAAAGACTGCTCTGTAAACACGAATAGACAAATAACTGTTAAAATCTATTTCAATATTGTTTTCTTTTTCACTATAACATTTCAATAATTGTATGAAACCTTTACGGTTTTGGAGCAATTTCTGTGGAGTTTTAAAACCCGTTTTTAAACTTAGTTTCCTTGGGAAGTTATTTATTGACCTTACTAATAAGCCATACAATGATATCACCTTTTCTATAAGAAAAGTGGCGTAGTTACATCAAGCTCTCACTGTTTGTTGTGAACGTACTAATAAATTTGCATTTAAAATCAACCTAATCTAAATTGCTTTGTACATAACACGTCACAGCTGCAGATTCCGGCATGTTTCGAACCCGCACCATCCCTGTCACCAATCTGACAAGCTAACCACTTTCCTTTTCGTTTCGCATTGCATGTCATTTTCAACAAGCTTGTCCTGGTAATATACTATTCATATCGTTTTTGTAAGTGCCATAAAGCATGACTTTGTAAGAAGGGAATCCCCGAAATGATGAAAATGTCCAGATGTACAGATTCAATAGATATCAAGCATAATATTTAGCCCAGTGACAACCACAAATATACTTGGTAATGTCTAACCACAAATATACTTGGTAATGTCTAACCACAAATAAACTTGGTAATGTCTAACCACAAATATACTTGGTAATGTCTATATAGGGCTCGTCCCCCTTCAAGAAATTCCTCCATGTCCTATTTTTATAAAACTTCTTAATTCAAACAAATATAAAAGGCAAAATTCTGCCGCTTATCTAGATATGGCTAAACTACATTAAATGACGAGTCCTTGCATTAACCATACATACAGATGTAAGCATTTTAAATGTTTATTACAGGGTGACTCTCATGCGTACAAAGAAATTGATCTTGAAAGTTGACGTATGTAAACAGAAATTTATTTATTCTTTAACAGCACAAATGTTATATCGTCAAGGTAAAAATTGTGATAGTGTATATTATTTGTTCCTTTGGTATAACAATGTCCACCGAACGTTTAACAGACACTATAATGACAATAATCCTATCACATTTAAGAGTTTTGCCTATTTACCCTCATTTAGAAACTGTATGTGCCTACATTCTTCAAATTATATGTACTCCCAACTTTCTATTTCTGCCCTCAGATCCTCATCTTCAGTCATTTATAAGAATTGGTATTTTTTTTATTGCAGTTTTGGAACTCAATGCCATTATATGGATTAGAACACGAACGTGATTGTGATGTTTTCTACTATTAGTAACACTCATGTAGTATTCTTTTCTTTCTTTACACTGTTCTCAGTTTTTTAAATTACGTTTTTTGAAAAAGGTATTGAAAATTTATGTGTTAAAATAAATCTTTAAAAATCTGGCTCCAAAAGTGAACATGCGGACAACGTGTTGATTTAAATATCGTGGTTTACTAATGGATTTGTGATTTATTGTCAGTGCTGATACCATCGCTTACGTTTGTTCAAAGTTATCTGCTATGATGTAACAGGTAAATTTTTTATGAGGTTCACAACGTAAATTAACTATGTTTTCTGAAAGTTAGATTCACTTCACGTTGTGACATTTAGATTGGCTAACGCGTATCCTCCCATTATCTTGTGCGGTCTGAGGTACGCAATTCTTGAAATAATTGAAAGTTTTTTGTATAAAATGTGGTTATACTTCTTCTACGATATAGGTCTAATTACAAATGACTTAGCGCTTTCCTAAATGTATTTGAAATGTACATACTTACATTTTCAACATTATGTGTTAGTTAATTACGTTAATAATAAATTGTGATGATGTAAGTTTTTTTGTGCTAATTGAATGTCCGTGTTTGTTATGTCAATAGAAACCGGAATTCAAATCACGTTTCCCACTGGTAAAGGTCAGTTTTGTTAAAACAATTATTATTACTTCTACCTTTGACGTAAACGACACTGACACTGGCTTCCACAGGTTGTGAGTCATACCAACGTGAGAATTTTCGACCATTAAATCCTTGTAAATTGTCAAGACAAAACTTGTGTAGTCACGTGGTTTTCAGAGCCTAGATTATGTACAATATACGAGATATAAACGTGTCAACGTGCACAACATTTTAGAAAAAAAGAATGGTTGCCCACATAAAGGGACACTTGCCCTCTCCTCCCATTTCAGTTCTAAACATGTTTTGGCTTACATCCATAGAACTTAATAGCTGACCACTGCTTGTTTGCTCCCTCCCCTCCCCCGAAAAAAATAATGCCGACGCTTCAGGAGAAAAGGTCAAACACTAATTACCAAAATTAGCTCCCATGGTTTGGGGAAACGGGATATTTGGTTTGTCCTATTGGGAGGGGATACAATACATTCAGAAATAATTCAAAATTCTTTTAACATTGTTTCAGTGAACTTTCTTCTATGTATCTATTTGATACCTGTCTCCAAAATACTTCCATCAACCTTTTAAAATGTGGTTTACTCATGTGTAAAATCTGCATAAGTTTAAGAAAAATCATATTGCTTCAAGAACACATTGATTCCTAACATTAGTTTATTACTGTGAAAAATATTTACAGACACCCGAACACATACACATGTACCAAGCACCCTGAATACTAAGTTTTGTAATTTAGATTTATTGATCAATATGAAAGATTCAAACTGATCCAGATGAAGGATTCAAATGGATTGATCAATAGGAAATATTCAAATGGACTGATCAATAGGAAATATTCAAACGGACTGATCAGTAGGAAAGATTCAAACGGACTGATCAGTGGGTAAGATTCAAACGGACTGATCAGTAGGAAAGATTCAAATGGATTGAACAATAGAAAATATTCAAACTAATCCAAATGAAGGATTCAAATGGACTGATCAATAGGAAATATTCAAATGGATTGATAAATAGGAAATATTCAAATAGACTGATTAATAGGAAAGATTCAAATGGACTGATAAATAGGAAAGATTCAAATGGACTGATAAATAGGAAAGATTCAAATGGACTGATGAATAGGAAATATTCAAATGGACTGATAAATAGGAAAGATTCAAATGGACTGATAAATAGGAAATATTCAAATGGACTGATAAATAGGAAAGATTCAAATGGACTGATCACTAGGAAATATTCAAATGGACTAATAAATAGGAAAGATTCAAATAGACTGATTAATAGGAACGATTCAAATCGATTGATCAATAGGAAAAATTCAAATGGATTGATCAGTTGGAAAGATTCAAATCGATTGATCAATAGGAAAAATTCAAATGGATTGATCAGTTGGAAAGATTCAAACAGAATGATCAATAGGAAAAATTCAAACAGAATGATCAATAGGAAAGATTCAAATCGATTGATAAACAGGAAAAATTCAAATGGATTGATAAATAGGAAAAATTCAAATGGATTGATAAATAGGAAAAATTCAAATGGATTGATAAATAGGAAAAATTCAAATGGATTGATAAATAGGAAAAATTCAAATGGATTGATAAATAGGAAAAATTCAAATGGATTGATAAATAGGAAAAATTCAAATGGATTGATAAATACGAAAAATTCAAATGGATTGATAAATAGGAAAAATTAAAATGGATTGATAAATAGGAAAAATTCAAATGGATTGTTCCTTATGAAGGATTCAGATCACTATCCATTATCATCATAAGCTATACAAGTAAAGTATGACTTTTTATCCAATTATTCTTAATTAGGATAATAAACTAATGAATTGAATTGTGTGACTGTATCTTGACTACGTTTTCACTGGATTACGTTTAAACTTGGTACACGTCATGGTCATCATTGAACTATGGGCCTAATGATAAATAACTGACTTTTCCATAGAACTTCCGGCATCACTATCTTTCAGCTGAAAGCATTTCATGAAAAATCTTGAAAAGGAAACATCTTCTGCAGATTCTGATGGATTGTTCCTAAACTTGTTACATATAATTGACATCTGGTTATGCCATATTTCGAAAGCCCTGTCAAATCTTGTTATTGGATATTTTTCTACTTACCGATAAATGCAGTATATGATATAATTTTGTAATTACTCTCGTCAGTGTGGATCGTTTTACATGTTATAGTCATTAGCAGTGTTTTTACGACTCTATGACCCTGCACTAAATAGCAGAAAAAGACGAAAACCAATCAGAAGTGTACAATTCAAGAAATAATTAACTCCATAAAATACAAAGTGAAAATTACAGAAGAACTTGTAGTAATGCGAATAAAATCTCAAATAGTCCTAAATGACTAATCATAGGTCAAAATGTATAAAGTTACTAATGAATTCAGTGGTATTTAAAATAAGTTCCATTATTTAATGTGTTGGTGTGCATATAGTCACGAACGTGGTAATGTGCCAATGACCTGAATAGTGATGATGTAACAACAGACTTTTGATCACAATAATGTAATCCAAAAATGTCTTTGGCTGAAGTCAATATAATTCCAGATTTATGTTATAAATAAATTATATATCTATATAAACTAAGACACAACACTAGAACCAGGATGAGGGTCACAATTTTATTTTTAGAAAAACTTATATTGTTATATTGTCAACAAGATAAAATCTATTAATAAAGCTATCATAAAGAATGTGGTAAACATCATATGGAACAGGTTTCTATTTGGGGAAATACCCAGACCCAGCAGCAAAGAGGTGGACAGACCGAAACTATTTCAAGCAAACCGAAACTATTTCAAACAAAATCCTAAAGGATTTCAAACCGAAACCAATTCAGGCAGACAAAAAAAGTGAAATGGTTTCGGTTTGTCACGCTATTGAGACTCTGTCTCCAGACAGACCCGGCACTGATGGTATTGTGGAGACGAATTGAAAATCCTTTTAGGATTTCACAAACAGGCTAATTTGCAAAACCTCTCCTTGTAAATCAATCAAATTATTGGACTGGTCGGTGAGTTTAAAATTAATTCTCGTTAATGAATCATTATGACATCGCATATAAACTGGATTAGTTGGATCCTCAATTATTAGAAATCCTGGAGGAGCTGTTGGTGCAAATGAATATAAAATATATTCCTGCTGGGCTTGATTTGATCTTTCGAGATTTATTTGGTAACTTCCTTCAATAGCATCACATACTAAATTTACTGTAATCACCGAGTTTATATTGACGTTTTGAGGAGCGATATGTCTACCACGCCCGTCTGGGTCGTTATTATGTTTGAGGATGGTTGTTTGTGGCGAGTATTTTGTGGAAAGTATTCATCGAGGAGATAGTTTTTTGATTTTCTTTGATTTTTCAAATTGGTCTACATTATACCCGGGAAGTTTAAATGCTAAAATATTCTCTACACGTATATTATATATTTTTGCAAAATCTGTTCTTGATTTAAGATTAAGATCATTTAAGACCGTTTGAATAATCCATAAATTAAATGCTTCCATGTCAGCGATAATTTGATTACATATTTCTATGTATTTAATGATCTCATCTCGCGGGGATTCTTTGGAAAGTTTTTCTCGCAATATATTTCTATATTTTTCAAATTCATTATTTATTTTTATAAAGTGTTCATTAATTTTACTTTGAATTGGTTGAAACCATCCACCGCTTGGTTCTTTTATCCGCCCACTAAAGAAATCTAAAACTCCAAAATTTGTATCGTATGTGTAACAGAATTGTTACCGAGTGGATGGTGGATCAAATGAACAACACAAACACAATATGTGAAAGGTAATGTAAATTTATGAAATAAATTATGAAAAATAATGATGTATCAACACAATAACTCATGCGTTCAACCCACGATCATACTCCACAACCATTCACAATTCAAAAATAAATTAAATATTAATACAAAATAAACACAGATCCAAGGAATCTCCTGGACTAAATACAGATCCAAGGAACTTCCTGGACTACACAAATGTTTCAAATATAATGGAGCCTTTACAAAAGTTGTATTAACGCAAGCATAAATTGCGATAATAAATACAAACATCAAACTATACTATCGCACGTATGAATTGCGACAACAAGTACAAACATCTACATGTATTTTATCAAGTTGCTAACTTTTATTGAGATTCATGTAATCCCTTGAAATACTACTGTGATTCAAAGTAACTATGTGTAAATATAACAATATATTCAATTGTAACTACAATTGCAACACACACATGTGTCTCGACCCTGTACAACCGTACGATTCACCAACTGTTGAATCGCCGCCCAGCTTCTCCGAATACCTAGGGTTGACCCACTACTTTTATCGGTCACTTGCCCTTCACGGATCCACTACAGTTATACGTACAGACAGCATACAGCATCTACTAGAACCATCGGTCCCAAATACTTAGATACTACCCCGGACGTTTACACTTCTAGACAGTTCCGACACTCGAACATTTAGACTTCTAGATTTCCGGATATTTACACATCTCGACAGACGTAGACGGACACACAATCCGACAGACAGACAGTCAGATACCTCAATTTGATCGCACAATTAAACAGCATAATCACGGCACAATCAATCACATTCAGCTACAATTCAGAGACGTTCAGAGACGTTCAGCTACAATCAGCTACAATAAAGAAACCAAACTAATAATAGTTGTTTCTAAAACAATCTAAAACTTAGATTACGCTATTGCATTTAAAGTCTAATAGTGACTAGTAATTCCAAATATTCAACGTTTTAAATCAGCATTGTAATAAAGGCATCATTACATGAAATGATAAACTGAATAAAATTCACAATAAACGAAATATAAATTTAACACTCACCCCTTTGGCTGGAGAAAGAATGACGAGATATCTCTTCTTTGATAAGATACTTCTGGACTCGTAATCTTATCAGAATTATTCTGCCTTATATATCCTCAAATAGGTGAGCAGAATTCACGGCAAAATTCCCGTGCACCCCATGATTCTAATGTTCCTGACTTCAAGTGATTTGTAGTCAGGCACATGCAAATCGCTACACGTGACTTACCTTGAAAAACACTTATTCACCCCAGGTAACGCATGTACGACGAAACAAAAAATGGTGAAATTGGTTTGTAATTCAAGAAGAAATAAATTCAATTTTCGCCTAATTCTGTGACAGTATGATATCATTGCATCATGATATGATTTCTTATCAGAATTATAATCAGATTTTTGTGGTTCTGGTGGTATTTGTAAGGATTCCGAGGTGGGGTTTCAGGCCTTCCTAGCACGGTTCTGATTGAACTCTGATAGATATCTACGTCATACCCGGGTGAGTTTATTTACATCGCGGATGATAGTGTTGGTTCATGAACTGTTATAGCGATTTTCGATTCTTTTCCGGTAACGGATTTTATTCTGCGCTGTAATTTATTATTGATAGGTTCAATTTTCAATATTATTCTGAATTGTTCAATTGTTCCCTTGTCGATGATCGTTGATATCATATTGTTGACCCCAGATGAACTCGTTGATGAAATATTAAATTGAGTCGGCAACACTAATGTTAATCGAAAAATACTTTTGACGGTCGCGGTGATATTTAATGTTATTTTGTGGTGTCCACGTAAATGATCTGTGTTGAATCGTGTATACTACGTTGTTGGTTTTCTCATGAGGAATCTTTGTTTTTTTTTTCAAGTGTTTCTATCATCCTCGGTAAATCATCTCTTTTTGATCTCTTCGATGGATTTTTTTTTTACATCTATCAGTTTTATGTCGAGTTTATCTAATGAGGTTCCAATGAATTTCTCAATAAAAGTTTTACGAAAAATTGAAAACTTCTCAACATGATCTTCATACCTAGATTGTAGTGTTGCTAATTCTAACACAGCTGTTTTTATCTCTGTGAGTTTCTGTGTGGTCACCGGTGGAACCCCAAACAAATTATCAACTGGGAGTTGAACCTCAGTGACGGATTTTTGTAAACCAGCAAATTGATTTACTTGAACGTCATATTTATCATTGAGAGGTTTTAATGACTCTGCAGATGATATATAATTATCACTGAGTGATGTTAATTTATCTGTGAACGTCGAGACGAGGGCGCCTGGTTTGAGTTTACCCTCCTTGGAAAACAACGCGATAGTATCTTCTACTGCGTTGCATTGTTTAACTAAAATATCATCAAGGGAAACATTACTAGTTTTCAATTTACCCTGACGATCTTGAAATACAACTATTTCATTTGGATCAACACTTGCGAGGTTTAACATCTCGGATATTTCATCTTCAATTATTTGTTTTACATCACCGGTTGCAGATATTTCCGTGGTGGGTTTCTTTCAGGCCTGAGAGGGATCTTCCCCAAATATCAGTCATGTTATTTTATATAATTTCTCTCTAAAAAGCGATTACTCGTATATTCGTGTACGGTTTTTTGGGGTGGTTTTCCCGATGATGAAATAGCGTTGAGGACATTTAATACTTCTATGCCGCATATTGGTGGGTCATTCATTTTCTGTGTTGGTAGCGTAGAATACCAGATAGGAGTGTTTAATTGTTGTATATAACGCATAAATTCTTTAGGCGGTGCTAATCCGTATGAATCGAAATAAACAATCACACGCGGATCAATCGCGTATGCAACCCAGTGAGTTCCAGGTCCGGTGCTGTTATCGAGATTAATGATACCGGTTTCAGTGTTGGTTGGTTGTTTTGGTAATTGATCTCTCATAAAGACACCTCTAAAGGTTTTTATCGCTAGTTTTTTAGCAGCATCGAGTATATCAAAATTTGACATCGGCGACAATGTCTGTGACATTGTTGTTAGTAAACTGTTCCTAGTCTCAGGCTCTTTCCGCTGTACCATGAATACGGAGTTCTTGGTAGTCTTAGACCCTTTCCTGATCGTTTCCTTTTTTGTATCCCTATCCGGTAGCTTTCTTTAGTGCCATCCCTGCCGCTGTACCAACGGCTCCAAGCGCGACGGCTTTTGCTACCGCTGGGACGGCTGTCACAATCAACGCTAGTAACGCAGCTAAAAGTGGAAATATACCACCTGATTTTATCATGTTCTTAATTGCGGCCGCAGAGAGAGTGACCTGAAGATCTTTTTTATCTTTGATAGCATCATTGAAGTGTTTAAACTGACGAGCTGTCAGTGATAGTTTATTCTGACCACCAGACATCTGATTGTGTTTCAACGATATCGTAGTTCCACATTTTTTAGCTGATTCCGATTGCAATTTTTTAATTTGACCAAGAGTTAACGTAACACTAACATGACTGTACAACATTTTATTTAATACGAGATTGATATAATTGTCTACATATTTTCCACTGGTGCATCAACTACTCTCATTCGTCCACCAATACCTTCGAGTAGCATTGATTTGTCGCTGAGAATAACAGCAACTGCTCTGTAATTCGGGATAGTGACAACACCACCTGTAACAGGACGAGTTACACGAGCTCTGAAGTGTGTGTCAACTACGGATTGTCTGGTTAAATCAAGATGTTCCAGCGAGATGTAATAGATGGGATATCGATTTTAAAATCAAATTGTGATATTTGCAGACCAGTATCTACGTTATTATCGCGTCCCATATATGTCATAAAACGATGATACACGCGTGCTATTTGGTTGGTTCCGTAATCATGTAGTATATCCTCAGATGGTTCCTGTTGGCCGTTTATTCTCAATGATAGTTCATTAACACCTATTTGATCAAATATCATATGACTCCGTTCCTGAGAGTTTAATCGCGTTTTATCCTGTAACGCAATAAATATATGCCGCGGCGCTGAAGCCCCTTGTTTTGAAGCCAGGTGCCATGTAAGTGTAACATCAATATTAGAATTCATGGTATCAGTTGTTGTTGTTAGCCAACCTAGCAGTGATTTTTCTCCATGGTCCATAAATGATAGTAATCTTTCTTCCATGGTGATTGATGGGGTCATTACTGGCATCCACAATGATAGTTTTGATATAATGACTTGACCAGCAGCAACACCAGCATCATGCCAGATTGCATCATTATCACTACCCTTTCGCACGAGTACTACTGTATGCTTCGCTCCATAGATAACATTTCTAACATTTCTGCAAAATCCGAAAATATGATGTAGTGGAATCGCGCATGAAAATTGTCGACGCTGTCCTTGCAACATTGCTACACATGTTGCAAACCCTAGGTTGTAATGAGGATTAGTACCTTTTATAATATCAAAGGCACCACCTGGTCTATCTTCATGTTCAACATCATCTGGTTATGGATTAACTGCAGTAGCTTGTGGTGTCAGCAATTTAGTATACTGAACGTGTTCAGCGTGATTAGTAATATCCTTAGAGAATATCATAGACGGATCTGTCGATCTTGTATAATCATCAGAATATCTTACCAACCCCACTATTGTTGTGGCAACATCAACCTCACGCTCTATAGATTCAATTTCTCTTCCATCAATCATATATCTAGCACTCTCGAATAGCGCCATGATATCATTATTGTCAAAGCCAACTCGGATATTTGGGTCATCTGCATATGGTGTATCTGCTGAGACATTTGTTACGAGTTCTCCTTCTACTTCAATAATGCTGCAGCGGGTAGAAAGTATTTACTGGTATCATGGACTTGAAGTTCGATTCTTGATCGAAGATCCAGTTGTACTGCATGACAGGAATAGAATTGATAATCGCGTACAGAATCATTCTTGGGTACTAGGGCATCTAAATCAAACGCTCATATCCATCATTTATCCGTGATACTATATTCTGCTCCACCGCGTTGTTTATTATTTTGCTAATACTTGCAGGCATAATTTCCGTAGACGGTAGTGGTCCTAGTGACTTTGTCACTGGTGACTTTATCGCCGGTTTCTTTCGTCGCCGAACTAACGCTAGTAGTTTTTCTTTACCGGCGGAAAATGCTTTCCCGGCAACATCACCAACAGCACTAATACCCTTATCACGAATAACATCAATAGCTTTCATTGATAACTGTTTTGCGATTGGTGCTATTTTTGGATCCATTCTTGCAAATAATCCTGCAATGGTATTGCCGAGACCGTCTCCATAGTACGCTCTATAAACAGGCAATCGTGAGTTTACTACGTAAGTCATGGTTGGTTTATTGTGGTTATAGTGTATGATCATCTTATTTAAATGCTATTTATCTAATCGCGAAATTGGAAGAATTTTCGACGAAGTCATCAGCAACAAAGACACAAATGACAATTAGGCACTGTGATAACCGTCCACTAGCTCATCAATAAACTCTCGGTATACACCAATATCCATTATACCACCCTCAAATAGTCGTCTGCAGATATCAGCGGCCTGATTAATTATTTCCGGTGAGTTATTTCCAGCTCGTCTCCCTCCTACGAGAATTTCAAATCGTGATATATTCCCGAGAATAGTATTAGGACAACGAACAAGACCACTGCCACGATATCCATTACCGGTGGTTTTACCAGTTGCACCCTGCAAAGAGGATTTTTCTATATCAAAAAGTTTTGATTGTTCTGGTAATCTAAGAAATCCAGGATCCGATTTCTTCTCTGTATATGATTCAGCTTTTATTTTATTTCTTCCATATATTTCTTATATGTTTTATCATCAGATCATACCTTACCTACTTTGTATACACACGATATAATCCATTATACCATGATTTTTTTATCAGGGAGATTATAATCATCGTGGATATACTTTCTTCTCTGATGAAAAATATTAACGACGAAATCAGCTAAATCTTCAGCAGTATTAAATCTCATATCACTTATTTCATCTAATTTACCCGGAAGGAATTTATTATTGAATGCAACTCTATTACCCCCTTTTTCTTGTGGTTTCTCATCTTCCTCTTCTTCTTCAATAATATCACCCTGTTATTGTTTTTCACTTTCTTCTTCTTCTTCTTCTTCTTCTTCTTCTTCTTCTTCTTCTTCTTCTTCTTCTTCTTCTTCTTCTTCTTCTTCTTCTTCTTCAATAATATCACCTAGTCGTTGTTCAAGTCGTTCGCGTTGTTCTTCTTGAAGTTGTTCTTCTTGAAGTCGTTCTTCTTCAAGTCGTTCTTGTTCAAGTCGTTCACGTTGTTTCTGAAGTTGTACAGCGGCTATTATATCAACAGGAAGTGTTTTTAAAGATTTCTTTGTTTGCTTGGATCATTTTTCTATTTTTTCAAGTACAGGAAGAAGAGCCAGTTTTTTTTCCCTCGTTGTTCCTCAGGAATATCTCCCCATGTGGCTTTTTCAGTGGTCGATACGACTTTCCCGGTTGTTGTAGTAACGGGTTTGAATAATTGTTCATACCCGTTGTGAAGTCGGTTTGAAATTTCTTATTTCGAACGGAACCACGAATAGGAATAAATCTCTTAATCGCAGATAATCTCTCGCGTGCTAATCTAGTTGTTAGGGCTTCACCTACCATTATAAATTAATATACGATCTAAATTGTAAGTGAAAAATCCACAGATAGCTACGCGTTTCATTTTTTTTCATAAAAATCGAAGGCAAAAACCCCAGGAATTCATTTAGAGAAAATCGATTTTCATGAAATCTTGTCAACGGATTAGCCAAAAACAGTACAAAATCAATGAAAAAAGCATCGACGATTCGACGATCACGATGAAAAACACCACAAAACTTGCCTCACAAGGATAGAAATTTCATCAAAATCGATTTTCTCTGAATGAATTCCTGTGGTTTTCACCCTCGATTTTCATGAAATCTTGTCGACGGATTAGCCCAAAACACCGCAATAACGACCAAAAACGACCAAAAATCAATATAAAAAAAATAAATCCCTGAAAATATTTTAGCAGTTAACAAATAAAAATAAAATCCATAGATGCTCACCCACTCCGAAATTCTTTTGAATTTCACTACAGTGTTTCATTACTTCCGCGTTGATGATAAATCACCACGCAAATAAAAACACAATACTTGGAAGGTATTATAGAGTTTTCGTTCCATCTGAGTAAGCATACCTGTCTATAGAATGTGGATTACTCACCTGCAAACAGACAGTTTGTACCGCGTGGGTATTGTACATTTACTGTGTTGAGGCAACCTAAACGGGGAAGTAATTTTCATTTTGTCTGATGATTTCTCTTATTGTTTTGATTTTCGAGTGTATTGTGCGTTTAATTTCATATTGTTTGCCCAATTCGCCTCTGACCTTTTCAACCGCAGTGAACAGCGGGATAAATTTGTTGATGTCGTTACAGAATACAAGCGAGTCATTTACCCCGGGCTGAATTCGTTTGATCAAACCATACTGTTGGGCAAGGACATATCTATTGTTCTGTGCGCTATCATCAAGATCATGAAATTCAGAGAGAATCTGATTACAATCTAATTTATCTGACAATTGTATTCCTTGATTTTTCAAATTTGAAATATCAATTATAATGCCATTCATATTTTCGAAATTCATTATATGATATATTGTATATCTCATAAAAAATTAGGGGTCATTTTTTACCCGTTTTCGTATGATATGATGAACTCCATTCGCTCTAAGGTGTTATTCACATCTTATTGCGCCGATAGTTATATCTGAAAGTTATATATGATATGAACTCCATTCTCACTCTAAGGTGTCATCAACATCTTATTGCGCCTATATATATATATATATATATATATATATATATATATATATATATATATATATATATATATATATATATATATATATATATATATATATATATATATATATATATATATATATATATATATATATATAAGGTGTCATCAACATCTTATTGCACCTAGAGATATATATGATATGAACTCCATTCGCTCTAAGGTGTTATTCACATCTTATTGCGCCTATATATATATATATATATATATATATATATATATATATATATATATATATATATATATATATATATATGCAAGTTATATATGATATGAACTCCGTTCACTCTACAGTGTCATTAACATCTTATTGAACCTAGAGATATATATGCAAGTTATATATGATATGAACGCTTTTCGCTCTAAGGTGTTATTCACATCTTATTGCGCCTAGAGATATATATGATATGAACTCCATTCGCTCTAAGGTGTCATCAACATCTTCATGCGGCTAGAGATATATATGATATGAACTCTAAGGTGTTATTCACATCTTATTGCGCCTAGAGATATACATGAAAAACCTCATTTGGAACCTCTCAGATGTTATTCACACATCTGAGAGGCCCAGAGGTACCACAAAGCATAGTCTCCGAGAGGGGATCTAACTCGTCAAATAACGGGTTTGAACCCCAAGAAGGTATGCTTGGTGAATGGACGTCACATTTACATATAGATATATACATATTTACATATATACATATTTACATATTTACAAGTATTTACATATTTACATATTTACAATGATATATGATATATGGTATTTACAATGATGATATATGAAATAGGATGGCACATACACATAAGGGGCTGTTCTACATTCAAACTGAAACCACCATACCCCCAACAAAATCACCCCTGGGGTTGAATGCAAAACACATTCACACCGTATGACGGTGTGTGACGTATGTTTCACCGTGTGTTTCACGGTTTGAATTTAGAATGGCTTAAAGCCCCAATTATATATAGAAAAACCTTCCGATCGGTACCGTCGACAATAATGCCTGCCACGAGATTCGAACGCTGGGCCCCAGGACGAGATCCCAACCGTGTATGAAATACACTAGTGTTCGTAATCTACGGGTATATAATTTTAAATATGATATAAGTGTATCACGTGAAGGGTTTAACGGATGGTGTATTAAACCACACAAAAAAAGCCATTATATCATCGAAAAATCCCATTGAGATCCGGTGACAGTTGTTTCAAAAATCGTATACAAGCCCACACGAGTTATCCCCTTGAGATCCGTAAGTCTGTTTCAAAACTATACACACAAGCCCACACGAGTTATTCCCCTTAATGCTACATATAATAATTCAGGTATATACTAATTAAATTCTGTTTTAATTTTTTTTTAGAAAAAACAGATTGATATATTCGTTCTGCTACTTTTCGTACCGAAGGTTCGCAAATATCAAAGTACCTACCACCTTCAGTCATTGATTTAAATACTCTTTTCGCCTGTATAAATATTTTTTGATTTTATAGGTTTCGCATTTTTCGAGTGTTTTCCAGTCCCTCCTCGTTTGGTGTTTTCACTTTGTGTTATAGCTTGTAGATTATCTAATTTGTTTTTTTTTAGAATTAGAATCAATGTGGTCGATTACAAATCCATCCTTGATCAATCCGTTGTAACATTCATATGCGATTCTGTGACAGTAATATTTTCCCCTCCAGCAGTAAACATCAAATACCCAATACCATAATCCGTCCCTAATGGTTTCTTCAGTCTGCGGTGTCTGAAAATACCATCACGAGATGCTTCATAATTGATGATCGTAGGATGTGGCTGAAAGTCTTGGTTCATTTATATACTATAATATTATTTGTTTAAGTAATTATTTGGTTTAATTATTACTTGAGAATCTTTCAATGTAGTCTTGAGGTTTTCTTATGATTTTGTCCTTGACGCTGACACAGTCAGAGTCATTGATGGAGTTTTTGACGGAATCTTTAATGGAGTTCTTGATTCTTTTATCATAATAGCGCTTTAGCTCTCTGTATCGCTAACCACCACAATTGAGACATAACTGCGACTTACCACGCACACCTACCCCACATCGTATGCAGGGTAAAGGCCCAAAACTCCCACGACGTACGCTTTGTAAATGATATCCACAGAATTAATTTTTGCATGATTTGTTACAAGCGGTTACTGATCCTATCATAAGCCATTTGCAATGATTCATTATATAATAAATTCTTTATTTAAATACTTGTTTTCATTATAATGTGGAGGAGTTCAAGAGATTATCAAAAATTACGCCTTGGACTTAGAAAAATGTTAAATTCAGTCTCGATAGAGTCTCCACTGATGTACCAAAGAGTCTAATAAGTGATAGAAGCATGATAGGTATAATCCGTGATACATTTACTGAATTCAAGCGCGATTGAGCATCTCACTATTGGTCAACATTTCGAATTGATGGTAGTGTTGATGCTACCATGAATGACGAAAGAGCAGCAGTGATAATCTCACATCTTGACCAGAAAAAATATTTTTTAAAGTGAAATTCATGATCCGCTCAGAAACGGGGAATTGGATTATACGCGACAAATTTGAACCAATCTTGAAAGATAAAAAAAACCGTCACTGTGAGTCAGGATTCCAAACCAGGAATTCTGACGGAAATTGACAAACCGTATTACGAGAGATCCTATCCTGTAATCGCGGTTCTTTATGGAATTTATCTGTTAAATGATAAACAGAGTATTGAGAAATTAAAACCCATGAAACTGTCACCGTTGACTTCGTCAGGGATAAATTGTGTAGCAGAACGAATAATAGAGCATTTTACAAATGCGTTGCGTAGAAACAAATTGACGGATTTAAGACGTAAAAAAATAAACGAATGGGGATTAACAGTAAAGGAGAGCGGAGCAACAATTCAAAATGTGGCCGCGTTAGAACGGATACTAAAATTCCCAATATCCGTAGAGATAGTAACAGGCGAGATATTATATGAACCGAAATATAAATCAAGAGGATCTCCAATCAAAATTGTTGACCATAATGCACACGCGTGGACATCCGCGGTGACAATATTTCCGCGGGATAGAACAATAAAATAGTACACGGGAAATTTATTTGATTTTATTTCTCAGTCAAGTAAAATCGATGCTGTGTCAGTGTGGTTATTTCAGAGTTTTCAAAACGAAGAAGGTACATTCGATCAATTTGTAAAACCGAATGGCAAATTTTTTCGTACTGAAGCCCTCCACAACGAGATGAAAAAACTAGCTAGTGGTTTTTCAACGGAACACGACGAACAATTATTAACAAACTGTTTTACAATACCGTCAGTTGCAGCTCATTTCACGATAAAGAGAAATCTATGGAAACCAACACGCGCAGAATTTCTCTCGGATATCCAAGACAGTTATGTTGATTATGGCCATAGTGGATTATGGAATACAAACTATGGACCCCCAAACTATTATTTCGGTTGATATGATTGCGTGTTATCCAGGGAGTTTTCTCGGGTACGGAGAATGCTCTGAGTATTTTAAAAGATTTGGACATCTTACACACGAAATGGCCCATGTTGCGATTACTGGACCACTGCCCGATTTTGATTTAACCGGAATTGGCTAAAGAACTTCATCCGTGCTGTTATGTTTGGTTTGGAAGACACATCTCTGAATAGCACTGGATGCCAATAATGTTATTACGGTATATGACTGATTCTAAAATACTGATATCCCTGAATGTCAGTGAAGCAATTATATCATATCGAAAACAAACTGAAGTCTGGTTACCACAACCCGATAGTCTAGATAGTATAATCAGCGAAAACAAAAAACAATTTCCTAATCTAGACGAAGAATATATCGTAAGGTGGTCCAAGGAAATCTTTGAAGTTAGAAATAAACACGCAAAAGATCTCGGTAGAAGAATAATTGGTAAATTAACACAAGGTGGAAAATACGACCATAAACGACATTCTTCGCGGTTGATTATAGACGATGCTGAATACGATTTTATAATCGCAGATGCAACATCTAGGGGTAAATATGTCAATCGTAAAGACGCTTTCTTGTCAGATGGAACCAAATTCGGTACAATTGTTACTTATAACGACAGAGAAAATACTCAATAAACTTACTTAAGGGCGTCTATGCTGGCTTATGCTTCTATTAATTTACTTTCGATGATAAACAGATTTCCTGACACCACGGTTAGAGTCGCCACTGATTCGTTTTATATAGATATAAAAGATAAAGAAACAGTGGCTGAATTCACTAATTCAGACGAGAGTTGGGAATCATGGAGAATTAAAAAGGAAATACTGCGTGATTACTCTAAATCAGCAGATGTTACAATTGAAAACAATTACTTGAAAAATAATCAGATATCAGAACTATCTAATGCACCGTCGTGTTCCGATCCAATATGTAGATACAAAACCAGTTACTCAAACGGCTGTGGTGAAGACGACTCGTGCGATTGAAATATTTCGAGGGAAATCAAATATGACTGTGCTAACACCAACACGCAGAATTGAAAGAGAGATGAAACAGCGAGGAATTAATGCTTGCACTTATCACAGTTTCTTTCGATGGAAAGGTGACGAATGGACTCCTGATCGAATGGGCGAGAAATATATTCCTGAAATCCTCATTTGGGATGAGATATGCACAGTGTCGTTAGATGTATTACAAAGGTTTCTTGATGGGTTATTGCTAGCGAATACAAAAGTGATAATGTGTGGCGATCATGGTCAACCACCACCATTTGTCGGTTTGTCCCCGCATAATTGGCTGAAGAATTTTGTAGACTATTATGAAGAAATTAGTACTGATCATAGATCACTTGATAATTAATTACGCGAGTTCAAGAAATTAATCAGATTACAATCGGATAGAATCCAATGTTAAAAAGTGCGTGAGATAATTTCAGAAACCCCATTAAATGATTTTTGGGAAGAGTGGAGACCAAACGATTTGATAGTGGCAAGTAGAAAGTTAGTCAGAGATACACTTCAGATGAAGTTATTTAACACGCATAAAGAAAAATTTGCAACACTTCCAGTGCCATTGTGTTATAGACCCAAGGATACACGAAGACAAAATATCAAAGTTGATATTTCAGGACAAAGTGAAAAGCAGATTCTAGTGTTAAATGATACTGTGTTGGTTGATATCAATGTCGTCGAAGATGCACTGCGTGCTGATAAATCCCCATGGAAGCTAGGATACGCAGCGACGATGCATTCTTCGCAGGGGTTGACTATATCCGATACAGTTGTTTGGATCATAGATAATCACATCGAATGGTCGAATTTAGTTTATCTCGCAGTATCCAGAGTACTGAATAATATATCAACTTCGAAGAGTTGTTTTAGATTATAATAACACAACAATCAGTGATATTGTCAGCATTGACATAATCAGAAAAAAACTCTCTGGTTATAAACAACAGGACAAAAAAAATAACAGAAAATTTGACATTGATGCTGAATTTATAATTACACTAAAACAACAACAGAATAATCACTGCGCGAGTTGTAATCGTTTAATGCGTTGGTGTTGGTCGGATAAAGACCCCAGCCAAGTTACCGTTGACAGAAAAGATAGCAGCGTAGGTCATACCAGAGATAATGTGATGCTGACTTGTCTTGAGTGCAACAGACCCAGAGGTGCTAGTTAAGACCACGTGGCGGTAATTGAGTGTCCTCGGGTATCACTTGTAGTTGTTCACGAGTAAATCCTCGCTGAGGAGCAGTTGAATCCAATCTATAGACTGGCGGTCTACCCGTGAATCGTGTTATGCTAGATATCGTATGCGTAGTGACACTCCAAATAGGATCAGTAGCTCTTTGCCACCTTCGAGCTCTCCTGGTTCATATAAATATTTAACAATGACATTACCGAGTATTGGTTGTTTTGAAAAATCATTTTGTGGTTTTATGGGTATATACTTCTTTTTAATCGCGTTGGTAGGTTTCATGTTAATTGTTCGAGTAATCTCATTATTTAGCGCGGTAATTACACCTGGTAATCTCTTGACCCATTCACGAGATCGTTTATCCTGAATAAATTCCTTCGCGTATTGATATCCAAAAAACCGCTCAGCAAGTGTCCGATTAAATCGTTCAACAATTGTCTGATCGCGATGTAGTGCAGTATGTCCTCGTCTGACGGTAACATTATGATGCTTCATTGTTGATAACACTGTACCCTGAAATTCCTTGCCAGGATCAACTTGTAATAGATTTGGCCGATGCAGAGGACCCCTACGATAAATCCTTTCAAACGCAGAAGCCACTTCAGTTGATGATTTTGTCTTTAGAGGTTCTGCTTGTTTGTATCTACTCGCAACATCTACTACGGTTAGCGCGTACTTGTAAACACCATCATGCGGCATAAATAATATATCAACTTGATGAACTTCATTAGGGACGCTGACAACAAAATGTGAGAAGTTAATTTGTTTAGGCGGTGGTAGATAAATTTTGCCATATCGCCTGTTTGGATAACGAATCCGCTGCAGTGGTATTTTTCCCCTTTGCGGCGCTAGCGAGTTTACTGATTGCTGATTTACCCCTCCAGTAAACTCTTGGGGAATAATAAATAGATTCCATGTTGTTATTAATTACCAGCACCCAACATTAATTTACTTTTCATCGCCGATTTTATCAACCATGAAGCCAACTTTTTTTTGAAGGATTTACTAGTGATAGAATTTAACGCATGAATCAATTTCACATCTGCGATATATCTGTGTTGCAGATTGCTGCTTTTATAAGCAACATCATGAGCATGACACGCCTTATCAATGGCGTTTATTGGATATTCACTGGGTCGAGGTTGGTTTTGATCATCGAGTCGGATATCGAGTCTGGTCCCGTGTCCACAATAACTATACCCTGGAAGGTGTTTTTCCCCCGGATATTTTGCCCATGGTGTTCCTGGTAATTTTACTAACTTGGCTGCAATATCACCTCCTCGATTTTTTTTAAATCCTTGATTTTATCAAGGGAAACAAATCTAAATTTCTTTGTACCACATTGTACACACTTACCAGAAAGTGCTGATCTGTTATTTTTAGTTGTAATCGTCGTCAAGTCGTTTGTGCTAGTACGCGTTTTACATTTCACACAATATAGATCCATAATTTATTTATAATAACATGAATGTAATTGATTTTTCGGCGACAAAAACACGAGAACCAGTGAAGCATCATTCAGCGCTACCGAATTCTATTCGCATGATTATAATCGTACCATCTGGAAGTGGCAAGACGCAGTTGTTACTTAATTTGATAACGAGATGGATGAAATGGGATAAATTATATTTGGTAGCCCCGAGTGTAGACGATCAGCGATGTTACGAGGTGTTAAAGGATTTTAACGAGAAAGCTAAATCGGAAATCGATGAGGATATTATTGAGTTTATAACCGATATCGAGGAAGCACCGTGTATTGATGATATTGATGGAAATATTAGCAATTTAATTGTATATGATGATGTCATGATAGACAATCAAAAGAATCCCGCTATGATATTTTCCAGAGGTAGGCATAAAAATAACGATGTGATATATTTCACTCAACGATACACTCAAATACCAAAAGTGATCAGAAATAACTGCAATATTCTTGCTGTATTTAATGGAGTATACACACATACGCTACGAAATATTTGGCAAACTTGGTGCGGCGGTGATATGGATTATAATCTCTTTAGAAATTTCTTTAGTCACGCTCAGTCAATTCCACATGGATTTGTAACGATAAATTTGCATGACCCGAGATCAAGATATCGAATCGGACTTGATCAAATATTCGGTTGAAATCATAAAGGATTTTCAATCCATCTCCGCAGCGACATCAGCGTCGGGTCTATCTGGTGACAGAGTCTCAATAGCGTGACAAACCGAAACCATTTCTCTTTTATTTTGTCTGCCTGAATTGGTTTCGGTTTGAAATCCTTAGGATTTTGTTTGAAATAGTTTCGGTTAGCTTGAAATAGTTTCGGTCTGTCCACCCTCTTTGCTGCTGACCCAAATAAAAATGGTGACCTCTATTGATAACGATCTTAATATACAATCAAAGCCCATAGAGAAATATTAGTTATGTAATATGTTGTTTATAAAGTAAATGAACAGTTTTTGGACACTGTCGAATACATAATAGAGCTATACGTAGGGAATAATCATGGGTAAAGAAATGAACAAACAATATAGGTTAAATATACATAACATTGTGAACTGTTTTAAAACTTTGTACATGTTATGGCCCTTATCGGTGTGAAATGTCATAAAACTGCGTGGATCTAAGATTACGTACACGTTATGGCCCTTATCGGTGCTAAATGTCAAAAAATCTTCGTGGATCTTTGATATCATTTTGGAATGTTCTAAGATTACGTACATGTTATGACCCATTTTGATTGTTTTGAAATTTTGGTTTATGGTATCGTTCTTATCAGAAGGAATGTATAACTAACACTCATTCTTGGAATAATTACTTTATGTTTGTTTATTTTTACTATATACCTTTCTCATCACGGGGTAGTTGTGGAAGCGGTATAGGCTGAAGTATATATACATGAGTAAAATGCTTACGTCTAGTTTCAAGAAAGGGGTAAGATTAATATCATTTCGCACACTCTAAACTTTGCTCTTCGAGCGAACGAAAGAAAAACTTAAATAGTTTCATGTACAACAGAATTGTTTCAACACTGACCTAATTCTAGGAATGCAAGACAAACAATTTACTTGAACGCACTTCATGAATTCTAAATGGTTAGTCGTCCAACCGATAAGAGACCTAGCAGCACTTGTCAATCACGCTGCTCGATTAACCAATTTATAAATTAGACAAATCTCCATGCCTCGTTTACTACCGCCATTTTCCATTGTCTCGAGTTTTCAGTCACTTGAGTGACTACATTCAGTTGAAAGAAATGTGGGGGATGAAATGTATAATTATAATTGAGAAAAGAAATGAAAATAGTTTCAGATATTTTTCTTCTGATAAATTAAGCATTTCTTTATATGCCACACTAACTAAAATTCCATCTCACGAACACAAGAAGACTTAAAATTATTGTGGCGTTTTGCCCGACCCAAAATTAAATTAGAACCATGTGTAATCAAGTAAGTCGGACAAGCCACTGTTTATTGTTAAACATGACCACAGGCTAACACCATCCCTTACGTAAGTTTGCCGTAGCTAGGATAGGAAGCCAACCAAGGCCGTCAGAAGTGTAATTAGCACCTTGGGCTGGAAGGATGTTTTGTACATCAAAGAAGCTGCCAGAAGGAGTGGGCGTGCCTTATCTTCTGGATACGCTGACTGACCTCCAGATTTAATTAGTCGAGTGGATAGGGCCCCAGCGCTACCCAATCAAAATCAAGATAGGGATGGGACCCTGATTTATTTTAAAGTATAATATCTTTAAACCTGCCAGAGAGCATTAGTTGCTATAGTTCGTTACAGAGAACTTACCCGTGAATAGGAACTCCGGTCAGCCATACGATAATTGGCTGGAAAACCTTAGGAACAGAATTCTAAGTGTAGCTTCAAAAAGGAAGCTTCGAGGGACAGACTAGGATAGTGGTCCCAGTGCCTCCGATAGAGACGGAAGGAAGAGAAGGAAAGCGGGAATTCAGGAGAGGAAGCTTCGGTGGACAGACCAGTGAAAGTTGTCCCAATAGTCTCGATAGAGAAACGGAAGGAAAGAGAAGGAAGGAGAGAAGTCGGGAGAGGTGAAATCCAGGAGGAGTGAGAGGATCAAATAAATAGATGAGTACAACCAAAGGCCAGGTGGAAAATCGAACTCACACTGAAAATCACGAGATGAAATAGGCTATCACTTGGAGGACGAGTGATTGTGTATCATTTAAATTTATAGGTTTTATTAAATTGTTATTGTTTGAATTTCATCTTCGTGTTCTATATAATTTAACCGTCGGCAGTGCTGACTGGGGGCTCAGAGCTGTACATCTATTTGGTCATTAATTTAAATTTATAATTCACGAGCCAGGTGGAACTTCTATAATATTTTTATTAATATATTGGAAGTACCCCACCCCAACCTTTGCAAACGCTACAATTATGTACAGCAATATATTTTTAAACAGTGTCACGTTGCCCTACTCACGATTGTGCGTGTGACACGTTGCTAGTGGCTGTCATTGACCTCGAATCACTGTACCTTAAGAGAAAATTGAAGCTGCGTGCTTGGCTGGACTATCAGATGACGTCATACAGGGATGTTTTTATGTGTTGCTACAACTGAACCCGAAATCTGCACACCGATGCCGGGGAATGCTATGGAAACCAGGTCCAAGGGTCGACACACGAAAGGGACGACGATAGAAGTGACGTCGACACCTGTAAGTAACATTCTTCTGTGCGAATTAAGGAAGCTACGACAGGAAGACGCAGCTCTGGCGCACTGGCACAAATACGATGAAGAAGTAACGGAGAAAGATCACATTATTATTATTTAATTTTTTTAAATCCGACGTAGGCATCGCCTTGTGAATCTTGATCATTTCTGTAAACTCAATATCCAATATTATTCCATCACTAAGACCTGATGATATCAATGAAGATATTTTAGAGCATGCTAGAGTCTCTGTATGCAACTTTATGATATACTTATGAAACTTATTTTTGCTACATGTAGATAAGTTTTGGGCAATGATATTAAGAACACTAGTAATTATTGTCACAGCTGAAACACAAACTGTTACAACTGCTAGTGTCAATGCTAGCGGTGTTGCAATTGTTCATAGCAATACGCCGGTTCCACCGATAACAGCTGACACCGAATATAAAATTGTGTCAACGAAAACTAAACGTCTGAGATTTTGTTTTACTTTTTCTGTATACTCATCAACTTTTATTTTTCTATTTTATTTTGCCATTCACGCACCTGATTATACCTATACTATTGCACGTTTATTGGACAGCACAGTATACTATGTAGGTGGTAGATTAGCGACTAATTCTAGACACCAATGATAAATCAAGCCGAGACGTTTTTCTTCAGATCCCACTTTAAATGTTATTTCGTCGTTTTACTCCAACATCACAAATATAAATCCAGAAGATTTTGTTACTGGGTAACGCATTAGTATTGTAGTAGATATTGTAACTACTGCAACTCCAACTACTGAGAACCCGTATATACCGCTAACCTCAGCTCGATGTTTCATGGATTTGAGTGGCAACCATAATACTGATTCAGAAGCTACCGTATATACTACATTGTCGGTGATCTATTTATATATACGAGTTTAATGTCAAGAACCGCTAGACTTCCAAAACACTCGTTAATGTTTCTGTTTTCGTTTATATGAAAACTCAAGAACTTATTTATAATTTAAGATTGATTACTTCATTATTGATTACTGTTAACGAGTTCGTCATTGGGAAGTCTCTTTCATTAACGTATTTCTTCGTTGCCGCGTCATCGTTTCATTTTTGTTTCTCCAAGACCAGTACTTGTATTATTAGTCATACTGAGAGAACCAGTCATTGTATCACCGGATCTTCGTATTCGATTCCGAATATTATTCTATATCATTGACATGGTAACACCGGTTTTTATTCTTCCATTAATATTAAACACAGCTATGCTCTTTTCATTTGCTCAATTAATTCTGACGTTAATATCCTGCAATGCCATTAACGCCGGTATAGCTGCAATAAGTGGAAATATTCTACCAGTTTTCATTGAGTCTGAACGGAACTCGAAGAAAGATGGAGTACTCATTTTTTTTTAATTCTAAAGCTTTCTTAGAATGTTTGAGCTGAGTTTTAGTTATTGATAATTGGTTTGGACTACCACTAGCATTTTGATATTTCTTTAATTTTACTTTTGTTTAGCATTTACTTGCAAGTTTTGTTGGTAAATTATTTATTTGACCAGGAGTCAAGGTGGTCTTAACGTGACTTTATGACATTATAATATCACGAATTATTTATTTACACGTTTTCTACTGAGGCATCAATGAGTCTTATTCGTACACCAACACCTTCAAGTAGCATCGCTTTATCACTGATTGCTCTGTAATTAGGAATATCAACGACATCTTTATCCACACGAGTTCGAAAATGTATATCAACGACTGTTTGTTTGGTTAAATGTTTCAGCGAAAAGTCATAAATCAGACACAGATTTGTAAAATCTTGATGTGATATTTATAAACCAGTATCTATAATCTGACCACGACCTATAAAATCACCAAACGATGATATGCACTTGCTATATGATTATTGGTAAAGTTCATTAATATATGAACGGGACAGTTCTTGTTGGCCATTTATCTTTACTGTATCTTCACCAACTCCAAGTTTCTCAGATATCATTATACTTTTGTGTTGATTACCAACTTGTTGAATATTTTGGTAACGCAATACATATATGTCGTGATGCAGAAACCCCTTTTTCTGATGCTACATAACATGTAAATAACCCATTAACAACACTTTGAACGCTAGCTGTGGTCACCGTTAACCATGATAATATTGATTTACTTTCCGAAGCCATAAAAGCGAGCAATGTTTCTTCGTCAACAATCGTTGGAGTATTACCGGCATCCACAATGAAAGTTTTAATAATATTACTTTACCAGCATTACCACCAGCCCGCCAGATTGCACCATTATCATAACTGTTTCTTACAAGGACACTTTTATGTTTAGCTCCAAAACTGACTTTTCTAACAATTCTGCAAAATCCGAAGATATGTGACAGTGTAATGGTATATGAAAATCTTCTATTAACATCTTTTAACATCGATTTACGTGTTGAGAATTCTAAATTGAAATTTCCATTGGATCCAAGAACTAACGGCTGTGTATCAGCATCGGGTTATTAAGAGCGTTTCTTGGAGTGCCAATAATTTATGTCTGTTGCATGGAAATTCAGAAGTATCATTTCAACATCATTAATGAACATATTTTTCTTGTTTAATCATCAGTGTGAGTGTGATTATGATTTTTAACGTAGCTTTTAAAACTTTTTCAGTGATATCGCTACGATGTCTTTAGTGAAACAGTTTGATAGTAACGTCTAACACTGGAGATTCATGCCGCAGACATGTAGCATGACGTCCCACCCAGTCATATTATCCTGACACCAGGCCGACCAGTTCTAACACTAAGTTCTTAGTGCTGAGCACCAAGCAAGGCAGCTGTTAGTACCATTTTTGTAAGTCTTTGGCATGACTCAGCCGGGAATCGAACTCACGACCTCCCGTTTCCGCTGCTCTAACCACCAGCGGTTCGTGCAATCATCAGAATAACTTACCATGCCTATTATTGTTGCAGCAACATGGACGTCATTTTTAATTGATTTAACAACATGGACGTCATTTTTAATTGATTTAACAACATGGACGTCATTTTTAATTGATTTACCAACATGGACGTCATTTTTAATTGATTTAACCTTTTTTTCATCAATCATATATGTAGCGCTATCAAACAACGCCAAAATACCATTATTAACAAAACCAACTTAACATCAGCCCTTTATGGTGTATCAGCAGCATCGTCTGCTAGAAGTTATCCTTCTACTTCTATAAATGCCTCAGCTGGTAAGAAGTGTTGACTTCTATCCTGAACTTGAAGTTCGATACCTCCAATCTGATTTGTTGTCGTGCTTCAAAGAATAAAATTGATAATCACGTATCGATTGATTTTTGAGTATTGGCGCGTCTGTGTAAAATGGTGGATCGACTATACATTTAAACCTTTTATATAATTTGTTATCGTATAGCAGGAAGACCACTTACTGCAGACTAGCAGTTATATTTTTTTCTGCTTCATCAGTCTCATTAGGTAGTTTCTTATTTGAGGCTTGGTTTATTACTTGACCAATATGTGCAGGCAATACGTCAATGCTTGGCAATTTTACTGGTTGAGGTTTTCGTCGTATTAATTGTGCTTACCTATCCTTAATTGCCGAAAAAGCTTTACCTACAACATTACCAATAGCACAAGGAGCTTTTTCTCTTTTTTTTTTACGAACAATGTCAATAGCTTTAATTCCTAATTCTTTTTTCACAATTGGTATTGCTTTGGGAGCTATCCTTCTAAATAAACCCTGAACACCATAACCGAGACCATCACCGTAGATCGCTTTTTGTAAGTAGGTAATCGCGAATGTATCACTCTGTTAATTTTCTTTTTTATTTTCTATCCTTAGTAGTTTGTTCTAACGTTGGACGAAGGCTTTTAGTAACTGATGCAGCTTTTTCAGTTGCTGCTGTAACAGGTTTAAATAATTGTTGTCTTTTTTTTTTTCATTTTCCGAATTCTGTTTGAGATTCTTGACGTTCTTGATTTTTTTGTATTACAGAATCACAAACAGGAAGAAATTTTTTGATTGCTTCTAATCTTTCTCGAGCTAATGTAGCTGTGTAAGATTCGGCTATCATTATTGATATCACAATGATTTAAGTACATCAGCATAGAGGGTGCGACCTCAATGAAACGTACCATGGTTTATCAAAAACACTCATACAAATTTTGAAAAAAAAAAGAAACGACAGGATAAGTAATAAAAATAAGCCAGCCTATTTAGAGAAATTCTCGGTCAGTTAGAGGCATCGGTTTGGCGTTATTGACATTTTTTTCTCTATATTCGTTGGAAGCTTTATTTTGTCAAAAATGACGTTTCAGCAAAAGATCTGTTCGTACTCTCTGCTGCTTCTCTAAAGAACACAATACGTATTCACAAACACAGCACAGATGTGACAATACGAGGAAGGAATTCATAACAAGATGTTATACACGAAGACCAAGCTGGCTTACAGCTATATGTGTCATATGGACATTTATGATACGCTCTCAGTCGTGGTTGGAAGTTAACCAAGGAATGGACATATGTTTAAAGAAGGAAGGTAAGACAAGAAAATAGTCGCATTCCTTTTTATATGATGTGTAACTGTAAAAAGTTGTTCTGATGTGTCGGCTTTCCACAGTACCGACTGGCTGACTACGGACATAAAGAGAGAGCAGTTCGAAGAAAAGTAAGAGTCCGAATGGTTACAATGTTCTACTGAAATCCATATATCTCATCCTGTGCTCCATTGTCATGTTAATTCGATTTAAGAGTTTCTAGTTAGTTTGGGGAAAGCAGGGGAGGCGGCACCACACAGACATTTTTGAAGGGGTATTTGTTTTTCCTTGTGTTTTCTAAAGGGTTGTTTGTCCGATTGGGGGTATTGTCCCCCAGTATCGGAGTTCCTTCCCTTGTTTTTGTTGTTGTTGTTGTTGTTGTTTGATCTGTGCCAAAGATCTCAGTCCTGTGTGTGCTATATGTGATTTTGCTATATTTGTTAATGCTATAGGTTTATATGTAGGGACGACAGACGCAGTCAAATTATGTCGCAGTTGTCTTATCATATATAATATTTGGACTTACAATTTGTCCAGAATTTTTAGGTTCATGTATTGTACTTTTTTTTAAAATAAAATTTTTGAATAATGTCGAGAAAACTGTGTATTATGATATTTATGAGGGAAAAAAGATCCTAATGTTTCATGTACGTGACCATTTGTGTCGTATTTTCGTCATATCTTACAAGAGAGGCAAAGCCCGGGTCAGGAGCCTCGTTTATTTTTTATTTATTCACTTATGCTTCCCTTATATGCGGGCTTTATCCATCTCATTCTCCTTTAAGTTATCAAAGTTCTGAAAGGGTTTTGTTTTAAAGTTAGTCCCTATTTGTTGGTAAGGATAACTCTTTGTTCATTTATTCATTCCTTTTGTTAGTCCCCGTGTAGTTGTTTTGTTTGTCTATTTCCGACATGTGGGATTTTAACGCTCTTCTGCGGGCCTTTTCACTTCGCGTGGCGCCTTGTAACATGGTCCTGCGGCGTCTGTGCATGGTATTTCACCCACATGGCGGTGACCTGTATCCATTTACTCTATTTAAAGAGGAAAAAATAATTATTTTTAATTAAGCTATAAGTCCTTTTTACCAATTAGTTATATTATTGTTGATTAATACATGATGTTTTGAAATTAATGAATATTGGTTTGGATATTAAAATCAGGATTTATTAAAGATATGTATTTATTATCCTTCAAAGTTTCTTAGTAGCTGGTAATTTTATTTTATATATTTGGCGAAGCAATAACAATTTTCACTGTATGGTACTCCGTTAAAGTCATTTTCTTGTTTAGTAGTTTCCTTAGGGGTGATAGATGTAGCTGAGGCTCCAACCCGAGCTAGACGGTACATGCCCCTATGTGGGCGGTAAACCGAAGCCCCCTCCCCATCACCTCGTCCTTTATATGACGTCGTTCTATGTCATTGTTTGATCAATTTATTTGGTTGTTTCAATGAGGTGAGAGATGAAACTGAGGCTCCGGCCAGTGCATGACAGTATACGCCCCTACCCTGGCGGTAAACCAAAGCCTCCCCTCACCCCAAACACCGGTCACTAAACTTTGAGAAAATGTATTAGTATTTTTTAAAAATCCTGTCCACAGGCTGAAACGTTTATATATATATATATATATATATATATATATATATATATATATATATATATATATATATATATATATATATATATATATATATATATGTGTGTGTGTGTACATACATACATATATAATCTGTTATTATTTGCGTTGTATGTTTGTCCAAGTTCCCATCTAGGAATAGAATATCATTTTTATTGTATTTTTATTGTTTTTCTTAAACATTTCTATTATTAGTTTGATCTTGTCATTTTGGGTTTTATCACACTGCAGTATAGAATGTAGCTTGCTAAAATTCGTTGCTTTGCATAAATGGCATTTTAGCATTATTTTAACCATATGTCGTTTGATGGCTTCTTCGCCTGTGAGCCAGGCGTTATGTTGAAATTTGAAAATTAAGCTTTGTAATTTTAAGGATTTTATTTTTTCCTAGTTTAACCAAGTTATCTCTCAGTTTAACCCCAATTGTCTTGTTGTATCCTACACAGTGGCGTAGCGAGGGGGGAAGCAGGTAGGGCATTCGCCCCGGGCGCCGGTGGCTAGGGGGCGCCAAATGGGCGCCCAAATCGGGTACAAGGTACATAACTGTGCAACGGGGGCAGCCAGGGGGCGCAAATTTGGGTGTTTTGCCCTGGGCGCCAAATATCCTCGCTACGCCACTGATCCTACGTTTTAGTCTCGGTGCGCGGAAAAAAAGTCACAGGAAAAAAAGTCACGGAAAAAAGTCACAATTTCGGCTAGGAAAAAAAGTCACAGGAAAAAAAGTCACACTCTGCGGAAAAAAAGTCACAGTTTTGGGTAGGAAAAAAGTAACAGTTTTGGGTAGGACTAAATTATATTTCAGAGTAAATATATAAATTTTCATTTTTAAATTCACATAATAATGCATCCAATTTTATATAACGTTCCAACAGGAATCAAGTCCGATATTGAAACTCTTGTAAATCAAAATTCTGTATAAAAATTAAATGGAAAATGGAATTGTATCTTTACCTATAAAGAGTAGTGTGTGTGTGTGTGTGTGTGTGTGTGTGTGTGTGTGTGAGAGAGAGAGAGAGAGAGAGAGAGAGAGAGAGAGAGAGAGAGAGAGAGAGAGGTTTATGACTCCCCTTAAAGATCACTCACCAGTCATTATTATTATTATTATTATTATTATTATTATTATTATTATTATTATTATTATTATAATCCAGGAAAAAAAAGCCAAATGAAAAAAATTACGGAAAAATGTCGCAAGAAAAAAAGTCACAAGAATTAAGAGTTATAGAAAAAAATCACAGGTTAAAAACGGGAATATAACACAAATTTTGGTACAGTATATTACTATAGAGAAAACTTTACATAAAAATCAAATAGATACATATCCAAAAAAATGTCAACCTAATGTGAACAAATAATGAAATAAACATTGCATTTGCTTCATTGAATACAGTATGGAATAGATGAATATAGGTCTAAAGCCAAGTAAGACACTAATTTGTTACATTGGCAGAACAAAAGATTTTTATGATGTAATGTCCCTTTGTAGCCTGGGATTGTTAAACAAGTCAACATACTGGTTTCAGCCAAACGTTTAATGTTATTATAAGCTAGATAATTGTTCTATTGGATTTAGTTTTCATTACAAGTTGAAATTTTTCGGAGTGTATATATTTGAATTTTATTTAAAATTATCTCCATCGTAATATATTATTTATGGTTTCTAAATTTGTGTGATATTCTCACTTATTTTTATCCTGTGACTTTTTTTCCTAGGGCTCTTTTTCATTGTGACTTTTTTTCTGTGACTTTTTTTCCTGTGACTTTTTTTCCTGGATTCTTAGTCTCTTTGTCATTTCTTCTCTCATTCATGTTTAAGTTTTTTTTATATTTCCAAATTCTACATTTCATCGCAGTCTCTGTATTTTAGTAAAACGTCTTTAAAATAGCAAAAATTTCTGGTTACTTCTAATGTTTTTGTTAATTGGTTATTTATTCATATATATATATATATATATGATTTGTTCCTCACAGAGAAGCCAAACCAGTAAATGTACAGGGCTTCCCATGATGTATCTGGTTTCGACTTTATCTTTTCAAATCATATTTGTACATTTTAAAAGTATAGGACTAGGTAAGCCACTCCCCCACCCCCTCTTCTTTCTTTTGCTCTGTAATGAGTCTATTTTTTAATTTAATGCATTTTATTTCCCAATTTACAATTTAATATTTCTTTGTTTAGTCTAATAAAAAATAATCTATATCAATATATTTTAATGTATTATTTATGTTGGAACAGAAGTAGCTTTTGGCCACTTGTATATTATGCATAATGGCGTCTGAGCCGAAATGTTTGTATTGTATTTTATTTTATCATTTGCTTATAATTCTCTTTGTCTGCTTTTTTTCAGACAATATTGCTAGTGCTTTAACTATGTCTTTCACTAGGTGTGTAGTGCTTTAACTATGTCTTTCACTAGGTGTGTAGTGCTTTAACTCTTTCACTAGGTGTGCAGTGCTTTAACTATGTCTTTCACTAGGTGTGTAGTGCTTTAACTATGTCTTTCACTAGGTGTGTAGTGCTTTATCTATGTCTTTCACTAGGTGTGTGGTGCTTTAACTATGTCTTTCACTAGGTGTATAGTGCTTTAACTATGTCTTTCACTAGGTGTGTAGTGCTTTAACTATGTCTTTCACTAGGTGTGGGGATAAACCAGAATAGTTGCCCCGCCAGTTACATATTTTTAAAATATCTATTTTATCATGGTTGATTTTTTTTATCCTGATGCTTTACCTAATATTTCGAATTCTTTCTCCAAGTGTTGGAGAGATCTTGGTTCTCTTATAAAGTTTGTACAATCATCTGCGTGCTGGAGCATTTTGAATTCTTGTTTAATGTTTGGGATTTGAATACCTTCCATGTATTGGTTGTTTTGAATCTTGTGACTAAGGATTTCACATGTTGTTACGTATAATAACATGGATAACGGGCAACCTTGCCTCCATGATATTTGTATTTCAAATTCTTTCGTGCTTTTTCTGTTTACCTGTACATGCGATGTTATTTCGGTATAGGATTTTGGTCCAATTTTGCAAGTGTATTCCAAAGCCAAATTTTTATAGCTTTCTTATATATAGTTATGTTCTAATCTATCATAAGCTTTCTCTTTGTCAAAAAGCACCATATCACCTTACCTTGTTGTTTAATTTAAATAATCTATTATAGTTCCTTTGTTTAAAATATCCATTTCTTTTTCTCCGCAGGTTTGATTGACATTTATTTTTTTCCCTATTCCCTTTTTACTGTATTTATTAAACATTTACTCAATTTTTAAAAAAAATAATCGGTATTGAGGAGAGAGATAGGTCTCACGTTTTTATGTGATCTCTCTATCTCCATTTCCATTGCAAATTATTGTTATTAAGCCTTTTCTCACTGATATCTAAGATATCTATCTCATTGTCATTTTCACAAAGTGTCAGGCTGCTGTTTTTTTTTTTAGTGTAATGAAGTCTATCCATTGTAAGTCTTTCCCTCCCAACATCCCTGTTATGTCAGTACTTGGGATATGGGCACTGTAGAGTCTTGTAGTATCAGGATTTGTTTATATCATTGATTGACCAATTTGTATAAACTTTATTAGTTTGGATTTTCAAAATTTCCCCCTGTGGTTGTTCTTTCCTTTGTTCTAAGTTTTGCTCATTTTCAGATTCAAGGTACCGCTTCGGTGGCCTAGTGGTTAGAGCGTCCGCCGCGGAAGCAGGAGGTCGTGGGTTCGATCCCCGGCCGAGTCATACCAAACGTGGTACCAACAGTTTTTGCCTCGCTTGGCATTCAGCATTAAGAGGTTAGTGTTAGGACTGGGAGGTTTAGTGTCAGGATAATGTGACTAGGTGGGACATTATGCTACATGTCTGCGGCATGATGCCCCAGTGCTAGACATCACTATAAACTGCATCACTGTAGACATCGTAGCGATAAGACTCAAAATTTGTTAAAGCTACGTTAAAATTCCTCATCACACACACACACACACACACACTTCAAGGTTATTTTGTTTATCACCTACAACATCTGCGTAAGTTTTGGGAGCTATGGGGTTTTGCAGTCTTCTGGTTTTTGTACCAGGACTAAAGTCGAAATCTCAGCACTTAGAAAAATGCAGGAAGTTTCTGTGTGTCATCCTTTGCCAGTCAGGACCCGGACGCTTGTTTTCACTATCCCATATCCCCAGGCAATGGCCATTAGTTACATTTATAAATTTATACATTGGCATTTAATTTCTGTTCTACTTTATCCACCAGAACGTAATTATTCACCTACAGAGAGAGCCCGGCGATGAAAACATCTCGTGTCTTGGGCTCAATCGCTCTATTGATGGATGGTGATTCAGTCACTATTGCTTTGAAACCATTTTCTTCTCTTTCTTACATTTCCAGGAATGGAGTAGCATGATCCCTGGGTATATGATGAATCTGTTCCCCCCCCCCCCTCTTCTGGATCCCTATGTTGAAACCCTTTACTTTAAGGGCAGTTTTTATTTCCGACTGACTGTGGCAGTCGTTTTTTTCTCGGAAGTCAAGTTGTTGACATCCTTGAGGATGCATTGCAACCAATATTTCTTGTCCATCTCCCTGTTCTACATTGACTAAAAAATAGTTATCCAATTTTGCCAAAACCGCTCCGGTGGTTTAATGATTATAGCGTCCGCCGTGGAAGCGGGAGGTCATGGGTTCGATCCTCGGCCGAGTCATGCCAAAGACTTTCAAAAATGGTACTAACAGCTGCCTCGCTTGGCGTTCAGCATTAAGAGGTTAGTGTTAGGACTGGTCGACCTGGTGTCAGGATAATTTGACCGGGTGGGACATCATGCTACATGCCGGCGGCATGATGCCCCAGTGCTAGACATCACTATCAACTGCCTCACTGAAGACATCGTAGCCATATGACTGAAAATTGTTAAAGCTACGTTAAAAATCCTCATCACACAAACAAACAAACAAAAATCCACTACCCCTCTATGGGGTTGCTTGTTCCTTATTATTTCCATTCCCTAAGGCCTAAGGAAATATCTGCTTGGTTAATTTTGTTTGATTTCCTACTCAACACTTACCCAGGTAAGAGTGGAGCTCGCCTTGAAAATGAGCTTGAATAACATAGGTAACACACCACAATCAGTTAAGTGCATACAAAATTAAGAAATAAGTGAATAAGATTCAAAATACCGTGCAGTATGCCGAAACAGACTGCATAGCTTGCAACGAGAAAAAAGAATATGATACTAAATGCAAGATGAGGAAAAATTTTAAATAACTGAAAATACAAAATTGTAAAATTGCAAAAATGCAAACTACAAAAGGAAAATAACAAAAGATTTAAAAAGGATGTTATGTACTTCAATTTTAGATCCGGTTCGCTTTATGGATGCCATTGCCAACTCATGAACTAGATATATTTTATTGTACCTCCCCCCCCCCCTTACATCTTGATCATATTCTAGTTAAGAATCATAAGAATCATAATAGACCTTAACGTGAAACATCCGTCCGTTATTTGTACCAAGAGCGTTATGTCCTGATTTTGCTCATAATTTCACGAGCAGCAGCAATTATGCAATCCTCTCCAGCTTAGATGAACACAGTTTGGTCAAGTGGAAATGAACCACAGGCATTGACTGGGGAAAAACATTTTCCCCGTAGGTGACTCTTGTCTTCTGACTCATGTACATGATAGCACATGTCAGATGAATGAAAGATTGTTAACTGTGTTCGCCCAATCAATAATACACTTTCTAGTACACGTGGATCTGAATAAAATTAACATTATATTTAATTATATCTTTTGGAAATTATTTAAAAGACCAATGGATGAATATGAAGAATCATGCTTATCAATGACACTACATTTATATACGAAAAAAAATATAAGAAATGAAAGTCAATAATTTAATTGAAATAAATAACCATATAGTGAAATAATATATAACTCATAAGTTCACATATTCGTTTTCAAAGGAATCAACATACTGGACACGCATACTGTTGATCGTCTCAGATTTATCTAATCCTTTTCAAGGGGCAACGCGTCACATAAATAGCGTGTTCCGACATTACCGTCAAAAACTGACCAAGCGTATTCTGGTATTACCGTCAAAAACTGATCAAGCGTGTTCATGTATTACCGTCAAAAACTGATCTGTATGTTATCTGTATTCCATTTGTAGTTTTGCTGGCTTTTCGTAATGTCTGTATTTTATACATATCTGTATTTTGTACTTTACATTTTCCAGAATAAAGTATATAGTTTACCTGACCAGTGACATTTTGATCCAATTTTGTCGTGACAAAGAATAATACATACTTCTCACAACACGCAGCTGACTTATCGACAAAATGGAGATAAGAAGCGCGGTAGTTGAAATATCACTGTTTCTGTATTTCCTGCTCGAACTCACCAGTTCACTGTATCATTAATTAATTGACCCTACTGAAGAAGTATTAACGTCCACGAAGACATCTGTTCTTTTCTTTATTGTATTCCTTTACATAAGATTCCAGGATAGATGCGACTCATTGACTGCCGACTTTTATTTTTGTACATGACAGCATCCTTCTCACGGCACCTTGGAAGAGTGGAAATGTTAACTGGAATAAATCTGGGTTAGTCTAAAGGAGATATAAAGGTTGGTAGAATGAAGCATCGGTTTCGGTAACGAAACAATCATTTATATTCCCCATTCCGTCATATCTCAAGACCATGAGAACGAGTTCCGGCATATTTGACAGCGATATGAACAGATTATGACAAGGAAAGTCAAAGTAATTATTTATCTTGACATAACAAGAACCGTCAAAGTAATTATTTATCTTGACTTGACAAGAAACGTCAAAGTATTTGTCTGGACTTGACAAGAAACGTCTAAGTAATTATTTATCTGGAGAAGAGACTATGTATTTTTCTTGATATAGCTTGACTTGACACTATTTTTAAACCTACTAAGCTGCATTAAATAAAATGCAGAAATCGTTTAGTTTTAACCAATTTAATGACTGCGTGCTTAACTTAATAACTTATTATTCATTCAAGTTATAATGATCTACACCAACCACAAGTCTGGAATTAGCTCAGTCATATAAATTATTGGCGATATAGTCATGCATCTTAGATTACTAAAAAATAAGCTTAGGTTGAATTTTTTTCTTCTAGAACACTGATAATATGCAACACCAACTTGTCTCTAGGATGCAAATGTAAATTAAAAATGAATATTTAGGGCAGTTTTAATGATAATCACACCCTGATTAACATGGATTATATTTAAATTAAATTGTAACGATACTATCCACCTGACTAACATGGATGATAATTGAATAGTAACGGTAATATTCACCTGATTAACATGTATGATTATTAAATTAAATAGTAACGACAATAACCACCTGATTAATGTGGATTATAATTAAATAGTAACGATAATAACCACCCGATTAACGTTAATGATAATTAAATAGTAACGATAATAACCACCTGATTAACGTGGATGATAACTAAATAGTAACGATAATAACCACTTGATTAACATGGATGACAAGTAAATAGCAACGACAATATCCACCTGATTAACATGGATGGTAATTAACTAGTAACGACAATATCCACCTGATTAACATGGATGGTAATTAACTAGTAACGACAATATCCACCTGATTAACATGGATGGTAATTAACTAGTAACGACAATATCCACCTGATTAACATGGATGGTAATTAACTAGTAACGATAATATCCACCTGATTAACATGAACACTAACTAAATAGTAACGATAATAACCATCTTATTACCACATAGATGGTAATTAAAAAGTAACGATAATAACCACCCGATTAAGATGCACAAAAATTAAATTGAAATGATAATAGCCACCTGATTAACATGAACACTAATTAAATAGTAACGATAATAACCACCTGATTAACATGGATGGTAATTAAATAGTAACGATAATAACCACCTGATTAAGATGAACAACAATTAAATTGAAATGATAATAGCCACCTGATTAACATGGATGATACTATATTCACAACCAGATTCAACATGGATTACAATATTACACATCGTTCATATTGGCATACAATAATTACACTGTCTTCGAATGGCATCAAAGTCTTAAAATACCTAAATGTGTCCGTTTTCCTTCGATAATTTCGGGATAGTTTTGAGGATATCTATAGATCTTTTAGAACTGAGAATATCATTATATCTCAATGAATTGAGGATATCAGTATTTCTCACAGAATTGAGGATAGTCGTGTAGCTTAGAAAATTTTGGATACACGTATAGCTCATGGAAGTGAGGATCTCAGTTGAGCTCAAAATCTTGAGGGTATAAGTAAAGTAGATATGATTGAGGAGATCACTAAATCTGATAGGATTGAGCATATCCGTATAATTCATATCATTGAGACCAATTTTGTTTCCATATACAGCAGGATATTGAAACAAAAAAATGGGTTCATTGTGGAAAATGGAATTGGTATTGGCATTGAGATGCCGTTGATCTTACAATCCAAGGGTCTCTGATTTAATACCAGCCTTGTCGTAAACCACGGGATATAATCCGCTATGCTCCTTGTTAACCATGGCGGTCTGTGCGGATATTTCCTTGTTTTTCATGAATCTGCATAACACAAGTTAACCAATCACTACGATCAGGAGTAAATATTTGTCGCTTTTGTGACTCAACATGATCCTCCAGGCTGTTTGAATGAACCAATCAAAGCTTCTCTTCAAAATCAGTCAATTAACATCACAGTTTACATCTATTTCCCATCACCAAAAGTAAAATACGATGACGATGATCTTTATGAGTTCTAAAGGAAGGTCGCGATAATTGGTAACAATAATATCCAAACGACGTTCAGAATCTCTGTCTCGGGTTTTTGTTGGATCAAGCAGATTTGTACCATTTTAAATTGACACCAACAGTGCCATAACACTTGTGCAGGCTCTAGCCCTTTTTGACAAATCTAACAATGTACTCCTTATTTATTTGATTAGTAAACCGACAGGAACTTTATAGGGTCTTTGTCACCATTATATAATTATTGCTTTCCATATGCAATATTGGAACATATCAAGGTTCTTACATTGTGGTCAGCAGCAATGAACCTAAGTAATAAATATACTGATAAGAACCAAAATAATAAAGCCAAATGGTAAACAGGAAACTTGGTCCAGACAGCTAGAGTGTGCGATTGGTACAAATGAATGGACCAACTCTTTTGTTTCGGCTAGATTTTGTACAAAAGACACAAAACTGATTAGCTTTAACTTTAGATTTCTCCACAGAAATATTGCCACAAACCAGTTTCTAAAAAAGATTAATTTAAGTGATAATGATAAATGTACCTTTTGTAATGAGGGAATAGAAGAAATTGAGCACTTATTTTATGACTGTTTAGTTACTGAAAAATTTTGGAAACTGTTGGTAGAATGGATCCAAACTTATGATCCAAATTTTAGAATTACACGAAAAGATGTCTTTATAGGAAATAACAACTTTGACGATCTTATCAACTTCCTAATTTTGCTTGCAAAATATGTTATATACAGATCACGTTGTGCATCAAAAAGCCCAAATCTTGCCTATTATAAAAATTGTGTTTTATCATATAAAACGCTGGAAAAATATGTCGCCAAAGTGAATAACAGCAGTGACGAGTTTAAAAGAAAGTGGACCCTATTATCAACTTTTGGTACATGAATTATTATTATTATTATTATTACTATTTTTACTTTTAAAATTTATATATTTATTATTATTTTCTTTTTAATGCAATTTCAAGCATCTTGGGGTTTGTATGCGAGTATGACTTTGTGTACAATAATTGTGATTGTAAGTAAGTGTCTGTGTGTGCATGTGTGTGTGTGTTGTGTAGGGAACACATGTAGAGATCAGGACACAAAAGAATTTAAGATCATGCCCCCTACGCCAGGTCAGGTGGTGATGTAGGGGAATATGTAAAATCCTGATGCCTTGTGTTCAATAATAAAAAATAAAAAAATAAATAAATAAATATACTGTCACTAAATCTCCACTTTGTTTACAAAGATATTTCATATAAATGTAATAATATTTGAAAAATGTTTGGATTGTTTATCCATGAAACTGGCTATAAGAGACTTGATATTAATTACCGATGAAACCTGATATTCGAGTCGTGATATTAATTACCAATGAAATCTGATATTCGAGTCGTGATATTAATTATCAATGAAATCTGATATAATAGTCGTGAGATTAATTATCCATGAAACTTCTAGAAGAGTCTTGAGATTAATTATCCATAAAACATGAGATACAATTCTTTAGATCAGCCTGTTGTAAGAAATTTTATCCATGAAATATGTTAAAAGAGTCTTAAGATTAATTATCCATAAAAAGTTGTTAGTGTATTGCGTTAATTATCCTTGAATCCTGCAATACGAGTCGTAAGATTAATTGTCCTTGAAACCAGCTATATGAGTCGTAAGATTAATTATCAATAAAATCTGCTATACGAGTCGTAAGATTAATTATCCATTAAACCTGCTATACAAGTCGTAATATTAATTATCAATAAAATCTGCAATACGAACCGTAAGATTAATTATCAATAAAATCTGCTATACGAGTCGTGAGATGATTTATCCATATAACCTGCTAAACGAGTCGTGAGATTATTTATCCATATAATTTTAACCTGTTATACGGGTCGTGAGATTATTTATCCATATAATCTGCTATACGAGTCGTAAGATTATTTATCCATATAACCTGTCATGCGAGTCGTGCGATTAATTATCCATCTAACCTGTCATACGAGTCGTGCAATTATTATACGAGTCGTGTGATTAATTATCCATCTAACCTGTCATACGAGTCGTGCGATTATTATACGAGTCGTGCGATTAATTATCCATCTAACCTATCACAGGAGCCTTGAGATTATAATTACTTCAAATCTGCAATAAGTGTCTTGTGTTAGAACTCTATAGTCACAAAGTAACAGAAAATAAACAAAACCAACAAGTTTGTAAAACTCAACAATTTAATTATTAAAGTGATAAATGAAAAATGTGAGAGGAACTAACAGTATAATGAAACAATGTGTCCTTACAAAAGTCTCTTAACCGCTCCGGTGGCTTAGTGGTTAGAGCGTCCGCCGCGGAAGCGGGATGTCATGGGTTCGATAATGTGCGGAGTCATACCAAAGACTTACAAAAATGGCACTAACAGCTGCCTCGTTTGACGATCAGCATTAAAAGGTTAGTGTTAGAAATGGTTGGCCTTGGGGCAGGATAATGTGATAGGGTGGGACATGATGCTACATGTCTGCGGCATTATGCCCCAGTGCTAGACATCAATGAATTCTGAATTTTCTCCTTATACACACCATAAATTGCGACCGTATTTCGCAATGAACTCTATGTGACAGTATACACTACTGATTTACGACGTACTAAGTCACGAGACCTCATGCAACCAATGGGAAAGCCACATAATTCTTCTAGAAACTTCCATATACCATACGTTACTGAGAAACTACGCCTTATGAACCATTTTAAGTCTTATTATTACGATTCTTGTTACTAATTGCCAACACTACATAAGCAGCTATTTATAGATCCTACATGATTTATGTTGATTTATGTTTTCAACAGAGGCAAATTACGCACGCAATTTATAACAATAAATATTCTATACGGTTTATGACCATGAATAAATATTACGAAAATTAAATAAATTCATTTACAAGAAGTTAAAGGAAATATAGATATACATAACACTTGTTCGTTATTAATAATCTTGAGATTAATTATTCATGAAATTTGCTATACGAGTCGTGTGACTAATTATCCAAGAAACCCGTTGGAAGAATCTTGGGAGTGATTGTCCATACAATCCGTTGTAATTATTGGTGAAACTTGTTGTAGGTTAAGATTAATTATCCATGAAATCGGTTGCAAGAGACTTTAGGCTAATTATCCTAATAGCCTGTTAGAAGAGTACTGAGAGTAATTACTCTATTAAACCTGATAGAAGAGTCATGAAAATAATTATCCATTAAACCTATACTATCAATCGTGAGATTGATTAGCAATGAAACCAAATTTAAGAATATTGCGATTAGTTATCTATGAAAGGTTGTGTAAGATTTGAGATTAATTATCAACGAAACCTGCTATACGAGTCGTGATATTACTTATCCATGAAACCTATTCTAATAATCTTAAGATTAATTATCCATGAAACGTTTGATACCAATCGTAAGAGTAATCATCCACGAAACCTATTCTAAGAGTCTAAAGTTAATTATCCATCAAACATTTACTACGAGTCTTGAGATTAATTAATAAAGAAAACTGTTGTAAGAGTCTTGCTATTAATTATCAATGAAAACTGTTGTAAGGGTCTTGATATTATTTAATCAATGAGAACTGTTGTAAGACTCTTGATATTAATTATCAATGAAAACAGTTGTAAGAGTCTTGATATTAATTATCAATGAAAACTGTTGTAAGAATTATCAATGAGAACTGTTGTAAGAGTCTTGATATTAACTAATAATGAAAACTGTTGTAAGGGTCTTGATATTAATTATCAATGAAAACTGTTGTAAGAGTCTTGATATTAATTATCAATGAGAACTGTTGTAAGAGTCTTAAACCTACCTTTCCGTAAAAACATTTCTAAAAGTCTTGAGATTAACTTTCCGAAAAAATCTGTTGTAAGAGTGTTGAGATTAATCATCAATGAAAACTGTTGTAAGCATACTGAGATTAATTGTCCGTAAAAACTGTTGTAAGAGTCTTGAAATTAATTTCCAGAGAAAACTATTGTAAGATTCTTGAAATAAAATTTCCGTACAAACTGCTGTGCGAGTCATGAGATTAATATTCGGTAAAACTTGTTGATAGAGTCTTGAGATTAATTATCAATAAAAACTGTTGTACGAGTCATGAGATTAATTATCAATAAAAACTGTTGTACGAGTCATGAGATTAATTATCAATAAAAACTGTTGTACGAGTCATGAGATTAATTATCAATAAAAACTGCTGTGCGAGTCATGAGATTAATATTCGGTAAAAATTGTTGATAGAGTCTTGAGATTAATTATCAATAAAAACTGTTGTACGAGTCATGAGATTAATTATCAATGAAAACTGTTGTAAGAGTCTTGGGATTAATTATCAATGAAAAATGTTGTAAGAGTCTTGGGATTAATTATCAATGAAAAATGTTGTAAGAGTCTTGGGATTAATTATCAATGAAAACTGTTGTAAGCGTCTTGGGATTAATTATTAATGAAAACTGTTGTAAGCGTCTTGATATTAATTATCAATAAAAACTGTTGTACGAGTCATGAGATTAATTATCAATGAAAACTGTTGTAAGAGTCTTGGGATTAATTATCAATGAAAAATGTTGTAAGAGTCTTGGGATTAATTATCAATGAAAAATGTTGTAAGAGTCTTGGGATTAATTATCAATGAAAACTGTTGTAAGCGTCTTGATATTAATGATCAATGAAAACTGTTGTACGAGTCATGAGATTAATTATCAATGAAAACTGTTGTAAGAGTCTTGGGATTAATTATCAATGAAAAATGTTGTAAGAGTCTTGGGATTAATTATCAATGGAAACTGTTGTACGAGTCATGAGATTAATTATCAATGAAAACTGTTGTAAGAGTCTTGGGATTAATTATCAATGAAAAATGTTGTAAGAGTCTTGGGATTAATTATCAATGAAAACTGTTGTAAGCGTCTTGATATTAATGATCAATGAAAACTGTTGTACGAGTCATGAGATTAATTATCAATGAAAACTGTTGTAAGAGTCTTGGGATTAATTATCAATGAAAAATGTTGTAAGAGTCTTGGGATTAATTATCAATGGAAACTGTTGTACGAGTCATGAGATTAATTATTAATGAAAACTGTTGTAAGAGTCTTGGGATTAATTATCAATGAAAAATGTTGTAAGAGTCTTGGGATTAATTATCAATGAAAACTGTTGTAAGAGTCTTGGGATTAATTATCAATGAAAAATGTTGTAAGAGTCTTGGGATTAATTATCAATGAAAACTGTTGTAAGCGTCTTGATATTAATGATCAATGAAAACTGTTGTACGAGTCATGAGATTAATTATCAATGAAAACTGTTGTAAGAGTCTTGGGATTATTTATCAATGAAAAATGTTGTAAGAGTCTTGGGATTAATTATCAATGGAAACTGTTGTACGAGTCATGAGATTAATTATCAATGAAAACTGTTGTAAGAGTCTTGGGATTAATTATCAATGGAAACTGTTGTACGAGTCATGAGATTAATTATCAATGAAAACTGTTGTAAGAGTCTTGGGATTAATTATCAATGAAAAATGTTGTAAGAGTCTTGGGATTAATTATCAATGAAAACTGTTGTAAGCGTCTTGATATTAATGATCAATGAAAACTGTTGTACGAGTCATGAGATTAATTATCAATGAAAACTGTTGTAAGAGTCTTGGGATTAATTATCAATGAAAAATGTTGTAAGAGTCTTGGGATTAATTATCAATGGAAACTGTTGTACGAGTCATGAGATTAATTATCAATGAAAACTGTTGTAAGAGTCTTGGGATTAATTATCAATGGAAACTGTTGTACGAGTCATGAGATTAATTATCAATGAAAACTGTTGTAAGAGTCTTGGGATTAGTTATCAATGAAAATTGTTGTAAGAGTCTTGGGATTAATTATCAATGAAAAATGTTGTAAGAGTCTTGGGATTAATTATCAATGAAAACTGTTGTAAGAGTCTTGGGATTAGTTATCAATGAAAATTGTTGTAAGAGTCTTGGGATTAATTATCAATGAAAAATGTTGTAAGAGTCTTGGGATTAATTATCAATGAAAACTGTTGTAAGAGTCTTGGGATTAATTATCAATGGAAACTGTTGTAAGAGTCTTGGGATTAGTTATCAATGAAAATTGTTGTAAGAGTCTTGATATTAATTATCAATGAGAACTGTTATAAGAGTCTTGAGAATTGTTTTCCGTAAATACTGTTCTAAAAGTCTTAAGATTAAGTTTTCGTAAAACCCGTTTTAAGAGTATTGTGATTAATTATCAATACAAACTATTGAAAGAGTTTTGAGATTAGTTATCAATGAGAACTGTTGTAAGAGTCTTGAGATTAGTTATCAATGAAAACTGTTATAAGAGTCTTGAGATTAGTTATCAATGAGAACTGTTGTAAGAGTCTTGAGATTAATTATCAATGGAAACTGTTGTAAGAGTCTTGAAATTAGTTATCAATGAGAACTGTTGTAAGAGTCTTGAGATTTATTTTCTGTAAATACTGTTGTCAAAGTCTTTATGAAGAATATTGAGATTAACAATACAAACTCTTGAATGAGGCTTGAGATTAAATATCAATAAATAGTGTTGTAAGTGTGTTGAGAGTAAATTTCAACGAAAACTGTTGTAAGTGTCTTGAGAGTAAATAAATATCAACGAAAACTGTTGTAAGTGTCTTGAGAGTACTTTTCAATGAGAACAGTTATACGTATCGTGAAAATAATTATCTTTGAAACCTTTTGTACGGAACGTCAGATTAACTATCGATGAAACCCGTTTTAAGAGTCTTGTGGTACATTATCCATGAAACTTATTATTAGAGTCATTGGTAGGAAAACCCAACTAGAAAATACATAAGACTCATCTGCAAAATATTCTTGTGCTTAACAAACCATTGAGCTGTGTACTTGTTGGTTCCACTAAAAATAGGAACTCAGGCAATAAATAATTGTTGACGATAACGTGTGTGTTCACAAGATATCCAGATCCAATTCCTTAAAGAAATATTAAAACTAAAACCATGGCAAAAGATTGGATAACGTTGTTGTTTTATACACAGGTTTGGTCTTCCAAAACATGTTCAGGCTGAGCAAGAGTTATCTTTCTGTCTGGAATTGCCCTTGACCTCGAAGAACGCTATAATATGATTCTTTCCATCGCTGTTGTGGAGCTGTTCCCATGCGTTTTAGAATTTTGGTTGGATTAGTCTTCCATTTCACAAATGGTTTTTGCAATTTATGCATGAAATGATTTACGTGATCTTTGATGGAATATAAACTACGGTGATGGTGTTTCGTAGTTGTGTTCGGCCAACATCCACTTTCGTAACCATGTTTTCGCTAGATGTAAACAATGGTTTTCCATGCGTGTAGACGAGGTCGTTTTGACCACTATTTCCAAATGCGTCGATATCGTTGATAAAGATTGAGTTTTCTTCGATGTTACTGCTATCGTTGGTGTAGTAGTCGTGGAGAGCTTGCATTGTTGTGGTTCGTGGCACTGCAGGCTAGGTAATCGTTTTGTGAAATGTCCGCAATCAGACTGGATTCGTATACGTTCACTCAGAGCAGCTACACCGACACGCTTGTTTCCGCTGGAATACCCATGCTGGCATACATTGCTAAAATCGTCTGTGACGTCTTGGTAGCCACGATATTGTCTTCAACGCTGTTTTCGAAATTTATGTAGCTGTTCGCTTCCATACTTGTTCGACTTTGGTTCGACATACTATGCTGTCTATGTAGAAAGTATAATAACGTCCAAATGGGGAAAAGGTTCGCACAACATTTGGCGGTAAGGACAAAGTTCAACACTCCTTGTTTCGTATCGCGAGCTCGTGTGTTTTTGGTCGATCACGTGGTGGACACAACAAATATAATTCTTTATTATGTGGATGCAAGCTATAGCGACAGGTGTCGCGGCTTGAAAGAAAACCCAAACGGATTGCAACTTTGTTGTTTGGCTGTAGATCGATGGTTTTCTGGTTGGCTACGTTTTGGTTGTCCTAAAAAAAGATTATTTTGCTATATCTTTAATGAGCGGGCATGTGTGCATGATGTGCGGACAAAGTTTAGGGTGGCTGGGGTGGGATGAGTAGAAGGCTTTGTAAAAACAGCAAAATAAATCTAAAGCCTCTATTATCATTCTATTCGACTTACAGTTTACACACAGCTCACCTCTCACTCCGTGGGAATGTGAGCATGCGCGTCTGTAGCGTCACGTGGGATGGTAGTTCTTCATACAGTTTTCCCAGGTTCATTTTACACCAAATATACTGGCCGCCAAGTTTAAGCCTATCATGTTCTAGCGTTAAACCAAGAAAACCGAACCCATCAATTAGTTACAGAAGGATTGTCCTTACTGGCAGTACACATCGGTGCAATAGTACTTTAATTTTTATCCAATCTATCAGAGTCAACCAAAACTTACTTCTTTTCGATAAAAGTACCGCAAATGCAGGTTTTAACTTGTTCAGTCCCACAGTTGTAAGGAGTTTCAAATTTCTTTTTGATTTATGAATTGATGGGTTCAGATTTAATTTAAATTACCAACCACATGAAAAGTAAATCAGTGCGTGATTCATCGCTCCCGGCTGTGAACTCCACAGATGGCAATATTCCAAGAGGGAACATTCTTTCATAATTCTCAAGCCAGTAGTCATTTTGCACTTTTCCCCATAAAATTAACTTTTCCTTATGTCGGAAATTGTTCCTATCATTTACAATGGACGATCAAATGGTTGCAACATACAAAGCTCGCCTTATTATCATTCATCTAGTTATCAACAAAGGCTCACAGAAAATTAACAGCCCAAAGCTTGTTGTGACTAATTTGTGAGGTCAGTCTTCGTAATGAATGTAATTTATAAGTTCCAATTAAAGAAGGGGTATTTTGCTATCGTCTTTGTCCATATGAATAATGTTTGGTCAACAGTGTGTGTGTGTGTGTGTGTGTGTGTGTGTGTGTGTGTGATTTTGAATTTTGTATCTATTATAACATTTTATCATTCATATCGTTACGATGTCTGCAGTGTGGCAGCTTATGGTGATGCCCAGCACTGGGACATCATGCCGCAGACATATAGTATTATGTCCCACCCAGTCACATTATCTAGACACCAGGTCGACTAGTCCTAACACCAACCTCTTAATGCTGTGCTCCTAGACAGTGCTGGACATCATTGTAAACAGCCACATTGCAGACATTGCAGCGTTATGACAACATTTGTAAAGCTACGTTAAATTTCCAAATCACACACACACACACACACACACACACACACACACAGAGTCTTTCCTTCGCTTTTGTTTTATTGTATTGTGGGTTTAACGCCATTTTTCAGCACACTATAGGCTTTACATGGCGATCAGTGGTGGAATAACCCGGAAAAGCTCCGGTTAGAACCAAAGCCCAGCAGGAAGGTACTGGTAAGCAATCTCACATTCCCACATTGGCAGCCAGAGACTCGAACCAACGCGGACAGAAGTGAGATGGCAGTGTTTGGTAAAAAAAAAAAAAAAAAAAGCTCGAGCTCATTAGATCTTTTATTACATCTTAACAGTGATACACAATAACTGTCTAGAACTGCTACAGTTTTTTTCTTCTTTTTGAAAAGCGGTTGAAAAACTATTTCAGTATTTAATGAATCACATTGATGTGTCATATATTTCTCTGTCACTAAAACCATAAGAAACTCGTATTTCTCTCTGAAACCATAAGAAAATCTGAAGAGAGAGAGAGAGAGAGAGAGAGAGAGAGAGACAGAGAGAGGTGGTGGCGTCTTCTGTAAATTTCCTTACAGCACCGATAATTAATGAAGTAAAATAAATGTATTATCAATCTACATGTATTTCTTAATTCTCTTTCCCTGAAGATGCTCAAATCTACATTACGTGCTTGGGTACTTTGCTTGCTCCATTTATTTAATCTTGGAATGTAGTTTAAATTGCTTTTATTTGGAAAGACTAAAATACTTTCAAAATAAGTAAAGTTCAATAGTTAAAAAGAAAATTCAACAAGAAATTCATAAATGACACTTGCAATAATATTTATTATAGTAACTTTTGTCAATGGTTTCATTCATTATGATAATATTTGTAAATGGTATTTATTAATTTAAATGACGTTCTCAATGTTATTTATCAAGAAAATATTTGTAAATCGTATTTATCTCTTTAAGAAATTTAGATTGTTCACAATATTAATACAATCAAAAATTCAATGATTACCACTGAACAATCATTTTTGTAACTTACCTATTGGCAGTCATTTGTCCCAAAGAGATGCATTCTTGAGGTTACGACGATCAAGTTTAGAAGAAAAAAGGTGACTATGATCAAGTCTAGAAGAAATAAAGGTGACTACGATCAAGTCTAGAAGAAATAAAGGTGACTACGATCAAGTCTAGAAGAAATAAAGGTGACTACGATCAAGTCTAGAAGAAATAAAGGTGACTACGATCAAGTCTAGAAGAAATAAAGGTGACTACGATCAAGTCTAGAAGAAATAAAGGTGACTACGATCAAGTCTAGAAGAAATAAAGGTGACTACGATCAAGTTTAGAAGAAATAAAGGTGACTATGATTAAGTCTAGAAGAAATAAAGGTGACTATGATCAAGTCTAGAAGAAAAAAGGTGACTATGATCAAGTCTAGAAGAAATAAAGGTGACTATGATCAAGTTTAGAAGAAATAAAGGTCACGACAATCAAGTTTAGAAGAAAAAAGGTCACTGCGATCAAGTTTAGAAGAAATAGAGGTTTAGATGATGAAGTTTAGAAGTAATAAAGGTGACCACGATCAAGTTTAGAAGAACAAATTTCACTACGATCACATTTAGAAGAAAGAAAGGTCACGACAATCAAGTTTAGAAGAAATAAAAGTCACTGCAATCAAGTTTAGAAGAAATAAAGGTCCAGACTATCAAGTTTAGAAGAAATAGCTATGCGGTAAGTAATCAACTTACTTAAGGGATCTATTTTTCTATTTCCTAGATGTGACTGCATAATGTTCTAGCCTCTTAGCTCATGTTCAACCAGTTTAATACATATGCATGATTTATAAAATATGATCGATTGAAATAGACACAAGAAAAAGAGCCAGTTCACGGCAGATAAGCTTAACTGATCTAAAGGACTTTTGCCAATGCACTTGAGTTATATCCCCTGTACTGTATTTTATCTGAGCTGTCCATAATGAATCTGCACAAAACTACTTTTATTTTGTCACAACATGTCTATATAAAACTACAACTTGCAGTCTAATTGATTTTCTTTGTTGTACATTACCTCTTTATGTTCCATTTTCTCATATTGTCAGCTAATGACACTACTGGACAGGAAAATCATTATCTATTTAACAATTCAAATTTATAAACTAGGTATAAAATGGAAAATAAAATGATATATAACTCTCTATTTAACAATTCAAAATCATAGACTAGGTATAAAATGGAAAATCAAATGATATATAATTCTCTATTTAACAATTCAAATTAATAAACTAAGTATAAAATGGAAAATAAAATGATATATAATTCTCTATTTAACAATTCAAATTAATAAACTAGGTATAAAATGGAAAATAAAATGATATATAATTCTCTATTTAACAATTCAAATTAATAAACTAGGTATAAAATGGAAAATCAAATGATATATAATTCTCTATTTAACAATTCAAATTAATAAACTAGGTATAAAATGGAAAATAAAATGATATATAATTCTCTATTTAACAATTCAAATTAATAAACTAGGTATAAAATGGAAAATAAAACGATATTTAATTCTCTATTTAACAATTAAAATTTATATACTAGTTATTAAATGGAAAATGATTTAATTCTCTATCCAACACTTTAAAGTTATATTCAAATTATAAGATGCAAAATGATACATCATTCTCTCAAAGCTATATACTAATTACAAAATGGAAAGTAATTAATATTTCTCTATCCAACCTACTCATGATGCGATATCTAGTCCTAATTTATCACAACTTCAAAAATTTTTCCTTCAAGATTTTTCGTCAATGGTAAAGTCAAGGTAGGAATTTTATCTCCAGGTATTACATAACCATATGTCCTTGCGTGTGTCTTAATCTGAATTTAATTGACAGAATGTACAAGCCTCGTATTATAAGACTTCAGCACACTGCTTATTATTTCCATTTCTCAGTCACTTACAACTTTACATGGTGAAGTTGAAATTACAGAAGTTATTAATTTAATTTGTGGATAAGGGCGTCTTGTCATCATATATCTTGTTTTATTTGTTTCACATCAATAAAGTAGAAAGCTTTACTTGTTTTGAAATGGTTTTCTTGGCAATCAATGATATTGCAGTCTTTAGAAAAGGCTGCAATAAAACATGATGGACAGGTGAGAAGTCAGGCAAAAAATTCAAGGAATGTGCTGATGACTAGACTCTGTGTTTGACGATTTTTGACAAGCACCATATAAATTACGGACATAACATTAACTAATGATATAAACGGAAAACACTAAAGAACTGGGATATATGCATACATAATGATATAAAAGGGAAGAAAAAAACTAGAGAACTGGGATATTTAAATACATAATGATATAGACGGAAAACAATATAACTGGGATATATGCATACATTATGATATAAAGGAAAAAACTAGAGAACTGCGATATATGCATACATTATGGCATATTAAGATCCATGCATTACCGATGATAATAAAATCGATTGGATTTGCAGTCAAACTCCTGGAATTCTTTATAATAACAATAAGAGAAAATCGAATATCACCAACCACACAAGAGCGAGAAGATAGCACCAAACACAGAAAAAGAAGATAATAGCACCAAAGACACAAAAAGGAAAAGATTGAAAAACATAAGGGGGACGATTGCAACAAACGCGCTAAAGCGGGAAGATAGCAGCAGTAACATTGAATTTTGAAGGAAAGTAGTACTGCACTATCAATGAAGTCAATCTTGTAGACAGATACCAATTAACTTTGACGTATTGGATAGGCTCGCAAAACTCGCCAGTCTTCCATGGTCTAACCTTCCTCGTTTGGGGGTATGATTGAATTTTAATTAGGACCCGCTGAGATTCCACAGATAGAAAGGCAAAGTTAATTCATGAATAGCCGGAAACAACAAGGTAGAGACAATCCAAAGATAATTTGTGACAGTTGAAATAAGTGACAAAAAGTGTGAGTTTTTTTCTTCTTCAGACATAGTTGTTAATAAAGGATGAATAAAATTAATCACTTTTGTGCTAATTTTTGGAAGGTTAGATAAATTTAATCCTGATTGTCTAATCTTTGTATGGTGTGTTTCCCAGACGAAACTCAAGGTTTATGTCAGTCTAAGTTTCTATGGCAAGCCAACAAGTTCTTATCTCCGGGAAATAACGAGTATTTATCGTTAAAATGTTAAATAGACTGGTATCTGGCGTTGAGAGACACGGGGCTTAAAGGAAAAAGAGAGTCAGTTTTTTTTTTAAATAAGAAAGCGAGGAACAAAAAGCACATTGTTCGTCCTCCTCGCATACAGAATGTCCATTCATAAGAGTTTGTAATTATTTGTTGCATTTTGTTGGTTTAAAATTCATAAAATATCACCTTAATATGAATTCTGAGAGAATTGTTTGAATTTATTAATATTCTAAGAATGTCATATAATATTGCCTGGATATTAATTCTGGGAATTGTTCGAATTTACTCTAATTCTAAAAATGTCATACACTATTACCTTGATGTGAATTTTTGGAGAATTGTTAGAATTTGCTCGTTTGTATGTACTCTGATCTTCTTGGTGAGAATAGGTGAATTTATCGGTCTTAAATAATATGAATCACGTGGGCTGCAAATTGATTGTACTATGTCTGGAAATGTTATTGCAATACATTGTTTAATTCATTCGTGTAATTAAGTTGTGATAACTTTTCAGACGATAAATCGTCCAGTTAATGTATTACAGTATACTGTGTCTGGGTGGTGCCATAATCCATGTATGAATGCATCTATATGCTATGGAAAGACATTAATTGCAAAATAACAGGACGAGTTTTAGCATTAGTATTAGTAGTGTGCATGTTTTGTCTTTTGTGTATTTGTTGTAATCGTCCCCTTTTGTGTATTTGTTGTAATGGTCCCCTTTTGTGTAGTTGTTGTAATGGTCCCCCGTTTGTACATTTGTTGCATTTTTGTCCCCTTTTGTGTAGTTGTTGGAATCGTCCCACTTTTGTGTATTTGTGGTAAATTTCCCCCTTTTGTGTATTTTTTGTAAATTTTAGACTTTTGTGTATTTGTTGTAAATTTTCCAAATTTGTGTAATTGTTGTAAATTTTTCCCATTTATTTATTTCTTGTAAAGTTTCCTCTTTTGTGTATTTGTTTTATATTTTCCCTTTTATGTATTTGTTTTAAATTTTCCCCTTTTGTGTATTTGTTGTGATCGTCCCCTTTTGTGTATTTGTTGTAAATTTCCTCTTTTGTGTGTTTGATGCAATCGTCCCTATTTTGTGTATTTGTTGTAAATTTTCCCCTTTTGTTTACTGGTTGAATATTTCCCCTATTTGCAACAAATACACAAAAGTTGAAAATTTACAACAAATACACAAAAGAGGTAGTAAATATGGAAACAGATACAGAAAACGAGGTACGTACAGATTGTAAAGACATTTACAACAAATACACAAATGTGCGATTATTGCAACACATAAACAAAAGGGTACGATTGTAACACATACACAAAGGGGGACAATTGCAACACATACACGAAAGGGGGAGGGGCGATTGAAACACATGCAAAGTGAGACGATAAACAAAATATTGGAAGATTGCGAATGCATATAAATGACACCATTTTCAACAAATGCATAAAGGTACAAATTGCCTTATAGAAGAATCTATTGTTTCTTTTACGCGGTTTCAATGTTTGAGTTTACACCAGACTCATGTTTCATTGCTGCTGACGAGACTGGTGTTAATTTTTAAAATTCCAACAAGGTTTCATATTTCCAGAAACTGTTGTATAACTATTTTGTTTTACAAAAATCCAACAAAACTTCATCATGCCAGAAACTGTTTATGTGTCCTTATTTGATTTTCAAATCAGCACCCATATTTTTAGGAATTGTTTGAGTGCCATTATTTGATTTTCAAACAAGCACCCATATTTTCAGGAACTGTTTTTGTGCCATTTTTAAAATTAAAACAAGTATCCGTACTTCCAGGAACTGTTTTAGTGTCATTTTTAATGTAAAAAAACCTATGTGCCGGGATCTGTCTTAGAACCATTTTTTAAAAGGCATTCATGATTGGACATGTTACATAGTGTTAACCATGCAAATTAAATTAACTAAATTTATACTATATATTTAATACACTATGCACATTAATGAAGCATGTGAACACGTGAATAAGTACCGCAGTAGTTAGTGAGCGATTTTGTGGGTCACACAAGTTGGTCTATCTTAACGAAATATGTTTCATATAAATGCAGGTGTTCTTTCATATCTGAGGCATACCGTATAAATGTATTTTTTTTCATGTCTGATGTATAGTTTATAAATGCATTTATTATTTCACGTCTGTGTATTATTTCACGTCTGAGGTATACTGTATAAATACATGCATTATTTCATTTCTGAGGTATACTGTATAAATAAATGCATTATTTCATTTCTGAGGTATACTGTATAAATAAATGTGCACTTTACGGTCAGTGATATACGGTATAAATGTATGTATTAATTCATGTCTGAGATAATACGGTATAAATAAACCTGTTATTTTATGCCTGAGGAATACCGTATCAATGCACGTATTTTTTTCATGTATGAAGTATACTGTTTAAATACACGTGTTGTTTTATGCCTGAGGTAAACCGTATAAATGCTCATTACTCACAAACAGTAAACTGACAAAATATCACTCACCAAATGAAATATCACTCACCAAATGAAATATCCCTCACTCACCAAATGAAATATCACTCACCAAATGAAATATCACTCACCAAATTAAAGTCTGCTTGGTATATTTACGTACAATAGATGATTTTTTTTTCTTCTGAAACGTTTCAAATAGAGACTTATTTTTATTTTACAGTAAAAGGTTAGTAGTCAGCGTAATGTGACTGAGTGGGACATCATGTTAAATGTCTGCAGCAGAATGCACCGGCGCTAGACAACACTATAAACTGCCACACTGCAGACATCGTAGCGATATGACTGAATTTTTTTTTAAAGCTACGTCAAAAATCCAAATCTCTCTCTCTCTCTCTCTCTCTCTCTCTCTCTCTCTCTCTCTCTCTCTCTCTCTCTCTCTCTCTCTCTCTCTCTCTCTCTCACCCACCCTCACAACCTCACAATTAATCAATTTATTACTTTTTCTTATCAAACGATACAGACGGTCAGAAAGTTAAGATTTGTTTCTCGATGAGACTTGTTTGTTCTTCTATCCACTCTTTTTGTTTCCCGTAAGTAATGCGAGATTTTATTATAGTACATCGGATGGGGCGGTAAGAAACGCAAGATTTTACTATAGTACATCGGATGGGGCGGTATGTAGGGGCGGTAAGTAACGCAATATTTTATTATAGTATATTGGATGGGGTGGTAAGTAATGCAATATTTTATTATAGTATATCTGATAGGGCGGTGAGTAACGCAAGATTTTATAATAGTACATGATAAGGGGCGGTAGGTAACGCAAGATTTTTTATATTGCACATCGGATAGGGCGGTAAGTAACGCAATATTTTATTATAGTACATTGGATGGAGCGGTAAGTAACGCAATAATTTATTATAGTACATTCGATGGAGCGGTAAGTAACGCAATATTTTATTATAGTACAGTGGATGGAGCGGTAAGTAACGCAATATTTTATTATAGTACATCGGATAGGACGGGTAATAGACTTTGAGTGATTTTCTCTAGATGACCTAGAAATAAATTTGTATTGACTGACAGTAGGTTTGGGTAATTATGTTTACAACTAACCAAGATAAGAACCAAAACAAGGCCACTATTTATAATTATGCGATAAAAGTTCAGTTTTCCTTGCTTTCAAAACTAAGTCTTTGATACGTAGACCATAAATTTTCATATCAAGATAAATTACAGTCTGGATGAGAAATAACATTAACTGTGTAGAGATTAAACTACGAACAATTCACAGCAAAATCTTTTGGACAATTAGGAGTAAACGTTTTGAATCACGCTTCAATACCGACACGAATACCGAATGATATTCGGATTAGAGAAATTATATGTTGGCAAACACCAAATGTTGTTTGATATAAACTCTCTATTGTCTAGCTAAGCATTGAGTTAGAAAACAAATAGTAATTTAGGACCTTGGTCTGCCTAACTGGTATTATCGGTGTGTGAAATCCTAACGTGTTTTGTCTGTAACAAGGGAACCTTAGGACCGAATACAGGCTCCAGCATACCCTGATCTTTGATCTGAATATTGATCGACTTACTGCTGCACGGACTCTATAATTACGCGTTTGTTCTCGCCTGAACGCTAATTTAATCATGAAATAAAACATTAAATCACTTCCTTCTGATAAACAGACAATGAGTTTGATTAGAGCGATGAGTTGTGCCGATGTGAGCAGAAAAGAAGTTTTACCATCGAAAACGATTCCATAAAATATCCACTCTGATCAGGACGATGGTGGTATCTTCCTAATGTCTTAACAAGTTTGCCCTTGGCAGAGATTTTAAAAGGAAACCTGTCAAATTAGCAACATTACTTTCATCCTGTATAGGTGCGCTGCAAGGTGATTGGTACGACATGTGTGCTATAAAAATATTATTACTGAGCAAACCAATAACATCAAAATTAATGTCGCATTGAGCTCAGAATAGTTGCCCTTCGATCGATTGAACAAAAAGAGACTTTTTTCCTGAATACATCCACGTGTTCTATAGCGGCACTTCAGAGGTGGATAATATACTTATCATATCTTTGTATCTCTTTGCTGAGACATTGGCGCCAGTTTCTTGCACCAAATTGGTATATATATATATATATATATATATATATATATATATATATATATATATATATATATATATATATATATATAAACACAGATTGAGCTCTTCACAACTATGTCCTATTTAGGTTTTCATACATCTTCACTAACCAAAGTTCCGATACGTTCACCCCATCTACACCTTGGCGGATCTATTTTACTTCATGTGTTACTTCCCTTAGCATGCAATGCCACTAACCATTAGAGTTTACATGAGCCGAAAATGTTGGAAACAATCGACTTCAAACGGATAATTGGTACGTTTGATATCAAAGGTATAACTAAGTACCAGAGATAAGCCATTACAGATCTTTATGAAGGAAGGGATTATTTTGTACATACGGATAGACAGTGTAAAATTGTTTATTTATGAGTCCGTTCCAGTTATGTGCTCCCCGTGTCTCTATCTTGTATGAACAGTTTTCACATTTGAACAACTTGAGTTTTATTGGATGCGTCGGCTTCCCACCACATCCAATAACATTCAGAGATCCGAAGCTCAGAAATATCTTATAGATCCGCCATGGTATAGCTAGGATTAACATATCGAAACCTTTGTTAGAGAAGCTGGTAAAGAAGATGCCAAAGTAAATTTGAAAAAGATGCACTCTCAGCTCATGCTGTTGCCATGACATATTGCTCGTACAATCTTTTTCTTACTCATGTCACAATGATTCTGAAAAGATCTTAAGCTTTCAGATCTTCGATCAGCGGGAAGTTCCTTTTTTGAATCTAAAAATTCATAGTTTCATGTAATATTGAACAAAATATAATAACCCTACTGAATGATCAATACAGGTTGTACAGCGCGTGCATTTTGATATAAGGTTTTAATTAACTGAACAGAGCTCAGGAGCCTTGCATTTTTAAAATACATGTAAATGCGAAATCCGCGCATGTGCACGAAATCTCTGTTCCTCATACCCGAAACGTCATATTAAAGTCCTGTTTCTTTAGATTCGTATTATATTTGTGAGTAAGATTCTTAATTTTGCAAATAAGCAAGAGCAGGACTTATGAAAAACAAATGGTTTCTGAACGTTCCGTACAGCCATATGATATTGATAATGTACCGAAAGGCGTGCAAACGGTTAGGATTGCCCATATTTTTCGAGTAACTAGTCAAGACCAACCAAGCAAAAGCTAATGTGCGATTTGCCCATTGTTTCTTAAATACCATAACTCTTCGGACGTCGATCTGTTTGAAGCTTTGTGTCAATGATAGTCGAAATTTAAAGTTACCAAAGACATTCAAGGGTGAAAATCATTAAAAAATGCTACATAGCAGTTTTTCTCGAAGATATAGCAGACATGATTTGCATTTTAGTTTTAGTTGGGTATATTACAGTACTATATATGACAATTATGTATAGCCGAGACAATCAAAACAACATACATAGGCAGAGTGGCCGACTTTGATCAAAAGGTAGGATTTGAACCCGCACCATTTCGGTCGCCAGTCAAGTACGCTAATCACTGAACCACAACAGCTTGTCTTACTTTTTAAAAATATGCGTTAATCTTTTTTTCATCCAAACATTATCTGATTGTGTATGCTTTTCTTTTGTTCTTTGCTGGCCCCAGATGCATATCTCACCATTAATATTCCGATCTGAACACGTGGTGCATACATTGGCAAACTGAGATTAAAGCTTTCCGAATATAGCCGAATAAGACCGAGTGAATGCAATCTCGAGATGTAGAAACGGAAGTGATGGAAAAAGGAATATACATAGATAACTGAAATGCAGTATAATAAAACGCTGACGTCGCCCTTTGCTCGGATAACAGAACAAAACAAACATTTACTGGATAAAATATCATACTCGGTCTATATATACATTATACATGAGTCAAGTACAATAAAAAGTCAAAAAGGTCAATGACACAACAAACCATTATATTGGAATCTTAATTAAAAAAAACGGTAAGATGCATACAAAGAGAGAGAGAGAGAGAGAGAGAGAGAGAGAGAGAGAGAGAGAGAGAGAGAGAGAGAGAGAGAGAGTATGACTGATAAAAAAAGTCATAAATCCAGAAAATATATAAATATAAGTTACCTGTTAATGATTTAAATGAAAACGCTTTGATATAATGTTACAGTTAATATATGGTCGCAAAAAGGTTTCAATGTAAAATCATCGTATCTAGCATCCAGACCTCTATTCAGTTTCTAATTCGTACACTATTATTTTTTGATATTTATTTATCTTTTGCTAAGTATATTTATGGTATGCATGTTAACTGGTATGACTATAGATGGTAAGGATAATTGTAGACACATTATTTAGTTTTACTATCGTGAGTTGTACTTTTAATTAGAAGAAACGTGTTGATGTGACAGTTTGACATTGAAAGGTGTAGAAGAAATCTTTTTAACGAATGTGATAGCAAATGAGTCAGGTCATGTTTTTCTCCCTAGGAAAACCAGGTGACCAACTTTCTGTTTGGCTAGCTGCTTAAGTACCTTACCTTCCTGACAATGTTAGAATGACCCGGTCATTAAATGTTCGACCCTTATTCTGGTTCTTAAGATGCGTCTTATTTTGACCGATAAGGCGGCCTAAGTGTCTGCCTCAGATGCGGAATGTCGCCGGTTAGAATCCCAGCCGAGTCAGACCAAATAAATAAACATGGTACTTGCAACAGCATTGCAGATAGGAACTTAGCATTCAGAGGTTAGTGTTAGGACTGGTCGGCCTGCTGTTATGATGATGTGACTGGGTAAAACATGATGTAGGGATAACGTGACTTGGTGGGACATCATGATACTGCGGCATGATGTCCCAGTGCTAGACATCATTATAAATGGCCACACTGCTGAAATCGTAGCGACATAACTAAACAATTTAAAACTACGTTAAAAATCTAGATCACACACGCACACACACACACACACACACACACACACACACACACACACACACACACATCCAGGCGTCATAATTTATTTTATAAGGGATGTTTATTGAGAACTATTTATTCCTTTCTTAAACATCAATCTTAGTGGTTACATTTAGTTATGTATCCAACAAATGGGATATAATTTATTTATTTCAATTATTCATTGGAATTACAGTGTTCAGCAGACTTTATTACCAATTACTTGTTTTGATTTGACTGTTAAATAATTTTAAGACATAGTGGATATATAATTGTTATACATCAAGGCTGCTAGCACTTCAATCTATGCCAGATTATTGGCACATAAGCACAATATATTGGATTTCATTCGGAACACCACTGAAACTTATATGGAATATTAGATCCTTTTGTACTTGTAAAAGAACTTTATGGACTTTTTATGATTTTATTCAACATACTGTAAGTTATTTTCAATCATTCAACCTGCATTACAGAGGAAAGTATTATAGATTGAACTTTATAAATTTTGTTGTTTTCACTCATGTATGTGACTTAGTATAAGAACATTTAGTCGTGACATATTAACTATTGATAATGTAAATTATTCAGACGTAAATACTAATATTTCTCACTCAGATTGGGTCTATCCTCGTTAAAGAATTCACACTCAAAGAGGTAATGCAATTTGGACATTCACGACCAAAGCCTTCACCATTATGTGTACCATTTGCAAGGAATGGTTGTCCTAATTATTGAGGGATCTTAGATGAGTGTTCATTTCCAACAAGATTGACGAAATTATTCAACTAATTTCAGAATATTCAATTTACATAGCCATTGTAAGATTGTCCTTTATGATGCCGTAATATAGTGCAGTGAAATGACTTTAAAATACACTCAGATGCCGTGGTCTTTAGACTCTAATACAGTAGTCATTACACTCAGATACCGTTGTCATGAGACTCAATTACTGTGGTCATAACACTCAAATTCTGTGTTCATTACACTCAAATATCGTGGTCATTAGACTAACATTCTGTGGTCATTACACTCGAATACGGTGTCGGTTACACTCAAATACACTCTCAAACACTTAACTACCGTGGTGGTTACATTCAAATACAGCCGTCTTCAGTCACAAATAATGTGGTCATTACACTCAAATACCGTGGCCATAGACTCTATCTCGTTCTTGCAACGGGACGACTGGGTTTGTTATGTGGTACAAACTAGGATTAAATGCAATTCGTTCCCATGTTTTTCAACACCGATTACTGCCAATTAGCTACATATGATTGGACTAATTAAATATTTTCTGACCTCTATACCTAAAGGCTAAAACTAGTACCTGCAAAACTGAAGATTTTTGACAACATACGTGTTTTAATTAGACTGGGCACATTTACGTGTAGCAAACACAATTGGACGCGCTTTTACAAACAAGTTTACTTGTTCAAATTGCAATGATTTTAGCTAGTATCGCAACAAATTACATAATGGGGCTAATGGTTTAAAACCATTTCGTTAGAATCTTAACATACATATATATGACCAAGTTTGTGGGAATAAAATCCAAAATTGGATTGCCTGATAGCAGAGGTGCGTACTTACCGGCGATAGTGCGGAGTGAGACTAGGGCATTCTGCCGTTAGCTTAGATGAGGCCTTGACTTGCTGAAATAACTCATTCAATATATTAAATCTAAAGAATAACCAAAATGTCCAGATTCCATCTCTTTATTTCAAATATAAAAATACCTTCGATGTTACATGTGAGACTTTCATATTTATGATATTAGATATTGTTTCAGGCTGTGTCTCTTAATTTACGGTACAAAAGCCATTTATATGGCTTTTGTTGTAACTTAAAATCTCGTTGTCTTCAGCTTAAATGTTTTAATGAAAACGCAATTCACACAATTCCTCTGGTTCTTGTCAATGCTACGTGGTTAGAAGACCACAAATTGCGTGAAGACCAGTTCCACATTATTTATTTAGAAATAAAGTCTGCTTTATTCGTGGCTTTTCCTACAGAGAATATTGTTTGCGGTGACCACCAAATTAGCATATATGTCATTTGCAATGGATAGCTAGTCAGCAGCTTTTCAATTATTCGCGAAGACGCAATGTAACGTCAGTATGTGACAAGCAGTGAGACAGACTTTGATCTTCATCTACAGCCGTGACCCTTCGTCACTAACAGGTAGACATTAACACTCTTGGTTTAATTCATTGTATTTAAAACTGTAATGCACACGTTTTATTCTTGTTTATTTATTTTAAACATTAAATTATGATATGGTGTCAAATTGTGACTCATGAAATTCTGAAATATCTCATTGTCAGAGCAGATAGGCGAGCCCCCCCCCCCTCTCTCTCTCATCATATCTATCCATATTTGCATTTATTTAAACACACACACACACACACACACACACACACACACACACACACACACACACACATACATACATACATACATACATACATACATACATACATACATACATACATACATACATACATACATACATACATACATAGAGACAGACAGCGTCACTGGTCTTATGCAATAAAAAAATTAAGTTAATCGATCTGATTGTCCAGTCGATTGAATATATGATGCTTCTTTATCAGTCTTACAGGAAATGATATAAAGATCAATTAGGTCGTGGGCCCAATTATAATGAGTCCGATTAATTAGGAATATTCCACTTTGCTAGACCATGACATAATTTGCTTTGTCGCAGCAACTTCCGCCATTCAAATTACACTTTAACGATCTAAGGACTTCCGTCTGTATGCAGATCTGGTTAAATATTGATAGAATAAACATACAAATTTTGTCGCTTCCCTTGTTTCATGCACATCCTAATATTCGCTCTTCTCCCCAACAACACCTGGTCGCGTCCCACGCTAATTTCATTTCATACTTTGACGTGAGGAAGAAGCCAAGTACGTCATGGTAAACAAAAATGTAATTGCTATAAATTACCTGATCAAAGTTCCTGAAATACAATTATGTGAGCTATATAATTATATTCATCTTCGGTTCCAAGATCTGATTACACAATTATTGCAAACGTCACAAATAAAGATGTAGGCATCTGTCAATAAAAATGTTATGCATAGTTTTTAAAAAAATACTAGAATTTTACAGCTGGTTATATACGGTAAAAATATCCGGATCTGTTTTCTCGTGCTGCCAGCAATGGGAGGAGCCCTTTAACTTCCTTAAAAGGTTTCTGTCACAAATTAATTTTGAAAGTGAAAACACGTGCGTTATTTGGCATCGGATTATACAGTATAAAGTTTTAAAAGATGTTATAGTTAACGTGTACGAGTGTCTGGGTGTAAATATACTTAAACTAAAACATATGAATCAATTAAACGTCACGAACAACTATATATATATATATATATATATATATATATATATATATATATATATATATATATATATATATATATATATATATATATATATATATATATATATAAATATATATATATATATATATATATATATAGAGAGAGAGAGAGAGAGAGAGAGAGAGAGAGAGAGAGAGAGAAAGAGAGAGAGAGAGAGAGAGAGAGAGAGAGCACCATTAACCATGCATCATAAACAACATCATCTGCGCCTAGTTACGCAGGATTAGTTTTCTTTCCCTACTAGAAATAGTTATACTAGCAACTATTTTATATTTAATTCCCAAATCTATCAAAATAACAATTTATGCAAATGATTCAAGCATCCATGGGGGAGAGGGGAATATATATCGCCTCATCCCACATCATCCAGTACGTATTACTTATTAAAATGTTTTAATCTGTAGAGTTGTTTGGAATATCTTTGATATGATTTCAACACCTCTTTTAATGATTTGAAATATATATTTCTGTCAATTTAATTGTTTGTTTGTCAGTTTAAAGTTCTCTTTTTTTTCATTTCATGTTATCGGACTGTAAATTTATTCACTAGAGATGAGGTTTTTCAGAAAATCCGTTGACCTAAATTATTCTTTGGTAAACAAGTTATGCTGACGTAGATCCTGACCTTGATTCAGGGTTAGTGGCCACCACGTAAATTGATTTTTTTTAATTTAAAAATGATTGGCTTTTGTCAAGGTCAAGATCGGGCTAGTGAATTAAGAAGTAAGGAACTTTTATTCTTAAAGTAAAATATTTGGTTCTCGTCAAGGTCATGTTAGGGGTACGTGATATAAACGATCACGTGACTCTTTCCGTTTTTACGATTCTAATTTGGGGATTTTTAAAAAAATGTTTTAATGAAATATTCTCAGCTTTGTGCTTTTACAAATGACGTTAAGTCATTTTCTAATGTTACAGCCAGTTTTTGAATCCATGTTAACTTTTCCTCCGTTTTCATTTGTATTTTAATAGATTAATTCATATCTCTGGAAATATGTGATGTGCTAATACAGAAATCTTGGACAAAGACAGTTTATCAAAAATTCTATTCGGATTTCCAACATCTGAGTTTTAAACAGTGCGTTTCTACAAGGAACTATATATAAGCATAAATCAGACTTCAGTATATCTCATCGTCTTCTATCAATAAGCATATATCAGACTTCTTTTATCTCATCGTCTTCCATCTTGGATTTTCCAAAAGGACTCGAACTTTAATTTATTAGAAAATTTCATAACTAGCACTTTTGTAATTTAATTCGTGGATTATTCTTGGATAACATTTTGATTTAATTCTTTAAACTGTTTGTTCTTTTTCCATTTTTACAATCTATATCCAGCTGGAAATACATTATTTGTTAAATTTTACAAAGCTTGTTGTTTTCACTTTTATGTGTTACTGTTTGTTAGAGCCAAAACACGTAACACCTATCTGATTGCATCCTAACCCAATCATCTGCCCCATGTTCCCTGATGAAAAATGTGTCAGGAGACAACTTCATTAGTAATGAATACACAAACCGTGCTATGATCAGCTATGTTTAATCATCAGTTCAACAGAAGACGACAGAGACGTAAAAGGCGATTTATAATGTTTGTTTCAAAATAGTGTTGAAAACAGACCAAATATGCACATATATTTATATATGACAAAGTCACAAATGCATGTACATACTACAAACGGACAAGGATAAAATTACTTGCCTCTACCTTTGTGACAATTGGCATAACTAGCCACTAAATCTCGTTATCTCTATTCGAACCAGAGCATAGTCGCAATCGTCAGGAAACGGTTTGCATAGATTTAACAGCACATAGTCAGTTATGTCTAATGGTCCACTTCTTTTCATTTTGTCTCAGATACCTGATTATTTTTCAAGTCGTAGAATAGAGCAAAAAAAATAATTATTTTAAAAAGGTGCCCGAATCATCATTTATATTATTAGCTTTTTTGCAACGTATTTTTCTCGACATTTGGCATTTAAACAGATCAAGTTCAAACATCTGCTAGACTTATTATTCTTGATCCATTGGTCAGTTTATCGACTACGTTCCCATCTATCTATCTATCTATCTATCTATCTATCTATCTATCTATCTATCTATCTATCTATCTGTCTGTCTGTCTGTCTGTCTGTCTGTCTGTCTGTCTGTCTGTCTGTCTATCTATCTATCTATCTATCTATCTATCTATCTATCTATCTATCTATCTGCAAGCTATTATTTTTTTTTAATGGGAGGGGGACTCTTTAAGACCGTGCTATTTGATTTTATTTGAATTAAATTTACTGATTCATAATAATTTATTATATCTACATAAAAGTACCATGTATTATTTTTGAAAATAAAAATGTATGGAAAATAGCTCTCTTAATGTAATGAAAGAAACAAACAGATGTCTTTCTTCCCTTCAATTATAGACACATTTACAGAAGAAGAAGAAACATTAAAATGCCATTTCATCACAAGACTGCATAGCAACAAAACAGCAAGTGTGGGTAGCTTGCGATACATGTATGGTAGCCACTCCCCCCCCCCCTTTTTTTATCCAGTCTAGACTTGAATGGTTTTCATACTCTTTATCCTTTATTATATTTGAAATTTATAAGACTAAACGTAGTGCTGTAGTCCAATGGAGTTTGAAATTTATAAGACTAAAGTGGTATTTTAGTCCAATGGAATTTGATTTTTCTCAATAAATAAAGCAGTAGTCTTATTGCATGTGCTTTAAATAGGCACCTCTCTGGTATTGTTTGAAGGATAAGTTGTGCTGCTTCCTCTACTCACAGTGGAAATTTGATCTGATGTTGAAATTGGAAAAGATGTCCACCAACTTGATTAGTACTGAGTCTGTTTTGTGTGCTACAACAAGGCAACATACTTGCATATTTACTAACTTATACATAGCTATGTTCTTTCTAAACGATAATGTGTCAAAATATTAAGAAATGTCAACAACAATTACTAACCTTTAATAAATGTACGCAATTTAGTCAGATATACTTGGCGTCGCTGTATTGTTTAAGCGGCAACACACCGCCTGTGAATGAAGTTATTTTCCGTATCTCTTAATCGTTCACAATAAGAAATTCTATAGGTTACTACCAAGTTAAATCGCTTTACAGCATTCAAATTGTAACAATAATGTATCAAAACACGATAAGGTGGTTAATCACCGCAAATAGCAAAGGGTCTCCCAATCCAAATACGGATGGGAAGAGACGCATCGGGAGAAAAGAAATCTTTGATCTGGAGACGTAATGACCATATACTAACATTTTTTCCGGATCGGAATGCTGCGGTTTAGGGTTTAGTCCGTGCCAATGACATCGAAGAAAATTGCTTCATTGTACCTTTTGTATTGCTATTTGAGAAGATTTAAACGGCAACTTTAAAATTAAATTTATAACACAAAAGAAACTAAACATGATGTAGATGTGATTCGATATGCTTTATGCTGAGAATGGATAAATGATCAGAAACCTCAAGAACTTTACTTTGCAAACAAACATTTGAAAATAGAAAATAACCGAATCATCGTTTTGAGAAAGATCAAAATATCTGTGGGGTGGAATTCCCTAGTCAACATAATATCTTGAACTTCAAAGAAAAACGCAATAAAGTTGATGAAGTTTTATATAATATTTTTAAAATTAAATTATAGTCTTTGAAACTGTTTAAATGAAAATAAAATATGATCGAATACCCTTTAAAGGAGCAACAACAAACCTGAAGTTGCTTTTTCACGATGATACACAAATATTTGTCATTAATTATGTTCTAAGCATAGGCCATACACTTGTGTACAAGAACATTGTATATTGCAAAGTTTTTAATGTTATATATTACCATGAAGTCTACAGAAAGAACGTGAGATAGATTTGTTTTATCAAAATAAGTTGTTCAGATTAAATCTGAAAAAAAAGCAAAAGCTGTCGATTTTCAGGACAAAATCAAATGAAGTGACAATTAACGCAACTTTTAAGCATCGGAGACTTATTTTACTTCTATGTGGCTATGAAAAAGCGCCAGGGACTTATTTCACTTCTATGTGGCTATGCGTCAGGGACTTATTTCACCTTTCACTGGGCAAGACAAAGATAAAGAGTAGCCATTCTGGCATACGTTTACGTTGACCAGTGCCAAACTACTCGACAGCATAACAGAACAGAACTTTATTGGCAACTTTGGACTAACATTAGACATACTATGTACCTTAACAACTTATGAAAACGTGGTCAAGTACTTTACCACAGTTACTTTGCATTGTCGTGCTTTGTAAACTTTTACATGACACTGGCTACTAAATATGTTTCAGTGAAATTATTAATCGTCTCGACTGTCACCCAAAACTAGGTTTCAGTTGAAGTATTCCCACCTCGACTGTCGCCCAAACGATATTTTAGTTGAAGTATTCACCACATCGAATGCCACCCAAAAGACGTTTCGTCATTTACATAATTATCGAGTATAGTATTATCGATGTACGAAAAGAGGAATGTTAGTCAAATACTTTTTTTTATCGATGTACAAAAAAGAGGGTGGTCATCAAGTACATTATTATCTATGTACGAAAAGGAGGGTTGTTATTAAGTACATTGTTATCGATGAACGAAAATGATGGTGGTCGTCGAATACATTAGTATCGATGTACGATATAATGGTGGTCGTCAAGTACATTATTATCGATGTACAACAGAATGGTGGTCGTCAAGTACATTATTATCGATGTACGATAAGGAGGATGGTCGTCAAGTACATTAATATCGATATAGCAAAGGAGGGTAGTCGTCAAGCACATTATTATCGATGTATGAAAATAAGGGTGATCGTAAGATACATTATTATCGATGTACGAAAAAATGGTGGTCGTCACGTAGATTAATATCGATGTACGAAAAGGAGGGTAGTTGTCAAGTACATTGTTAATGAAGAACGAAAAGGAGGTTGTTTTGTCAAGTATATTGTTATTGATGTACGAAAATGGGAGTGGTAGTCGAATACAATATTATCAATGTAAAAAAGAATGGTGGTCGTCAAGTACATTATTATCGATGAACAAAAAAGGGTGGTCGTCAAATACGTTATTATCGATGTACGAAAGAATAGTGGCATTAAGTAGTAGATTAATATCGATGTACGAAAAGGAGGGTAGTCGTCGAATACATTTTTAGTGATGTACGAAAAGGAGGGTAGTCGTCAAATACATTTTTAGTGATGTACGAAAAGGAGGATAGTCGTCAAATACATTTTTAGTGATGTACGAAAAGGAGGGTAATCGTCGAATACATTTTTAGTGATGTACGAAAAGGAGGGTAGTCGTCAAATACATTTCAAGTGATGCACAAAAAGGAGGGTAGTCGTCAAATACATTTTTAGTGATGTACGAAAAGGAGGATAGTCGTCAAATACATTTTTAGTGATGTACGAAAAGGAGGGTAATCGTCGAATACATTTTTAGTGATGTACGAAAAGGAGGGTAGTCGTCAAATACATTTTTAGTGATGTACGAAAAGGAGGATAGTCGTCAAATACATTTTAGTGATGTACGAAAAGGAGGGTAGTCGTCAAATACATTTTTAGTGATGTACGAAAAGGAGGGTAGTCGTCAAATACATTTTAACTGATGCACTAAAAGGAGGGTAGTCGTCAAATACATTTTTAATGATGTACGAAAAGGAGGGTAGTCGTCGAATACATTTTTAGTGATGTACGAAAAGGAGGGTAGTCGTCAAATACATTTTAAGTGATGCACAAAAAGGAGGGTAGTCGTCAAATACATTTTTAGTGATGTCCGAAAAGGAGGGTAGTCGTCAAATACATTTTTAGTGATGTACGAAAAGGCGGGTAGTCGTCAAATACATTTTTAGTGATGTACGAAAAGGAGGATGGTCGTCAATTACTTTATTAAAAATTCAAAAGACTAGCTACACAATTTTGACTTGGAAGACTACAAGATCAAATAGATTTGGAAGACTAGAAAATAAATTAGACCTGCACAACTGCAAGATTACACGAATGCCCATATTTGGGTTGCTATTTTATTTCTGCATTTCTTGTCCGTGTGTATGCATGTATGCATACATGTTTGTAATCTTGTTTAAATGTCTTGTCTAATATAATTTCCCTTTTCTTTAAGGGTTAATATTTACTACAGCAACGCAGCTGCCAACGTATGTACATACGTATGTACATAAAAAAGTTTTTTTCCACAAATTAAATAATAGGTAATATTAGTCCAAAAATCACGTTGGCGTCTGGATTCTCTCACTGACGAGTTTGTTGAAACCACCTTTCAGTATATAAGTGTAGTTTTTTTGTGTTGTAGACGTTAATTATTCGCTTTATTTATCTGCTGTTTCAATTTTGATTCTCCGCCTTCCCAACCCAGAACAGCTTAGTGTGTCTATGCAGTCTAATGTCTGACGCATAACATAAATGAAATAATTCAACACTTAACCTGCAATGCATCCAAAGCACTCCACATTGGCCAGGTGGAGGAGAGACAATTGGACAGCAGTGCAGATAGCGCCTCGCCAGGTTCATAAGCACGTCAGTACCCCATAACATTACGTCATACACTTCCTTGCCAATTGCTGTATGTTTGATTCTAAGGCCGAAAACGTGCCATATTTCCACCTACTTTCTAGAAAAAAATGTAAATAAATTGAAATATGTAGGACAGACAATTTAGGGAGTACGTCATATTTTCAGTTTCGTTCACTGTATACTTCGTCATTCTGGAATATTATTTTCATTATGCCCTGTCGCTGCCAACAACAACGACATATTCTTAATTACTTAGTATTGTTCCTACAACTGGCGGATTCTTTGATAATCCACAAATCACACCTAAAGCCTGTTCATTAGTTTCGTTATAATGTGATTTTTAACATAGTTTTAACAATTTTTCAGTCATATCGCAACGATGTCTGTAGAGTGACAGCTTATAGTGATGTCCAGCACTGTGGCATCATGCCGCAGGTATGTAGCATGTTGTCCCACCCAGTCACATTATCCTGACACCAGTCTTAACACAAACCTCTTAATGCTGAACGTCAAGTGAGGCAGCTGTTAGTACCAGTTTTATAAGTCTCCATTACCAATCTATCTATCTATCTATCTATCTATCTATCTATCTATCTATCTATCTATCTATCTATCTATCTATCTATCTATCTATCTATCTGTCTGTCTGTCTGTCTGTCTGTCTGTCTGTCTGTCTGTCTGTCTCATCGCACACTCATTCATACATATTTAACATGAATGAATATGTGTGACACTACTGGGAAACATACAAATATCAACAATACTCAAACACAGGTACATGCATTTCAGCATAAGTTGTACTTATTATATATATATGATCCCGATATAACATTTGTGGATATGATGATAAAGTTTTATATTAAGAGGTTTTGGCACATCATTCCAGCTTTTCATGATATTTTAAAAGAAGCAAGGGAAGCTGAATTTCGTATCCTCAGTTCCATACAATATACAGTAGCTATTGACACAGTAAATTAGCTTTTGTAATGATTGGTTTTCGATCGAGGAATCTGAAGATCGTTGTTAGTCGTCAATTGAAGATTACACTCAGTATTCGATGATCTTATTCCAGTTAGGTTATATATATATATATATATATATATATATATATATATATATATATATATATATATATATATATATATATATATATATATATATATATATATATATATATATATATATATATATAATCTGGAGAAAGATCGTTTAAAGATTCCTTTAAAATAATGATTAAGTTTTGGCATAGGTAGCCATTGCAGACGTGAAAACAAAACATTCGAGGGAGTCATAACAGGAAGTCTCAGTATTATTCTGGCTGCCCTTTCTGGAGTTTATCAGTTCTGGAGAGATTATAATGTGCTGTGTTTCCACATATGGTACAGCCGTAATCTATCTGTTGTAGTATATAACCTGGAGGGAGAAATTTTGAACGTAATTCTAATAGTTATTATATTGACTATCTTTGCACATTGGCGAACGATATGTGTGTTGCAGATGAGGTGTTGATCAATGTAGATATCAAGAAGTTTATGATTTTTGACAATAAATACGTCTAAGGCATTTTGAGTTAGAAGTAAATCCATGTTTATAGATAGACGCTGCCTTTTTCCAATTGTCATAGATTTAATTTTAGAGATGTTAATATGCATTTTGTTTTGATGACACTAAACTGATATATTGTTGAGGTCGATTTTAAGTTAATTTTTAATGGAGTATAGAGATTTACCAGATAAATGCAATTTAAAATCGTCAGCAAAATGATATGCGTTAGAGTGCGCCGAATACAAGGCTATGTCATTGATAAATAGAAAAAGAAGAGACCCTAAGAGATCAAAACAACCTGCTGTCTGTTAGTGAGATACGACGTGAACGAGGCAACTGTGGAGAAATCTGGTAGGCTGAAAGTATTTTTTTTATGAGTACTGAATGGTCAACGAAATCAAATGCCTTTTTGAAATCAATGAAAATTATGTCAATAAGTTCGCATGATTCTACTGCTAGTAGCCATCGGTCTGTAAGTTTTGTCAATGCAGTTTGACGAGCGATTCTTTCGAAAACCTGTTTCTGATCTATCGAGGAGTTTGTACTTGTCAAAATATCTGAAAATATGCATGCTGAAATATTTTTCAATAATTTTTGAAAGTACGGATAGAGCAGATATGGGTCGATAGTTGGATGGGACATTATTTTCATTTCCCTTATAAATTGCGAATGTGCTAACTTCAATGACTCGATTTATAAAACCGACATTTTCAGAGTTTTGTGTGTGTGTGTGTGCGTGTGTGTGTGTGTGTGTGTGTGTGTGTGTGTGTGTGTGTGTGAGTGTGTGTGTGTGTGTGTGTGTTGAATTCTATTTACACCAGCTGATTTGTTCGTGTTAAGTTTATTGAAAATATCAGAAGTGTCATTTATTGCTATTAAAATTATAAACTTCATATAAATTAACCCTTCTGCTTCTTAAAACCAAAACATATTTTTGGAAGATAATACGTCAGAGAAAAACCTGTCATGCGGTTAAAATTTAAATATAGGAGGGACTCCGTATCACGTCACAGTCAACCATGCACGTATGTGTGGCCATCAATCGAAAGGCCTCAGCTATGTAATTCCAGGACAAGTAACCATCTTAGTGCCTGGGTTATGTTAGACAGTATTTCATGGAGAGAGAGAGAGAGAGAGAGAGAGAGAGAGAGAGAGAGAGAGAGAGAGAGAGAGAGAGAGAGAGAGTTAATTGTGTCTTGTGTTTCAAACAAAACATCCATGTTTATTATCTGTGGATCTAAATGAGAGTAGCGCCTTTTCTTATTCGAAAACCATTCTGTAAAAATATGTATCTATTTATTGACTGTAATACTTACTGTTACCAGGGAGTTTATGTATGCCTGTAACTTCCACACGATTAAAATCAGTACATCTGACGGCTAAGCACATCAAGGTGTTTGGATGATTTATGCCGGTCAGGGGTTTCACACTCCCTAACACAATTACTACGATACATGAGTGGCGTCGTGTACGAGTTTGACGTGATACTACTTGTCGAGAGCTATTTGCCTTACAAATTCGTTGCATTTTCACTAATAAGTGCACGAATATTATTCAACGAGTAATACGTCGAAAAGTATTATCTTCGCTTTCACCATATTCATCTTTGTACTGTTGTCTATGCTCTTTATAACTAGTCTTTCTTAAATTAGACCACACTACCCAACATTTAGTGTATTTATAATGCACCATAAGCTTTATGTCATCCTTAAAAAACGGTTAGCATGACCAACATATCCCTTAAATTACGCACTCGTTTTTGTTTCTTCTCACTTTGACAAGCGAGTAAAATGTTTGTTGCCTCAAATAATTACCAAATTGTGTGCACAGTGTATGTCTAGTACAGCGCCGGTGCAAGGTATTTTGGTGCCCTAGGCGAGATCAGATATCTGGCGCCCCCCTTCCACTCACGCCCTTCCCCACCCGCCCATCGACATAAACCCTTAGCCCAGCGCCCTAAGCGATTGCCTAGTTCGCCAAGCGGAAGCGCCGGCCCTGGTCTAGTAACGTGTGACTTTTAATAAAAGCCGTTTGAAATTAATGTTCTAAACCACGTCACTTAAAATGCAATTTCTGGCAGTTTGTTGGTTCAAGTTCAAATGATATTGTTTTTTTTTTAAATACAAAATTTAACTGACATTGTCCTCTTTTAGAAGTTTAATTGACACTGTCCTCATTTTGAACTTTAATTGACATTGCCATCTTTTTAACATTTATTGACATTGTTCTATTTGAAGTTTAATATACATTCTCATCGTTTTGAAGTTTAATTGATATTGTCTTCTTTTTTACATTAATTAACATTGTCCTCTTTTGGAAGTTTAATTGACATTGTCCTCTTTTTCTATTTTAATTGACAATGTCCTTTTTATTAGTTTAATTGCCATTGTCTTCCTTTGAAATTTGATTGACATTGTCCTCATTTTGATGTTTAATCAATATTGTCATCTTTTTGACATTAATTGACATTGTCCAATATTTGAAGTTTAATTTACATTCTCCTCGTTTTGAAGTTAACCTGACATTGTCCTCTTTTGACATTAATTGAAATTGTTCTTTTTCTAGTTTAATTGACATTGACTTCCTTTGAATTTTGATTGACATTTGCCTCTGAAGTTTAATTGACATTGTTCTCTTTTTGAAGTTTAATTGACATTGTTCTCTTTTTGAAGTTTAATTTGCCTCTGAAGTTTAATTGACATTGTTCTCTTTTTGAAGTTTAATTGACATTGTTCTCTTTTTGAAGTTTAATTGACATTGTCCTCATCTTGATGTTTAATCGATATTGTCCTTCGTTTGAAGTTTTTTGACATTGTCCTCTTTTTGAAGTTTAATTGATATTGTACTCGTTTTGAAATTTAATTGACATGGTCTTCTTTTATAATTTATTTGAGGTTGTCCTTTTTAAGGAAGTTTAATTGACCTTGTCCAATTTTAAAGTTTAATTGACATTGTAATCTTTTTGAAGTTTGATTGATATTGTCCTCTTTGGTTGTTTAATTGACAGTGTCCTAATTTTGAAGTTTAATTGATATTGTCCTTCTTTTAATGTTTAATTGACATTGTCTTCTTTTATAAGGTAATAGACATTGTCCTCTTTGGAATTTTTTTTGACATTGTCCTATTTTTCTAGTTTAATTGACATTATCTTCCGTTGAAGTTTGATTGACATTTGCCTCTGTTTTCAAGTTTAATTGACATTGTTCTCTTTTTGATGTTTAATCGATATGTTCCTTTCTTTGAAGTTTTGTTGACATTGTCCTCTTTTCCAAGTTTAATTGATATTGAATTCGTTTTGAAGTTTAATTGACATTGTCCTCTTTTTGAAGTTTAATTTACAGTGTCTTTTTTAAGTTTAATTGACATTGTAATCATTTTGAAGTTTGATTGGTATTGTCCTCTTCGGTTGTTTAATTGACAGAGTCCTTTTTTGAAAATTAATTGATATTGTCCTCTTTGGTTAATTAAATGACATTGTAATCTTTTTGAAGTTTGTTTGATATTGTCCTCTTAGGATGTTTAATTGGCATTGTCCTTCTTTTAAGTTTAAAGGACATTGTCTTCTTTGTTAAGTTTAATTGATATTGTCCTTCGTGTGAAGTTCAAATGATATTGTCCACTTCTTTCATTAAATTTACATTGTCTATCATCTTCATTTGGAAGCTTAATTTATATTGACATCTTTCAAAATTAAACCTAATAAGAGTCATCCTGATGTCGACACAGGCACTCGGTCAGCAAGCATTACGCTAGACGCTATTTCTGAATATAACTTGTTGACTCTGTTCAAAGAAATATTTTGAAGCAAAGGTGAATCTAAATGATTTTACAGTGGTGGACAAACTTACTATTAAAAAATTGTTGACTGATCATTTTTAAGTTTACCCGTTTGTCCTACCTGAATACTTCCGCTCCATTTTATGACTATATTATTTCGTTATTGGCTATGGAATCTATCATTTGTGGAGCATGTGACATTACGATAAATCCTAGTTAATGTGAATTTGAGATTACCATAAATCAGAATGCATGCGAATCTGTTTACTCCTTTCAATAACCATCGATTGTTGCATAGTGCTTAAAGAGTAGGAGATAGACGAATAAGGAGCTCTTTTGTATTTTAAAAAGAAAATGTTAATAACAACAATGCTCGATAAATTCTAAAACTGACGAGAACAATGAGGTGAGGAAAAATGAAGATAAGAAGATGAGCAAGAGTTTCATTGTCTTGCAAAATCAATCAACACATTACCATTTCAAAATCACGAACGAAGCATCGTCATTATCTTAGATGGTTAACAATCACATGTTGATTACCAATATTCTTGAGTAGATTGCTAATAATACCTAGTAAATTGTTCATGATCTCGGGGTTCCTTGCAAATTTTCACATGTTGATCGTCACATGTAGATTGCTAATAGTCTAAAGGAGATTGCTAATCTCAAGTAGCCTAATGTTTGTTGTTAATATCATGTAGCCCTAATAAATGTAGATAATCTCAGGTAACCCTAATAAATGTAGATAATCTCAGATAGCCCTAATGCTTGTAGCTCTTATAATTATCCCGAATCAGATTAGTGTAAGTGAATTTATCCTCGTTAGTGTTAAACTTAAAGAAAACAATTAAAATATATTCCAATATTAGAAAAAAAAAACGAGATGTTAATCTCTATGCGCGATATTCAACTGAGATAATGCACGCAAAATTATTGTCTCGATGAAACACGCAGAACGAATAGTAATAACACGCCTAATATACATTTCCATTTAAGGTTTTAACTTGTGTTCGTCATTTTTATGTGGATCTGTATTAGATTATTTGTGTGTTTATATATTTATCTGAAATATGAGGGAAAGCAAACTTGTAAAAAAGCCATTAAACATTACAGTCAAGTTATAAGTATTTTTTCTGATATGTATATACAATGTTTGTAAACGTACATGAAAATCTTATCGGAAGACATACATCAGAATCTAAATGTCTTTTTTTTTCTCCATTGTTTCCCACTTAAAGATAGAAGTCTATGAACCTTATCTCGCCATCAGCATAAAAGGTAATTTATGATAAATGTTTCTCCACTTAAATAACAATGTATATAAAAATTTCTAACCGTCAGGTATACCTTATCTCTAACTCTTGCATGCATGTCAGTTTCATGGTACACATATTATAGAAATGTTATTAAAATGGAGAAAGTTTGAAAAATTACGGGCCCCATATGCACATCAACAAGATTCCTTTTTACGCCCCCCCCCCCTCTGAAACCCAAGTTTTCTGGCGCCCGGGGACATCTGCCCCCCCCCCCCCCCCCGCTTTCAACTTCGAATAGCAGCTTATCTAAAAAAACGTTTTGATTTAGGAAAAATGGTCACCTGTCTTTGATGTAACGGTGTGTGTGTGTGTGTGCGTGTGTGTGTGTGTGTGTGTGTGATTTTGATTTTATCTTGGTCACCTGTCTTTGATGTAACGGTGTGTGTGTGTGTGTGTGTGTGTGTGTGTGTGATTTTGATTTTATCTTTAACAATATTTCGTTCTTATCACTACGATAACTGCAGTTTGACAGTTTATAGTGATGTCTAGCACACGGGCGTCATGCTGCAAACATGTACCATCACATTATCCTGACACCAGGCCGACCAGTCATTACATTAATCTCTTAATGTCCCTTAATGCTGAGTACGTAGCAAGGCAGCTGTTAGTACAATTGGTATGATCCGGACGGGGTACTAACCCGCGACCTTCGAGGCGGACTCTCTAACCATTTAGGCCACCGGAGCGTTGTAATTATATATTGAAGACATCTATGGAAATGACATGGAAAATGACAACAGCAATCTCTGAATCATTTTCAGATTGTAAGCCTTTATTTTATACAAATCACTGACGTTTCTTTTCTTATGCAAGTGATTTTCAACTTTCCAGAAATTCTCCAAGGCTATAACCCCCTTTACAAGAGATAACTCAAGCCACGTGTTTCGAGATACTCTACTCAAGCCACGTGTTTCGAGATACTCTACTCAAGCCACGTGTTTCTGATGTTACTGCATATATTTCTACTCAATTTTGTCTCCTTCATGTCTCCGCCAGCTCTTCCTCTTTTCCTGCTACTGATATGGCCTCGCACAGGGTTGATATTCACAGCACACGTAGGCAGAATGATATGCATGGAAAGAAACGACATATTTAAAATACAATGAAATTTCCTTTATATTTTCTTCTTCACCTCCCTATTTCCTGTTTAAAGCCGGATAAAAAGTATTTTAGGGGCGATGTCTAGCGGAAGACGATGACACGATTACTATTGAGATATTCTTCTACATCAGAAACACCTAATCACATTTCGAAGGAAGCAGGCACTTACTATGAGTATATTTTTGGTGAATTTTTTTTAATGTGAACACACCCTTACAATAATAACATGTTTTATTTGCTGTTTATAGTAACATAATATGCCTGTTGATTTTCAGAAAGACACCAAAATAGATTATTCCATTTACAAGGTTGTATTTTAATATCGGTATGTACCATCAACTGCTACTATTACAATTTGTAGTTTCGATTGTCCGTCAGGGCATGTGTAAAAAAAAATGGCATTGAATTAATACGTAAGTGATTTACGGATAATATATCAAGGAATCAGTGACGTTTTATTCGGGTCTTCTAATACAACTTCTACATCAAAGAAGTGAGCTTGCTAATCCGTTAAAACGGTGACGGGGGAATCATTTACTTTTCTGATTTATAGTAAGGGATGGACATGGTTGGAGTAGGGTTTTCAAAACAATACTAAGACCTGATGACTTGAGGTATTATAGCTACTGAGCGACCTTTGACCTCAAATACCAGTTGTCCAGTGACCGTCGTACAAAGAAAATGTCAAATCTTTTGACCCGTTCTGATCAGCTCTAAAGGTTCCAGAAAGATAAATAAATAACTACCTTAATTGCTGGCCGTAATGCAGGAGAGGTTCGTGACTTTTATGACTGGTTACTAAGATGTTTTGAAAGGAATCCCTAATGCCACGTGATGAGCGGAGTTATTCCAAATTATTGCAGAAAAGTGTTATCGCCTAGTTAACTTCAATTTACCTGCAGCCTTTGTTAGAAGGTTGTTATTAATTCTTGAAAGAGAGCGGTATTAATTACATATCTCTAACTCAGCAATGTAATGCGTTGCTGATCAAAACTTGAATGCTAATAAATTGTTAGCGAGACATTTTACGCTTGTTAAAGCGGTAAAGAGGGTTGGTTTTATTGGAGAGTTCATATTCGATAGTTTTATGTAATTATATCTTCATACAGATGAGCCTGTACAAATGTTCGCTTGGTCAGTCTTGTTAACGTGCTTTGTTCACACCTTCAGTGAAATAGTGATATCTAACTCAAAGATATATATATATATATATATATATATATATATATATATATATATATATATATATATATATATATATATATATATATATAGTCAAATTTCATACTACCAGACATGAAAACGATGGCAAAGCTGTATGAATTTTGATTTCGCATTTAAACATTCCATATATTGTTTGTTTTCTCCTTTAAAAGCTCCAGAAAACTGCTAGGGCGTTTAATGAATATAGACAACGAAATTTGAATTCATTTCATCTGGATTTTAAAGATTTAAAATAGACCACCCATCTTAATGTTGAATCAGTGATTATTTATCAATCCAATATCGATCAGAGATAGTGCTATAAGTTGTTTGGATGTATCTCTTTGCCGGCAGCGCATAAGAACCTTTCACAGCCATTGTGCTATACGACCTCAACGCTATTAAATTGCTGTATAAAAAGAAAAATTTCGTCAATATCCATTCCATCTTTGGCGAGGAAATCATATAAAATGTCTCGCAGCTGTCCTCCAGTAAACGCTAAAAATGAACGAGTAAGAATGTATATATCATGTCCAATCCTTTTCACCCGAGGCATGTAATTCCAAATATGTCCCTGTTTCCGTTAACGAGACGGACGTCAGCACTCTATGGGCGCGTTGAAATACTAATCCACATTTCGTAGGCTTACGATCATAGAGGCTTGACTAATTTATAATTAGTGCATATTATGACTGACATAATTTCATTTTGAGTTTCGCAGTGAGACCCTTCGGGCAATTTCATATAAGAATTATTTCTTTTCATCCACTTACTAAAATCAATATTACAGTGTTACAGACGGTTTGGTCACCTGTCAGTCGAGTTAAAATTGATTTCATTTGTACTAACTAATAACTGACAATTTTTATTATTTAGTTCATTCCAGTAGGTTAAGCTTTCTCCTTCCGTCTAACATATTATTTTCTATTATCAGTATTTGCCTAGCTTTCTGATTGAAATGCATGACTTTCTATTAACATTGCTTGTCTAATATTGTGAATTAGTAACACGACTTTCTGTTGCATGTATTTTTCTTAAACTTTTCATTTACACACACGACTTTCTGTTAATAGTATATGTGTAACATTTTTTACTTAGAAACATGACTTTCAATTACCAGTATTAGATGAATTTACCACAAGGACTGGGCTATTTGAATTTCAAAACAGGAAATCAGTCAACGCTGTTGGCTTTGGAATGTCAGGCAGTCAAATATATTTAGAGAATTGTTTCTACTGCTCAAGGGTAATTAATTGGTTGTCAGAATTTAATGCCTGTGAATGACATCTAGCACATTGAATGGTAACATGGCACTGTAATGAAAAAATATTAATAAAAATGGTGATCCACTTTGGCAAAAATGTAAAACAAAAAGCTCTTAAATATTCGCATGAATCAGTTACATATCTTATTGAACTGAGCATTTTCTTAATATTTTTGTTAAGCGATTTTTAGCTTGATTCTATTGTTAACACGATCTTTTAGATGACTTTATTTTCTGATTATTTGGGCAAAGAAATTGGAAATTTATTACACACGTGATTAAGGGTTTTTATTCAATATTTAATTGTCAACAATACACTATTATCTTTTTTTGGACACTGTCTGAGAAGTATTATCTTTAAAATTAAACAGTAGTTTTAGACAATATCAGAACAACATTAGCCTTTAAATATAAACAAATATAAACATTATTTTGTTGAATCTCAGAATAGTTTTATTAGATGTGTACGAATGGATGAACGTATATTCCACACTGTACCAAGCAATATGTGTCTATTGGTATTATTGACAACACTAGTTACTATGGAAGCAGGGATCATCCGTTCAACAATTTACTTCGGTTTTATATTCCGTCAGCGATCTGAAAATACTGACAGTATTTATTATTATTATTATTATTATTATTATTATTATTATTATTATTATTATTATTATTGTTGTTGTTGTTGTTGTTGTTATTGTTGTTGTTGCTTGTATTCTATCTTGGTCACACTAACATCCAATATGTACGTGTGACCAAGTACTTGTGTGGCACTGACTGCTAGACAGACCACCACCTCATCATCACCATGCTCAACATCCGCATTCAGCCCAAAATATGCCATCAGTGAAATAAGGCTTCTAAACGACTAACAATCACCGAGCTGAAATGCACCAGTATCAAACAGTCTCTCTTGTATGCCCTGGAAGAAAGTCTGAAATCCACCCCTCTGGACAATCCATTTGTGGAGACCGACTGGGCGGCATTCAGAGAACTGGTCTACAGCACTGCTTTGGAAATCCCAGGACCCTAAACCAGAAAGCACCAAGACTGGTTTGATGGAAACTGCGACGAAATTAAGCCGTTGCTTGATGAAAAACACCACCTCCTTCAAACTTACCTCAACAACCCCAAGTCAACCTCTAGGAAAGATGCGTACAACAATATACCCAGAACTGTCCAGCATAAACTCCGTCAGATGCGAGACACATGGCTGAGCAACAAAGCTGATGATATCCCGTGCTACGCAGACCATCATGACATGAAGAACTTCTACAATGCCCTGAAAGAAGTGTATGGGCCTACATCTTCTTACATAGTGTTTGCTGCGAGGCAGCTACACGAGAAACGCCAAGAGCAAAACGCCAACCTTTTCTCCATCTACGTCAACTTGACAAAGGCCTTTGATATTGTCAGCAGAGAAGGCTTGTGGATGGTTGTTGTTGTTACGTTCACGCCATTTTTTCAGCACACAGTAGACTATACATGGCGGGCAGTATTAATGGTGGAAGAAGAACCGGGGAAACCCCTAGAAAGAACCACCGACCCACGTAAAGCTACTGGCAAGCTCTCTCACATACCCACATTGACCGAGTCTGAGACTCGAACCCACGCAGACAGAGGTGAGATGGCAGCGATCCGTAACGGAGAGCGCTTTAGACCACACCGCGACTCAGGTCCCCTCTTGTGGAACGTAATGGCCAAGCACGGATGCCCTAGAAAATTTATATTCATGGTGCAGCATTTACAAGACGGCATGCAGGCACGTGTCCAGGACAGTGGAGAGACATCTGAGCCAGCGTACCTTTCGGCGTGTATGCCAACGTCTGGAATAGAAGAGGCATCAACATCCAGACCAAACTAAACGTTTGCAGGGAAGTTGTGCTCCTCACAACACTTTACGCATGGGAATCATGGATGGCGAAACAACGTCATGCCTGGAAGCTGAACCACTTTTTATACCACAAGTCTCAGGCAAATCCTTAGCATCAAGTGGCAGGACAAGGTAGTCGCCCGAGCAGGTCTCTGCAGCATCCACATCATCCTAATGCAGTCTCAGATACACTGGGCTGGACATGATGTACGCATGCCAGACCACCGGCTGCCTAAGAGACGCTTCTATGACGAGCTACAACAAGGACAGCGATCACTGAGGCCAGAAGAAACGCTTCAAAGACAATCTGAAAGCTGCATTGAAAGCGTTCCACATAAGCCCGTGATCCTTGGGAGTAAACAGCAAGCGAACGAGTCACTTGGCGTTCCTCCGTGCACAAAGGCTCCAAGTTGTATGAATCAAGCAGGGCAGCAGCTGCAGTGGCAAGCTAGAAAATACACGTACCATCAGTCCTCCTGGAGATGTTCCACTCATCCCCTCTCCCTTATGCAAAAGATCATTCCGTGCAAGGATTGGCCTCATATGCCACATAACCGAACCAGCCCCTTCAACCCTCAGATTACTAGAGTATTCCTCGTCGCATCGACGGACTAACAACATTCTTTCTTATTTGTCAATTACTTGGTTTTTAAAAAAAATTGACATTTTTAGTATTTGTAGCTTGTCCTTTTGGCATAACTTCATTTACTTTGTTTGTAAGAACAATAAAGGATGATGGTGATAATTATAATTATGGGCGCTCGCACATAGGGGAGTGTATGGCATTTGCCCCCTCTCCCATTTCACCTCTAAACATGCTTTGGGCTACATCGGTAAAACTTAATATATCACCCCGACATGTTTGTTCTCTACTCCCCATCCATGAAAAAAGATGAGGAAAACGACAACGGTGGAGATTGGGACGATGATCATTTTGATAGCAAGCGTGGGTCATAACATGCTACACATTTACTTTGTTGTCATTTACAGCGTTAAACCCTATCATCAATCGCTGCTTAATTTATAGCGTACATATCAATTTCCTAAATGATAAGTGATTGTCTGTTACATTTGATTTGTTTATTGGTACTTAGGTCTGCTTAGTATACTATTAATGTATGCTATTTCTGTTAGTCACTTTTGTACGTTGGTTTTGGCTACATTGATACACAATGACAAAACAAATCCCGTATCTCAAGTGGGCGTGACGATGCTGTCTCTTATTTTGACTGACAATCTTATCTTCTGTTTTTTTTTAACCAATGAAACGTTTTGTTTACTTCGCTAAGGGAAAGAGTGTTTTTTTATGCGACTTACTTGTAGGTTGACAGGATAGTATTACCGGGTTTCCCATGCTTCATTCATGGACTATACGCCTGTATTTATTTGGACAGGTAACCACTTGAATTAGCACATCACTTGAGACTCAAGAACTATGATCATTTAGATGTCTCAAAAGACACTTGTGAGCGTAAGTGTTTTTAAAATACAAAAAAGACATTATGTTAACATAACGTGCATACACAAATGCTCTTTTCCTCATCATCCAATGAGTATCCATATTTGGGCGTTTCTTACTTCATAGTTTTCAGCAGGGAAGACAAAAGACAAACATATGCACAGACTGGACCATATTTTACACCACTGACATGCATGCATATACACTTAAACGCAAACAGATAATTTACATTAAAAATTGGAGAGCACGTTGAACTTTTAAGTTTTATTTTAAACCCATAGTTTCTGCGTCTCCAGGATATACACTAGCCCCAATGCGCCAAATGCGCCCTCGTATGACTCTAGAAGAGTCTGGAAGGTGTAGACTAGTCGCAGCGCGCCCTCGTATGCCTCTCGAAGAACATGAAGGATGTAGACTAGCTCCAATGCGCCCTCGTATGCTCTCGAAAAGACCATGGAAGGTGTAGACTAGCCCCAATGCGCCTTAATACGCATATTGAAAGAGACGACTAATAAAAACAAGCTGTTTTAGCGGTAGGGTGCGTCCCATAATGATGTTTCAAGTGTTGGACGTCTTAAAAATACCTTATTTTAATGGTTTTACCATTTTTGACTTTATCTTTGTTTCGCATGATCTTAACCTTTTGTTTAATTAAACATTACTGGAACAACATGCCTTCCTGGGGATTTTAGCAAAACTTCTGCCGCGCTTTGCTACCTAATACATACATACATACATACATACATACATACATACATACATACATACATACATACATACATACATACATACATACATACACTTACCAACATATGTACGTACCTTATCGCTGATTCAAGATTTAACGTTTTTTACTCGTCTAAACTTCCGATTATAAGGTTTCAGAACTCAGATGGAAGGCTAATCCTCTCTTCAGATTATGTATTCCAATATTCATCTCTTCAGATTATTCCAATATTCATCTCTTCAGCTTATGTATTCCAATATTATTCCCTTCAGATTATATGATCCAATATTGCTCCCTTCAGATTATATATTCCAATATTCCTCCCTTCCGAGTATTTATTCCAATATTCCTCTCTTCAAATTATTCCAATATTTCTCTTTTCAAATTATGTATTCCAACATCCCCCCCCCCCCTTCAGATTATGTATTCCAATATTCCTCTCTTCAGATTATGTATTCCAATATTAATCCCTTCAGATTATGTCTTCCAATATTCCTCTCTTCAGATTTTGTATTCCAATATTCCTCTCTTCAGATTATGTATTCCAATATTCCTCCCTTCATGTTATGTATTCCAATATTCCTCTCTTCAGATTATGTATTCCAATATTCCTCCCTTCAGATTATGTATTCCAATATTCCTCCCTTCAGATTATGTATTCCAATATTCCTTTCTCATATTAGATATTCCAATTCTAATCTCCAGATAGTATTTATTCCAATATTCTTAACCCCAGAGTGTGTATTCCAATCTTGTCCTTCCCAGAAGGTGTATTCCTTTATTGTTATCTCCGGATTATGTATTCAGCGTTGTTCTCTCCCGACTGTGTATTCAAATGCTGTTCTTTCCATTTTGTATACTCCAGGGGTGGTATCTAAAGATTATGTATTCCAATGGTGCCCTCTATAGATTGTGTATTCCAATGTTGTTCTCTCCAGATTGTACATTCGATTAGTTATTACCCAGATAAGGTATCACAAATATTATTCTCTCATCATGCTTCAGATATACGAATTATTTCATTTCATAAACCCGTGGATATTCCTTGCAAAACCATCAGTGATCTTTAACGTCTGAAGAAGTTAATTGGTGTTGCTATTGTTAAATTTTTTCTCCAAACAACATATACGTTTGATCCTGTATCATTCTGGACCGTATTCATTATTGCATTGTGCCATACATGACTAAACCATCAGCTATAGTCCCTAGGAAACTTTGTAATATTATTTTCCATGATATGTCGCTTCATTCAGATACAAATATTACCTGAAAACGCAGCATAGCCCATGTTATAAATGGGTGATGAGGTTGCGTCCATGTAATTACCTGACATAAATGGGTGCTGGGGTTGCGTCCATGTAAGTACCTGACATAAATGGGGACTGACATACTGCGTCAACGTAAGGGCCTTACATAAATGGGGGCTGACATGTTGTGTCTAAAGGACCTTACATAAATATGGATTGACATGTTGCGTCAACGTAAGGACCTTACGTAAATGGGGTTGACATGTTGCGTCCATGTAAGAGCCTTACATAAATGTGGTGGACATGTTGCGTCCATGTAAGGGCCTTACATGAATGGGGGCTGATATGTTGTGTCCTCGTAAGGGCCTGACATAAATATGAGTTGATATGTTGCGTCAACATAAAGACCTTACATACAAATGGTCTGACATGTTGCGTCCATGTAAGGGCCTGACATAAATGGGGACTGACATGCTGCATCCATGTAAGGGCCTGACATAAATGGGGACTGACATGCTGCATCCATGTAAGGGCCTGACATAAATGGGGACTGACATGTTGCTTCCATCTATGTGCCTGACATAAATATGAGTTGATATGATGCGTCAAAGTAAGGGCCTGACACTGACATAAATGGGGACTGACATGTTGCTTTCATCTATGTGCCTGACATAAATATGAGTTGACATGATGCGTCAAAGTAAGGGCCTGACACTGACATAAATGGGGACTGACATGTTGCTTCCATCTATGTGCCTGACATAAATATGAGTTGACATGATGCGTCAAAGTAAGGGCCTGACACTGACATAAATGGGGGCTGACATGTTGCTTCCATCTATGTGCCTGACATAAATATGAGTTGACATGATGCGTCAAAGTAAGGGCCTGACACTGACATAAATGGGGGCTGACATGTTGCTTCCATCTATGTGCCTGACATAAATATGAGTTGACATGATGCGTCAAAGTAAGGGCCTGACACTGACATAAATGGGGACTGACATATTGCTTCCATCTATGTGCCTGACATAAATAGGCCATTTTTTGCTTGTCAACAGATACCCGAAACTCGTCAAAAATGAAGAAAACACTCAGGAACGTAATTTATGTGTAGTAATATCAAGTAAAACGCACCTAAAGTTAAGGACTTTAAAGATAAAAGGTATGGAAAAGATCTGAAAAGGTGTGTACGAATTAAGTACAGGAAAACGTTAAATTTCTTTGACTTCAAAGTGAGACAGATTTAGGGATATTTTTCTTGTTGTCACTGGTTTAATGCAGGTTCTGCAAATAGCAAAAGAATATTTTTTTTTTACAGTAAATACAATTATTAATTGTCAGACCTAACTTAAACACATATTTAGTGGTATTAAGTTAAACAAATATCCTTAAGTGTCACCTGATAGTGAGTGATATCTTATACATAGAGCGGGCTACTCCCGTATATATTTCAAGAAGTATTTCAGGTGAAAATTGTCTATATTTGTATCCGAATCGGAAGTACAGTTCTATATATGGCAATCTTCATTGAACGTTAAAAATAACATTAGCTCTATAGATAATTTATGTGCCGGCTTACTTTATACCTTAGCATGACAAATGGACACATTCCAGAAGTGACCAGTCATATCCTAATTTACCTACGTGTTGGAGTGCATGCACGTTGTGTAATGCATGCCGATATCGAAATTAGTGTAGTACCTGGAATTCAGCCGTGGAACTTTTGCTGTTTTTCCCCCTCGAAATTTTAGATATTCAAACAAGGTTTGTATCTGCAAAAGATTTATAATTAAATTTAAAAAAATAGCCGTGTTTAAGAATGACGTCTATCCAGAAGTTATGGTGTGGCTAAATCAGATAGTGTTCAGGTCGACTTCAACCCATTAACTCTAAAGATTACTCCAATGAGAGGTGAAATACCCTAACAATTAGTACATTCATAGATACAAATGAAACAAAGCGGTGCGAAAAAGCCGTTACAGATTTTGAAAGTGAGATTAGCGATTTTTAGAATTATTCAAAAGAGAGTCATACGTTTCCAATGAATTTGACAAAACAAACAATGTTCTTAAACTCCAAGGCCATACTGCGATTTTAACTTTGTAATATTGCGTGTCTAAAGGTGGAGTCTATTGAACACAGACGTGGAGACAAAAGGCAAACTGGGTTTTATTTGTTGACGATACCGTGGAAGGATCTAGATCGTGATAAAAGGATAATTATAACTTTTTTATTTTGAGGCTCGGATGAAAAACGCCTACTTAGTGACGGAAACAAGAGATGTCCTGTTTAACAATGTTTTTCTTTCTCTTTTAGTTTCTTCCTCCACTCAAAGATAATTTGTAATCATCCAGACGGTTTGATAGTAATGCCATACATGGTACATCAAACGTTGGATGGCGATGGTGCAAGACTATAAACTCTTTAAAACTCAAATCCACCTGTTGCAAGATCTTTAAATAGGAAAACAAATTGAAAACAATTAAAATAGATCTTCGCGCACATTTGATGTTCACTTTCTTTCTCTGAGAATAAGGAAGAACAAAAATCACCAGTATTTCACTTTTATCTTCCCTCGTATGAATATGTATCAAACTTTTTAATGACATTTACCTTCCCTAGCATGTACATTTAGCACACCTTCTTTTCACGACCTTTACATTTCCTCGCATATACATATATCACACCTTTATACGACCTTTACCTTCCCTCACATGTACATGTATAACACCTTCTTTTTACAACCGTTACCTTCCTTCCATTTACTTCTTAAATCAAATATTTAATTTGCTGTCCTTACTTTCCCTCCTCGTCAGCGTACAATATCCGTTTTTCCAAAAACCTGCTTGTACTTCGTCTTGTCTACTTTTTGATTACCGAATTTTCTGTAAAGGTTCTTTTTGATAGATTGAGGATGGGGGAGAGAGAATGTTATGGGGGCAGTAATGCCAATTAAAGCAGAATAATTACTTAGATCAACGGTAAATATATTAAAATATTTTTATTAGGCTTGCGGGTTTGTCATTTTGTTTAGTTTCTTCTCAACATAAATGTCCTTGAACTTATACACGTGAATGGTTGAACTTTCAGGTTCATGAAGTAAACGATGTGTTTGTAGTGCTATACTTTCTTCATTAAAACCATCTTTTGTGTTTCAATCATAAGCGTGTCTAAAATTGATTTAATCACTGTGAATAAAAATAGAAACTCAAAAAAAAAAGAAAACAATCAACTTATCAATATGCAAAGATGCTAGTAAATAGCTTGAAAAGGCAAAGAAGGGTACAATATCCAACTTTGTCCAGGTTGATGTGCAAAAGGAGATCAAGAAGTTGGTTCATATAATAAACTAGACAAATTACAAAATGTTTCAGATGCTGAAGTTTGGTCTAAAGACAACAAGCTTTGGTACATTTCTTCAATTACTGCTCTGAAGCTGAACTCCATCCCCTCCATACTTGGTTCAGAGTATTGTGGCAATTTGAGGTTTTAAATTTCTTCAACAGTGGGGTTGCTCTAATCCTGTATGCTTTCCATAGCATTCTTCCAGGCAGCAACAATGCTGCATCATCAACATGCATGGAGTGGAACCTGATGACTTGATGGGTAAGCAAAGTGTTGCTGTATTCAAAAGGAAAAGGTCCAGATGGTGAGTATTGTGTAGACTGGGACAAGATGGTCAGTGGACGGTTTAGCCACAATGTGTAACTAGGACAGTATGGAAGGTCATCAAGTTATGCTGAGCCAGTACATCACACAAGACAGCTGGATTGAATGCTTAAAAAACCGTTAGTAGTCATCATAGACAGAATTGTCATCTGCTGAGTTGTTTTACAGTCTCTCATTGATATCTGATAAAAATATGCAAACTATAGAAGCCAGTGAAGACCGACTGTAATCACATTATCCCAGTCTTACTGGCAGTAGGGCCATATGCAGACAGGTTAGGGTACTTATGTCCTGTGGACTGCCAAATTGGGGGGGGGGGGGGGAGCAAATCTCCCCATGTATTCTAGAAATGATATATACACACAGTATATCAACACTAAAACTGAACTGCCTATATATATATATATATATATATATATATATATATATATATATATATATATATATATATATATATATATATATATATATATATATATATATATATATATATATATATATATGAATGGCTTGAATTAGTGAATAAACGCAAATGAATTTAGTATGCACACTGAACTGTTGTTGCAGTCCTAAGCAAAAGCTTAGAAAGATAAACATGCAACATGCAGGCAGCCACCAATGGGAATGAGGGAAGGTAATTTTGTAGTAGTAACTTCCAATTATCTATGTGATATATAGACGGAAAGACAATTTTTTGTCTTTACAAAGGGATAATGACTTTTAACTTTGCGTTAGGACTCGGGTTTGAATATCTGTAGAGTACGACTTAAAATTCTCTTCTCTGTAAGATAGTGATATTTATTAGTACAATTTATTAGTGTTATTTTATAGTGATACTTATTAGTACAATTTATTAGTGTTATTTTATAGTGATATTTATTAGCGCTATTTTTTCATTTTAAGGGGATAGTGTGAATGAACTTTATACTGACATTAAAATATTTGTAGACGACAAGTCTCTTACGTAATTGTCGATAGTCCTGACCCCGTTGCAGATAGTCTCAACGGTGACCGACACAAATACACGTAATTCATTCAATAACTGGCTTGTAATTTCCATCACTAGCAAGACAGAAACAATGATAATCTCATGGGGGAAAAAAGATAGGTCAATCGTGTACCGTCATGTTTTGGATAACACTTACGTAACTTCACACACACACACACACACACACACACACACACACACACACACACACTGGACTAATTTTCCTCGATTCATGTTTTACTGTATGAATCATTAACTATATACATAAAAATGCATTATGTAATTTAAATTTCTCTTTTGATAGTACGAAAGACTTATAAAAATGGTACTGACAGCTGCCTCGCTATGCACTCAGCATTTAGAGGTTAGTGTTAGGACTGGTTAGCCTGGTGTCAGGATAATGCTACTGGGTGGGACCTTGTGGTACATGTATGCGGCATGATGCCCCGGTGTAGACATCACTATAATCTGTCACATAGCAGAACTCATAGCGATATGACTGAAAAATTGTTTAAACTACGATACAAATCCAGATATCACACACACACATACACACCCTCTCTCTTTCTCTATCTAATGAATGAATGAATGAATGAATGAATGAATGAATGAATGAATGAATGAATGAATATCTAATGAAGGTCTATATTGTACTTACAATATGCCGATATATTACCCCATTGAATTCTTATATTCACACAAGGATAGAGAATGTTAATATAAACTGTAAACTGCCACATTGCAGAACTCGTAGCGATATGATTGCAAACGTGTTAAAGCTACGTTACAAATCTCTCTCTCAATCTCTCTCTCTCTCTCTCTCTCTCTCTCTCTCTCTCTCTCTCTCTCTCTCTGCTTTTTTGCTGAACTCACATTCACACATAATATCGGCCATAACTTTATTCTAAACTATTTCCATGTATTTTGCGTATCACTAACAAAGTAAAAATGACCGTTAATATATAACACATACCTAGAGGGTTTGAAAACCATAACTAGAGGTTCAACATGCATATTGAATGAGATAACTTTCATTGAATGGACTGTTGACCTTTCGTCAACATAGGTAATTTTCATTGTCTGAACTGTTGATAAATTATTCCCCAACATAGGTAAATTTCGTTGACAGGACTGCGGGTAATTTTGACTGAATGGATTGTTGGTAATTTCCATTGGCTGGACCATTGGTAAATTACTGTCCAACATAGGTAATTTTGTTTGAGTCGACTGTTGGTAACTTTCATTGAGCGGACTGTTGGTAATTTTCATTAAATGGACTGTTGTTAGTTTTCATTAAATGGAATGTTGGTAATTTTCATTAAATTAACTATTGGTAATTTTCATTAAAGTAACTGTTTGTAATTTTCATTAAAATAACTATCGGTAATATTCATTGAATGTACTGTTGGTAATTTTAATTAAATGGACTGTTGGTAAATTTCTGTCCCAAGGAACGGAGCTATACTAGTTCATTCTTTTCGGATAACGAAACAATGTGAGGCCCCAATGATAGCATTTAAATGTGACCTTTTCCTCTGATATATGATGTCAAATAAGCTTACATATTTTGCTAAAAAATGCTTCTGTCAATAAAAAATGTTATTGTTCATGTAACGTAACAAATGTTTTTGCTTCCACCAACACGACCTACTTTTTTCTAATGTGATATACAAATAATTACTCTTTGTTAATTTCCAAAGGAAGAGAAATCGATACATCAAGAGCAGATGTTGAAAGTGTGTTATGCGATTAGGTTTCAGGGATTGAAATACACTTCCCATCTGTTCATTACCTGCATGGATAACTAAACAATAATAGCTCCGTTGGCCTAGTGGTTAGAGCGTCTGCCTCGTATGCGAGAATTGGTGGTTTCGATCCCCCTCCGAGTCATACCATTGACTTACATAATGGTAATTACAACTGCCTCACTTAGCGCTCAGCATTAAGATGTTAGTGTTAGGACTGGTCAGGCTGGTGTCAGGATAATGTGACTGGGTGGGTCATTATGCTACATGTCTGCGGCATGATGTTCCAGTGCTATAAACTGTCAGATGCAGTATGACTGAAAAAATATTAAACCTATGTTACAAATCCATAGCACACATACACACGCGCGCGCGCGCGCGTGTGTGTGTATGTGTGTGTGTGTGTGAAAGAGGGAGAGAGATAAGGGGGTTGTGGTTTACGCACGATCCCTCCTCCCAAAGATCCTAATCAACTGAATTCAAGCTGGAAATAACCACAACATTATGCCGCTGGAACCACTTTAAAATGCAGAAGCTTTAAGCGGCTCTCCGTCTCATACAAATGTGTTTTTGTGGATGATCCAGTGATATATATGAATTACTGCCTTTCAATCATACAATTATAGTGTCGCTGTGCAACGATAATTTAGAAATTAATTTCTTCTTGAAACATAATATGCATCTTATTAATAATTATATATGGGTTTCACTTTTAAACTCTTCATGTCACTAGGCATAACATGACATGCTTATCATGTCACTAGGAATATCATGTCATACTTATCATATCGCTGAATGTCACATGGCATACTTATCATGTTACTGCATTTCATGGCAGAGTTATCATGTCATTCGTCATAACGTTGCATATTGTTTATATCACCAGACATAACATGTCATAGTTATCATATCACCGTACATAACATGTCATAGTTATCATATCACCGGAAATAACATATATCACTGGACATAACATGTCATAGTTATCATATGACTGGGCATAACATGTCATATTTATCATATGACTGGGCATAACATGTCATAGTTATCATATGACTGGGCATAACATGTCATAGTTATCAATTGACTGGGTATAACATTGATATGCTTGTCACTTATGATTCTAAATTAATTGTGTTGGGCTTTTACGAGTTCTATTCTTGCATACTGCTAATGCATTTAGTTTTCTTGATAAAAAGGAGTTTAATTTAATAAGGAACAGCAATGACTAAGTGACATTTTTCTTCTTCTTACATGGTCTATTTTGTACCTCTGGAAATATCACCAAATTGCGTGTTACAATTCTGCAATAGTTGTCAGCTTGTATAAATTACTTAGCCAAACACGCATACCTATTGTTATATATTACGTTGTGGTCTATCTACGTTTTTGTCAAATATCAAACCCCTTTACTAATCTATAGTCTAGCTCAATTAAAATGATTGATAAGATAAGAATAACATTTGAAAAGATAAATGCAAATACGGGTTAGGAAAATACTTCCCGTGTTTTAATTTCACTGACCTGGTCCACTTGAAATACTGTATAATGTTTATTGATACGGAATAAGTACCTAAGAACTCGTTCAATAGTTAAATAGGCAGTGACTCGAATGGGACGATATGACGATAATCAGGATATAGTCTTCGCATGTCTGGCAAAACAAAACATGTTTTTTTTTATATTATTGGGCAATATTCGCCATAATCTTCGACTGAAAGTGACCTGGAAAGTAATTTGTATGGAGAAATACGCTTAACCCTCTATTACATTGACGAAAATGATCTCGATTTAACAGATTCATATTTCTAATTCTTACAACGACTTGCTTTTTCATTTCCTATGACGTGCTTCTAAACGGAAAATATGTATTGATATTACAATGATATCATTAAAATGTCAATAGAAGAAGAGCCCTCAGGTCTAAATAAAGAAATTAAATCCACTTATTGATGTTTGACGATTAATATATAGATAAACAGGTGGTGAATATTATCACAGCGTTTCTTTTATATGGAAACATATGGACGTCAATGCTAATAAGCTATGGCAAATGTCTTATCGTTATTGACAGTAAGGCAATACCGATGTATTGAGTGAGTGTATGACTTATGAATTTGTATATTATACCTATGACTGCAATTGAATGAAATCTAATGTAATAAATAAAACAAGTATATTGCAGAGTAGTCAGCTGTGATAATAACACACATCATTGATAGATTCTAGTTTTAAAGATACTCAGTCAAAGTAAATATAATTATATATATATATATATATATATATATATATATATATATATATATATATATATATAAATTGCTTATAAATAGCTGTCATGTTAAAGTCAATGCGCTCCATATAAGATCGTACAATTAATCAAGAGCAGAAACATCGCACAAAAAGTCAACGAGAAATTTATTTGGTATTTATTTCACATTTAATGAGTTTAATCAATCAGACTTATACATTAAGCTTTTGCAAAATAACATTAACCCAGAAATACCGCTATGGTGGCCTATTGGTTCGTGGGTTCGAACCCCTGTCGAGTCATACCAATGACTTACAAAAATTGTATTAACAGCTAACTCGCTTGGCGTTCAGCATTAAGAGGCTAGTATTAGGACGGGACAGCCTGGTTTCAGGATAATGTGACTGGATGGGACCCCGTGGTACATGTCTGCGGCATAATGCTCCAGTGCTTGACATTACTATAAACTATCAAACTGCAGATATCATAGAGACATGACTGAAACATTGCTAAAGCTACGTTAAAAATCCTAATCACACACACTTTAACCGAGAATATTGTCCCAAACAGAATGGGACGATTCACGTTTATTTACCATTCAATCGTTTGGCGGAGAACTCAAAACCACGCAATAGGCCCCGTTGAACGAGACTGAAACAGTGTTGTTACTACAAAAGCATGTTATAATGAAGTTACTTTCACCTCAGTTCACCCACCCAATCTGGCATCACAAGGGGCGATTTGGTTTTCACCACACCCTCGCTCAGCGCCGGATTAAGCACCGTGGAGGCCCATAGGCAGTCAAACTTTTGGGGCCCCAGACCCACGGTCACGGTCTCCTGGGGGCCCCTTATGGGGCCCATAAAAGTCGCGGGGCCCATAGGCAGTTGCCTACTCTGCCTAATGGGTAATCCGGGACTGCCCTCGCTTGGTGGATATTCAGTGAGCCAAACAAAACAGATGGCTGTGGGAGCTTCCTTAACAGGATGACCAATATTGTATTTAGTGTTATTTATCTAGTTTTCTCTCATATCATTTTAAACATCTTTTCATCAAAAGAATCTTCCTTTTCTCTGGAGCTAGTTATATAAGTATGAAAGACTCGTTTCATACGGTTTAAATATTGTTATAACTTTGACCTAAATCACGTTATCCTGTCCTTGACGGTAACGACATATCGCCATAAAAAAAAAATTATCCATAATTCTTCCATCCTTCTTTCGCTCGATTTCTATTGTATGGGAAAATAATTACGAAATTTATTTTGATGTAAGGAATGAAGATGAATATAAATGTAATCTTGAATTATTTTAATATGAATATAACACAAGCATACTCATATAATAATATCAGTATAACACATGTATACTCGAATAATAATATCCGTACAACGCCATTATATTAATACATAACTATCAATATGACACCGTTAGAATTATATAGGTAATGTCTCTGATGTCGATAAAGACGGCACGTAAAACGTGGGTTTACGTCATTAAATGAATCCTAAATTAATTTATTTGTAAGATTTGAAATACAGCCCATTGTCCTTCTGAAGAACTAACATCTTACATGTAACATAACGATGTCAAAGATTAATTCTCTAAAATAACTAATGATCTGATAACTGATTGATGTGAAGTCTTCAACCTAAAAGTACAATATACATCTTTCTTTTTCGAGAAGTATGCCGTGGTCAACCTGGTACTGTATATCAGAGACTACATTTAACTGAGTGAAACTAGAACCTTCCAAATAGTGAGAAAAATTAACATGTATGTCTACATTGTTCAGGTACTATAATGAAGAATAATGTCACTAATATGGTGTGACTGGACATATAACAAATATGCGACATCATGGAAAACAAATTGAGAACTATAGTTGTCGTCAGTGTCGACACAAACACAAATTCTCCAAATCCAAATCTCAGCCTAAGTGTTATGGTGGGTAGGGTGGTCGCAGGCTCGATCCCCGACTGAGTCATACCAAAGACTTATACAAAAATGGTACAAACAACTGTCTCGCTAAGTGCTCAGTCTTAGGATTGGTCGTGTCTGTGTTTATATATATACATATATATATATATATATATATATATATATATATATATATATATATATATATATATATATATATATATATATATATATATATATATATATATATATATATATATATATGTGTGTGTGTGTGTGTGTGTGTGTGTGTGTGATTTGGAATTTTAACGTAGCTTTAAAAAGTCATATCGCTGATGTCATTGTGGCAATTAATAGTGATATCTAGCACTGGGACATCATGCATCAGACGTGTAGCATGATGTCCCACCCTGTTAAATTATCCTGACATCTGGCTGACACCTGGCCGACCCGTCCTAACACTAACCTCTTAATGCTGAGCGCCAAGCGAGGCAGCTGTTAGTACCAAATTTGTAAGTCTTTGTTAAGATTCCACTGGGTATCGAACCCACAACCTCCCGCATCAAAGACGGATGCTCTAACAACTAGTTCAAGGATTGGTCGGGGTGGTGTCAGGATAATGTATTTGGGATTAATGTTATAATTTTATGTCAAATTTCCTTCACAACGTGATGCAATGTGAAGTGCATCAAAACGGGAATCCATCAATTCGACGAAGAGGCTTCTGATTCCGGTCGTTATCATATGTCCAAGAAGTCGTTGATCAATGAATCACATCATTCTCACATTTAACGGTAGAGTTTTGCTATAATCTTGTTTCTAATCTATCAAATACGTGTACTTCTCTGCAGTCATATGTACAGCAATTTCCTGCTTCATCTGAAGCGTTTTGTTAAAAAAGAAAATAAAAGAACATTTCGTTATAACACAGTGCAAATATTCGAACATCCGATCTTAGAGCTTTCACGTTTGTTGTAGGTTTGAACATGCGACCTTACAGCTTTCACGTTTTGTGTAGGTTCGAACATCCGACATTACAGCTTTCACGTTTGGTGTAGGTTCGAACAGTTACCTTTTTGTGGATGCTCTACAGCAATATGTATTATGTACCTATGCGATGATGACATGTGTAAGATGAAGCTCTTTTGTATTTGTAACATGTACAGTGAAGATAATGTTGGTATAGCATTATGTTGCTTTCATTTAATGTGGCAGAATTTCTTTGGACTTTGTAGTTGCATAAATTTGACACGATCTAAGCACAATGCTAACCAAAATGGCTGATCCCATGTGCTCGAAAATCAGTCTGATTGAGTCCAAGATACACCATCTATATACAATATTGAAAATATGGAAAACGTGTTTTGCTTGACTAGTTTCTCATTGTTAAAAATGTTACCTCTTCAGTTCAGGACCTGAAAAAAAAAAACAAAAAGGAACTATCAGTTTATTGATAGGTGCACATACGAAGTATTACCAAGTTGTATATTTTATAACCAAACTAAACCAACCAATCATTTGCCAAACATAAAGGGAACTAAGAGTTCATTTTCTTTAACAAAATCTAATTCTATGCAACTAATGAAACTATAGAACGCCACCTTAAATTGATTTGATCATTTTCTTTGCTATTATCAAACGCAAGAGGACACGTCAACAAGTAGCATTCTCTTCTGGCAGTCTCCAACAAACTGTGTATTTCAATAAGTAACTCCGCTGCTATTGGTCAACCTCTATCACTGCGGCTGACAAAGAAAGACTTTAGTTAATGATTTTCAAACAATATATGTATCCTTCTGATTTGCCCTGTCTCTGATTCTGCATGTTTGAAAACCTTGATTGTTATCCGAGTATTATATTTCTGTTGGCTTAAAGTTTGAAAATCTTGATTGTTATCGGTGTGTTAAATTTGGGTTACCTTGATGCTTTTGAAAATCTTGATAGTTATCGGTGTTACATTTAGGTTAGCTTGATGCTTTTAAAAATCTTGATAGTTATAGGTGTTACATTTAGGTTAGCTTGATGCTTTTGAAAATCTTGATTGTTATCGGTGTTACGTTTAGGTTAGCTTGATGCTTTTGAAAATATTAATAGTTATAGGTGTTACATTTAGGTTAGCGTGATGTTTGAAAATCTAGATTGGTATTCGATTCAGCTTCGGTTTCAATCATTTCTAGTACTATTTTTTCTGACAAGGAACTTCAGATCTTACGGTTTAGAAATCATCATCAATCTTTAACTTTGAAAATCGGTCAGGGTTATTTGTAAACGCAAAACAGTAAAAATGGGAAATGTTCTTCATTTACACTGAATCTATAAATACTGAAGCCTAAATTTTATAGTCTGATTTAAAGTGTGTATACGTTCAAAATCTTAGCATATACTCGTGCCTGAATATTTTATTTATACATGAAATGCGATTTAAACTTTTCAATTGCGAAATGGACGGAACTGTTGTCCCTGTAAATATTTGTAAATAAATCCATGCATGGTAATTCAATATCAAATTAGGGCCCAATATTAAGAGATTAATAATAAATTAACATTTTATTTTCTTTGAGTTTATGTCGTGAAAAATTGTGCCCACTGTATTGACATCTGTCCTTTATTTCTTCACTATTAGACGATAAGATTTCAATCTATTTTGGGAGACTATTATCAGATTATGAAAACCAAAGGGCTTTGGTCCGCATTTCAACAGGCTTTTTTCCTTTTATTAAAATGCAGACTTCGTAAACTAAAATGTAAAAATAGCGTGGGCAATATATGCAGACGATTAATGTGGGTTATTTATCTTTTAAAAAAAAGACACTTTTAGATTCCTTTGTGCCAACATTGTGTGTGGCTTCTTATTACATACATAAACGCAGATCTGCCGTTTCATAGCAATAGCGGGCTGATATAGAACTCACGCGCATTTACACAAATTTGTCAACAATTTGTCAAGTATTAATTATGTTTAGTGCTTTAATTTTGAACATTTAACTTAAATAAACAAAACAAAAAATAGTATAACCCTAAACATTTGTTACAAATAAAAAGTTTAGATTTGTCATGTAGAAATTAATCAAACACTACTATGTATAGTGAAATGTTCATATCTATAGAATGCCATTTCGTCAAAAAGCATGTTATCATTTCAAGTACATACATGCATTGACAGGTAAGTTAGTCGAGTAAAGGATGGAATTACAAACCTTGCCAACATCGACTTGTTTCGTTCTTTTTAATAATCGCCGCTAAGTTAAAAAAAATGAGTTTTGAAAATGAGAAAATAGTGATCCTATCTGTCTGTGCGTCTGTCCGTTGTCCACCTGCTGTCCGTCTGTCCTTCATGTATCAAGCGTAGACTTTAGACCTTGGGATATGATTCAAGTGATTTGTACATGTGATTTGTACATGTGCACATCTATGTAAATAAAATGATATAGCACCTTTGTGACCGGTATTACAAAAAATGTCACGTGTTGAAAGAGAAGATTTGAAATATGACATGTACCGTAGTGAAATCTATTGCTAAAATAAACGTAACGTGTGATTATTATAAATCTCTGGGTTTTGTCCCAAGACTGTGAAATGAATTTCCAGAGCCTTAACTTGGAAACTGTTCAAAACCCTACCCTATAAACTAATCGTTACTTAAAGAACATGAGATGAATTAATATATGTTTCCAAAATATCAACAGCCTCCATCCTGCGATAATTGACTTAAACATGGGTCATAACTGAGAAAAGGTATCTACACCATAATTATATATACATTTAATGGACACGAGGATATTCAGGTAATACAGGCCCTGTTCCATGCATCTCGGGTAGTGGACTAGTTCCCGGATTATATCTTTCGAAACTATCGAATCCCGCCCAGTAACGAAATAGATGTATACACTTACAGTTCATAAGAAATAAATAGACTGACACATGTACAATTCCATAAGACTGAATCGTGGCTCTACCCATACCCCTAGTGGCATAGTTTGAAATTATGGCATATGAACTGGCATGCTATTGACCGAACTCTAATTTTCCGTTCGGAATCAGACATCTTTAAAAATTGCGGAGAAGGATATTAAAGAGTGAAAATAAATAATTTGTATCTTAGATGGAACAAAATTCCATTGATACTTAGTTTAGTCATTTGTTCCAGGTATATGCTTGAATTTTAACCATTGCTTAAAGAAAGAAGTTTGTTTTATATAAGAATGTTCAATGGGATGGATGGAGGACGGACGTACAGGCAGGCAGGCAGGCAGACAGACAGACAGACATATAGATAGATAGATATATGCATGGATACACGGGTGCATGGATATACGGATGGATGATTAACTGCACATTTTGTCAGAGTTATATTGATAGTAACCGGTGTCTCTTGTGGTTTAGGCAATTAATTTCAATACCATTACATTCAAGAATACCTAACTGTTCATAACAGGTTGCTTCGGCACAAAGCAAATCTCAACACGATCAGTAGAACTGTATTTGGCGGCAGTCAATGATAAAATAAGTTGTGCGGTCGAATTCGAGACAGCGTTGGTGGAAATGGGACAATAATCGACAACTCCGAGCACAAGTAATGCGATTGCATATTTATAAACAATACTATTCTAGTACAATCACTTTATGTTAGGGCATAACCGATTAGCATTTTTCTACTGATTTCCGATTCCGGATTTTGGGCATGAAATTTTTCCGAATCCGGATACGATTCCGGATACCTCATTAGCATGTGTCAATGTATTCAATATTAGCCTTCATTATTGAGGATGTTGACATAAATGGGTACGACTGTATTATATATTTTAATAAATTTAAATCTTTCGGTCTAACTCAAGTATTATCGTTTCACCCCGTTGTGTTGACCATATTGGACTTTTCTGACTTCTTATTTAACTTTATTAACGCACTATCGAATGACACGCAGTGTTAGACACGGTACTATAGAAATTCAACCTTACTATTTTTATTATCCGAATCGGTCGTTCCTGCCTTGTCTGACTCCGATTAATCGGAAGTTTATACTATCCGGTGGAATCCGATTTCCGGATCAAAAGTCGGTTATGCCCTACTTTATGTTAATCGGTTTTACCCTGTATCACTGTATGATTCTGCCTGTTTCCATGGGCAACTATATTTCTGCAGATTTGTTATGCTGGTAACTCACGAGTTGCACAACATGTGTGGGTTGGTTGATAAATGAGCAGAAGTCTTGGCGGATAGAATCTTTGGTACTTATCGAATAAAAAAGCTATAAAGCTTACTTGCTACTACATGAGATTAAAGATGGAGAAATGTAGGGTAATTTAACCAATTAATCTGCTCACATTATGTCGCTGTCTAGCAAAAATAATATCTAAGACTCGGTTACTAAAAATAGTCATTACTGGATTTGAATTTTGGACATAAACACTTAAACTAACGTACCTCATGTTAAATTGTATCTTCTGTTCAATATTACTGGACACTGTTGAGGGAATGAAAGAAGAATTTGTTTGAATTTAGAAAGAAAATGCAACACTATATGGGTATAATTTGTTTCCAAGATACAGTAAAGGAGGGAAGTATTTCAATAGCATAGTCCAGAGTCTTTTATGTTTTGTAGTGTTAATACTTTTTACTTCTTTTTAGATTTCATACTTTTCCATCCAGTTGCGAAATAAAAGGATTGTCTACTTGTATATTTTTAATAAAAAGTTTGTTGACTTATTCTTACCATTTGTAACTGTAGTTTGTGTTTTTCTCGAATCTCGAAACGAACATCCATTTCAGACAACACATTCCCACGGGTAGAAGTTGCATACCGTTTAGATAAAACTTACCTGCTAAGTTTATGATTAAAATACAGTACTGAAATCTTTAAATATTAAGGACATTTTAACAATTTCATCACATTTGAGGAATTTAAATCTTTAACACTAAAAAAGTTCAGTGTGTTAGATTGAAGGGAGAAAAAAAACAACATGTGTTCTAGTATCCTTTTCACTATTTCAGCATTAGATCAAAGCGCTGATACCACGTATAAAGTAAATAATATAACACCTCAATATGAGGAGACGTAATGCGAATTTAATTTGAACTTGGACCTAATTTAAATGATCTATTCTGTAGTTGAGGGTTTTACAGTATGTTTGTCATTTATGCTACATTCAAAAATGCCTTACGTCTCATCAACTTTAATATGTTTGAATGGATGATTTAGTTAAACATTATACTGAAGTCGTCATGTTTCCGTAGTATTGGTCTCGCGTTTTATGTTTTTTTAGTGCAGCTATGTTGGTCCGTAGCGGTAGCGTAAACCCACAATGCATGCGTGTACTATCAAACCAAAAATGAATAAAGATAGAAGTAATTTTTTTTTGTTTTAAGAATATTAGGTTTGAAAGTCTGGAGGCACCATGTGAAGACCCTTTCAAATTAATCAGAGATGTTTATAACTGAATTAAAGAGATATCTAATTATTTTAAAGATGTCTACAAATCTTTTATGGATTTGTTGAAATAATTCTAATATAAAGAAGTATAAAGAGAAATATGCAATTGAATAAAAGAGCTCGCTAATAAATGTGTAGGTAGAGATCTCTAATTGAATTAGAGAGGTTTGCAATTCAATTATAATCATCAACGGTATAAATTTAGGTCACTAATTCAATTAGACAGGTCTTTAGTTTACTTTAGAGGGGTATATTTGAGATATAAAGCTCTCTAATTAAATTTTAAGGTCTTTGCTTGAATTAGAGACATCTTTAAGGAATTAGAGAGAACTTATTGAATTGAATTTATGTCAAAATGGACGCCCATAAACAATGCTTGGTCAAGATATTCTATGTTCAAAAGTACTTTTTTTTAATACAGAAAATGTGTGTCGTTCAGAACACAGCTGCTCGGATCATCCTTCAACGATCAGAGAACACCTCCCAGCTGCTCTGTACCCTACACTGGCTATCCATTCGATCCAGAATCAAACACAAAATTTGCTCTCTGTGCTACGTTTCACAATGACGGACTCAGTCAAACATACATATCTGGACTCACCCATGTGTACACACCAGCAAGACACTTACGCTTCTCTTCTGACAATCATTTACTCATTATTCCCACTTTGAAAACGAGGTTATATGGACAACGTTCTTTTACATACCAAGGCGCAGCAACGTGGAATGAATTTTCCCATTGAAATCAGACACTACCACACAGCAATCCCTACCAGACACTACCACACAGCAATCCCTTTCAAGAATGCTCTTAAAACTTAACCGTTTAGACTGCAAGAACAAACTTAAAGACCTAATAATGTTTCCTACCTTAAATGTTTTCAGAATTGTTATGTTTTCTAATTTCATGGTGTTTGTTTTGTTTGTTTTGTTTTGTTTGTAGTCATATCATTATAGATGTTGTAAAGCACTTAGAACTTCTAAAGATTAGGCACTATTCAAAATCGTCATCATTATTATTAGTAGTTAGTTAGTTAGCTAGTTAGCTAGTTAGTTAGTTAGACAATACTTTTTAAAATTTTAATCAAATGTATAAAAAGCAACTGAACCGGTTATGTATATGAAAATTTGCATATAAGTATACACATGGTACTGTTACTCTAGACGTGTTTAGTCAGACCTCTAACGGACTAGCAGATCAGCTACTTTTTCAAGAGAGAGAGAGAGAGAGAGAGAGAGAGAGAGAGAGAGAGAGAGAATATGGTCTATGTGTGTTGAAGTAGAACGTTATATCAAATTCCAGTTATATTGACCATCATACTGGGAATATATGAACCTGAAGCAAGTAAATAACATTTGTCTCGTTGTCGTAGACCTGTTGAACCTATGGGCCTCCATCACAACCAGAGTCTACAGAATCTGACGAGCTATCATTTGAAGACATCATTCATAAACAGGTATTGCATTGTTCAGCTTAATATCTTTTAAAACAACGCTCCTTCATGAAAACGTTTATTATATTTTTTTTTAAATATAAAATTCATTATAAAGTAAACAAGACATAAAGTGTGCGAAAAGACAGTTACGATATATTGGCGTGTGTTCTAGACAGCGAAGACAAGACATTAATGCCGTAAAGTGTCATCATGACACATTAGTTATTACAATCACTACAAACATAGAGATCCGCAAAGAAGTACTAAGCACCATTTGCAACATGGACATGGAGGATGGACATACAAACTCGCAATTATTTCCCGATTCATCACGAAAATGACCATCAGATACCAAGCAATGACGTGCATAATTGCAATAGTCATTCAAGTTTCTGTGTAACAACCTCTTCAGTGATATACCCTACCTAATTGTACTCACATACGATATATGTAGAAACAAAGTCCATTACTGGTTGACCCACCTGAGTTCCAAACGTAACTAGACCGATCATCGTATATGAGCTACTCATTTGAATGGCAAGGGATTCCTTTTAAAAGACTTGATGTATATTCCAGGTTGCTGAAACAGATTGGAATATTTTGCAAGCTTTCTAATTTTAATTTTCTCGCCAATCTTTTTTCAGAATCATTTACTTTTAGCGGCAAAATCTCTTCAGAGTGCAAAGCTTAGCCACGAAAGTAATTTCTCTGGAACAAATTATAATTTTAAAGCAATAAGTCCTTTATTCATAGAGCGACTGAAATTTTTATTGATGTATGTTTTTGAGGTCTAAACAACATGACACAGTCTGATAATAAATGAAAAGTCAAGGCTTTTCTTTGTTCCTAAGAATGTTGAACAGGCTGTTGAGAATAAATTATGAAAACAAATTATATACACTAAACTTAGTCAGTGCATCAAGTATGAATAATGATAAAATTCAATGGCTTTAGAAAATCAGGATCATGTGGGTATTAACAGTTGACAATTTTTCATTCCCTACTGATTGACCAAACTGTTATTACAAATATTCGACATATCATTGTGACTTTAAATGTACTCTTCACATCAACAGTGCTCGCTCTCTCTTTCACTGACATGGTAAGTCGCAGAATTTAATTGCAAAACAACCCAATTTAGTATAAAATGATAGAGATTTAAGAAACCGGCGAATCGCAATTTAATATATATGTAAAATATAACAATTTAATCAATTACATGAACAAAACGAATTGAACATTAGATTTTAATGATTCACTTTTCCTCACAAACCTTCAGTCGAAATTGAATTAACCGTTCTGTTACACCGATAAACTAAATTCCATTTTGTAATCGAGTTATTGACTGATCAAACTTAAATTGGCGGCATGTCAGCATAACCTGGCTGCTTCCAGTCTTTTATAAATCATTGTTGTTGACGCGGTACCGTTATGTAAATATTTTTTCCTTATAATAAATATAACTCCCAACCTAAACACATGTCAGGCTTTTATCTTTTTCTAGTTAGTTAGTTAGTTTTGCCCGTCAACCCTGCCAGGGTATAGGCCGCCCACAAAAGATCGCCAGAGGCTTCTGTCCTGTGCCATCCCCTCAAGCTGACTCCAGGTGTAACCCATCTTAGTGATGTCTGCCTCAAGGTCGCGTCGCCAGGTGTTTCTTGGTCGTCCCCTTCTCCTCTTGCCTTGAGGGTTCCACCTCAATGCCTGTCTGGTAATGCTGGTTCGCGGCTTACGTAGGGTGTGTCCTATCCAACCCCACCTTCTCTTCTTTATCCCATCCTCTATTGGAAGCTGGTAGGTTCTCTGCCACAAGTTGTTGTTGCTGATGGTGTCTGGCCAGCGGATCTGGAGAATTCTTCTTAGGCAGCTGTTGATGAAAGTCTGAACTCTCTTTACTGTGGACTTGGTGGTTCTCCAAGTCTCTGCCCCATACAGTAGGACTGACTTCACATTGGAGTTGAACAGTCTGATTTTGGTAGTCAAGGAAATTTGTTTGGAGCTCCAGATGTTCTTGAGCTGAATGAAAGCTGCTCTCGCCTTTCCGATCCTTGTCTTGACATCTGCGTCTGTGCCACCCTGCTGGTTGAAAATGCTGCTGGTTGAAAATGCTGCCTAGATATGTGAAGGACTCCACCTCTTCCAGGGGACTTCCCTGCAGTGTGACTGGGTTGTTTCTGGTATAGTTGATCTTGAGGATCTTGGTCTTGTCTTTATGGATGTTGAGGCCCACCTGTGCAGATGTGGCTGCCATTATGTCGGTCTTGTCCTGCATTTGCTGCTGACTGTGGGACACGAGAGCTAGGTCATCAGCAAAGTCCAGGTCCTCAAGTTGACTCCACAATGTCCACTGGATACCATTTCTCCGCCCATTGGTGGTCGTCGTCATAATCCAATCAATGACAAGAAGGAAGAGAAATGGTGACAGCAAGCAGCCTTGCCTGACGCCAGTCCGCACTAGGAAGGTGTCTGTGTGCTGTCCTGCATGAACAACTCTACATGACATTCCGTTGTAGGTGTTTTTGATCAGGTTCACCAGCTTGGTTGGAATGCCATAGTGACGAAGAAGTTTCCAGAGTGTCTCTCGGTCCACGCTGTCAAATGCCTTCTCATAATCGACAAAGTTGATGTAGAGCGAAGAATTCCACTCCAATGACTGCTCGACTATTATGCGAAGAGTAGCTATTTGGTCCGTACACGATCTGTTTTGCCGGAATCCCGCCTGTTCATCTCGTAACTGGGGGTCGACGGCCTCCTTCATCCTCTCCAAGAGGACGCGGTTGAAGACTTTTCCTGGTACTGACAAGAGTGTGATTCCTCTGTAGTTGGAGCAGTTGCTGAGGTCGCCTTTCTTTGGGATCTTGATGAGGTGTCCCTCCTTCCAGTCAGTTTGTATTTCTTCTTCCTCCCATATCTTCACATATAGAGGGTATAGCATTTCCACTGAAGTCTCTATGTCTGCTCTGAGGGCTTCTGCTGGTATGTCATCAGGCCCAGCAGCCTTGCCGTTCTTCAGCTGGGTGATGGCTTTCCTGATCTCGTCTCTGGTGGGATTGTCACAACTTATAGGGAGATCTGCGTTGGCTGGCTGGATTTCTGGGGGATTTGGTGGTGCTGGCCTGTTCAACAGTTCTTCAAAATGTTCTGCCCATCTATTCATTTGGTGTTCTGTACTTGGTATGGTATTTCCCTGCTTGTCCTTTACGGGTCTCTCTGTATTACTGTACTTGCCGGAAAGCTTCTTGGTGATGTCGTACAGCTTCTTCATGTTTCCACTTCCAGCCGCTTCTTCTGCCTCTACTGCCAGTCCTTCAAGGTAGTTTCTCTTGTCTATCTTGATGGTTCTTTTCACTTCTCTGTGGGCATCAGTGTACTCTTTTTGTGCCTGTACTTTTTTAGTTCTTGTCTTACTGTTATTTACTGCTGCTTTTTTCTGTTTACGCTCCTGGATTTTGCACAATGTTTTGGCTGAAATCCATTCTTTCTGTTGGTGTTTCATGGGGCCTAGTACATCTTGGCATGTTGATTTTACTGCCTCCTTTACTGTCTTCCATCTGTTGTTCACGCTGTCTACCTCGTCTTCAAGCAGCTCTTCTAACACCTGGTACTTGTTGTTAAGAGTAAGTCTGTATTCTTCTTTAGTATTTTCATCTCTCAACAGACCGATGTTGTACCTTGTTTTCTTCTCTTTTGGGCCCATCCAGTTCTTCTTCAGCTTACGTTTAAGCTTTGCAACAACTAAGTGGTGGTCAGATGCCACATCTGCTCCCCTCTTCACCCTCACATCTTGCAGGGATCTTCTGAACTTCTTGGCTGTGCAGATGTGGTCAATCTGATTTTCTGCTACGTGGTCTGGTGATGTCCATGTGCTCTTGTGGATTCTCTTGTGGGGAAAGATGGTACCTCCGATGACCAGGTCGTTCAGTGCACAGAGGTCTGCAAATCTCTCCCCATTTTCGTTCATCTCCCCTAGGCCATGGACCCCCATAACATATTCATACCCTGTGTTTTCTGACCCAACTTTGGCATTGAAATCACCCATGACGATGTTGATGTCTTTGTCTGGGTAATTCTCTACTATGTTCTGTAGTCTGTTGTAAAACTGGTCCTTATCTTTTTCTTCGCTGTCATTTGTTGGAGCATAGCACTGTATGACGTTCATTTTTATTTTCTTCTTCTTGGTCCTAAATGTTGCAGTGAGGATTCTGGACCCATGTGGTTCCCATCCAGCTAGTGCATTATATGCTTGCTTCGACAGCATGAGCCCTACCCCTTGTGTATGAGGCGCATTCTCTTCCTCATGTCCTGAATACAGTAGTATCTCTCCTGTCATCAGTCTTCTTTGTCGAGATTGAATCCATCTCGTCTCGCTGATGCCCAGTAGGGATATGTTGGAGCTTCTCATCTCTGCTGCTATCTGTGCTGTTTTTCCTGCCTCATACATTGTCCTCACATTCCATGTTGCGATGATAATACTCCTGTTTGATAGAAGAGTGGTCTGCTTTATGGCTTCCGCGGGCTCGCGGCTTTCACCACATAGCGTCATAAGTCTTCCAGGAGAAGACCCTTCCTCCCACAGGCTTCCAGTTTCTGATTTTTCTTTTGTCGACGTTTTTGTAGCAAGTTGGGTTTTACAGGGTCGGGTTGCTAGCCCCACGCCCAACCCACCTCCTTTTCCACCCGGGCTTGGGACCGGCGATGGCGGAGTTTATCTTTTTCTAGGATCAAACAATATTTCTTCTCTTTATACGTCATGTTTCGTCTATCTTAATTCAACAGAAATAACCTATTGCAGTTCGCTATCTGATACTGATACACAAACAGCCTATTAAATTGCATTTATGTATTCTCTAGAGGCTACCTGTACTCATACTGGAGCAATGGCATAATTAGACCTCTTAGATAGACCATCACACCCGATTGTGGCTGTAAATTACTAGTCACGTCAGTCGATACACGTTCCCAATGATAACACCATCAATTATTGTTTAAAAAAAGAATTTAGAGCTTAATTTCACAACAAACCAGTTAATGGGAATTCATTGTCTAGTAGACGACACGAATACTTTAAATTATGCAGGAAAATAATATAAGGGGAAACAAAATACAAAGAAAATTTAGTAAGAAGAATATATTGTTTTCTGCATGTGACTATTTACCACCCAATTTATCGAGCTGTGGCAGAATTGGTGCGATCTCTAGTGTTAAAACAAAGACCGTAAATGCTAAATGTAATTATATTACTAAACTACAATAATTTGTTATTACCGATGCTAATATTAATGATTCTCTATATGTATGTGTGAAATGCGCAATCATTTTGATTGGACTGCTGCTTATTCCTTGTGAAACTCGACAGGAACGTGATGCAATGAGTCATGCATCAGATGCGCATTACATATGTAGTTATCGAAGGAATCACAAAATTAATTGATCCGACGGACTGTTATTGTATCTTATGGTAGTTATTAAGAAAGTAATTAATATTTGTACTCTTGTTTTACACATAGATTTGCTAACCGGAGGACACCGTTACATGTATCCAGTAGAAAGCAGCATAAAAGCAATTACAGAAACTATGTTTATTGAGTTCAGCCTCTTGATCTTTGGGCAGCAGCAAGCAGCGGTGATTCAGAATGGTCAACTTATCTCTCGTAGTAAATTACATTTTGAGCATTTTTTTAAAAAAAAACATTTGACCCTATCTGGAAACAAAGAATTTTTTTCACCAAAAAGTCTCTATATTCCACACTTAAGCATGCAATAAATATTAACATATCATCTTTTGTGTTCATTATTGGTTATTACCTGAAAAATTACCTGAGAGATGATTGACTGACAATATAAATATATATATATATATATATATATATATATATATATATATATATATATATATATATATATATATATATATCATCATCATCATCATCATCATCATCAGTCTCTTGACCTAGTGTGGTCGTTGAGGCACTGTGCTGCTGAACATCTGACCAGTTCACTCCACTTGTCTCGATCATGTGCCAATGCCTGTGTCTCTGCAAAACGTTTCCTGGTCCATTCTGTGATGTTGTCACTCCACTTTTTTCTCTGTCTACCTCTCTTTCTACCACCTTGGACCCTGCAGTACTGTTGTGGATATACTGTTGGCTCTAGTGACATGGTCATACCATTTCAGCTTTCTCTTTTTGACAGTGGTGAGGAGGTCTTCATATTGGCCTACATTGTGCCTGATGGTGTTACGCACTTCTTCATTTGTAATGTGGTCCATGTATTACATTTAACGCCATTATATATTACATTCAATCTAGTATATTGAAGGTAACGGACTTCTAATGAAGAAAATGTCACCGAGTCATCGACGTCGGGATTATGCAGGTATAATTCTAAATTATATAAGCTGAATAACTTTTAATTTGTTTTAATTTCTCATATGACAGAACGTTTAATGGTATATTGATATTGAGTATAATAATATGTGACGTCATTGTAACGTTAAAATGACGGTAACCTTATCGTAGATCCAAGTAAATTTTGGATAATGTATGTGAATATTTAAATGAACGATATATAAAAAATTCGCTTCTTTTAATTTATATGGTACCTTTGTTATTGTCTTTTTCTTCTTTTTTTCGGGGGTGGGTGATTTTTAAAGCTTTAATCATACTGTGTAAATCCACTTTGAAATTGATATTTATTACATTCCTGAAATGGATTGTATGTGATAACCTGTTTTTTTTTCTTTCAAGTAATCATCAAGATGCATTCAAAAGTTTTCAGAAAATACTGAGATAAGATTTGTCTAAGGTAGAGATCGAGGGGCTACTCTATTGTGTTAAGCATTTCGAAATTACCTGGATTTTATCTAAACAGCACGATGTTGCAGAAATCATTTTTGTTACAATGATAAATGTATGTGTTACTCTCTGCAATTTGACACTATGAGTATTATGCAATAGACATTTTACAAATAAAGTAGATTTTTCACAATGAAACTTTCAGGGCCACATTATGTAATGAATAATGATTTTTCGTGATACAGTCATGTTAATAGCAAGATATTCGTCAGTAATTAGTGTCATGACAGGATGAAGCTTAAGCCTGTCTAAGGCTACATTCATTAAAGTCTGGAAACATTTGAGAAATAGTTTTAGAAGTTACACATAATTAGCTATGTTTACTATGAAATTAGACGTAAATATGGTCATGAATGGCACTCAGAAAAAATTAATGTATTATGAAGTGGATGTTTTCTCCAATCTATGTTTTCGTACAAAACTTCTCAAAGCAATTAGTACAATAGCAAAATAGAAACCCCTCTAGATATGTTTCGATTCGATATTGTTCCATGTAAATAGCCGGTTATATACACTTTTTTATTTTTCTTCTCTGAATAGCTGGTTATATACTCTATGTTTTACGTCCATGCTTTTCCGTGGAATGGCTGGTTATATACTCTATGTTTTACTTCCATGTTATTCCGTGGAATGGCTGGTTATATACTCTATGTTTTACTTCCAAGTTATTCCGTGGAATGGCTGGTTATATAATCTATGTTTTACTTCCATGTTATTCCGTGGAATGGCTGGTTCTATACTCTATGTTTTACTTCCAAGTTATTCCGTGGAATGGCTGGTTATATACTCTATGTTTTACTTCCATGTTATTCCGTGGAATGGCTGGTTATATAATCTATGTTTTACTTCCATGTTATTCCGTGGAATGGCTGGTTCTATACTCTATGTTTTACTTCCAAGTTATTCCGTGGAATGGCTGGTTATATACTCTATGTTTTACTTCCATGTTATTCCGTGGAATGGCTGGTTATATACTCTATGTTTTACTTCCATGTTATTCCGTGGAATGGCTGGTTCTATACTCTATGTTTTACTTCCAAGTTATTCCGTGGAATGGCTGGTTCTATACTCTATGTTTTACTTCCATGTTATTCCGTGGAATGGCTGGTTATATACTCTATGTTTTACTTCCATGTTATTCCGTGGAATGGCTGGTTATATACTCTATGTTTTACTTCCATGTTATTCCGTGGAATGGCTGGTTATATACTCTATGTTTTACTTCCATGCTTTTCCGTGGAATGGCTGGTTATATACTCTGTTTTACTTCCATGTTATTTGAATGGCTGGTTATATACTCTGTTTTACTTCCATGTTATTCCGTGGAATGGCTGGTTCTATACTCTATGTTTTACTTCCATGTTATTCCGTGGAATGGCTGGTTATATACTCTATGTTTTACTTCCATGTTATTCCGTGGAATGGCTGGTTATATACTCTATGTTTTACTTCCATGTTATTCCGTGGAATGGCTGGTTATATACTCTATGTTTTACTTCCATGCTTTTCCGTGGAATGGCTGGTTATATACTCTGTTTTACTTCCATGTTATTTGAATGGCTGGTTATATACTCTGTTTTACTTCCATGTTATTCCGTGGAATGGCTGGTTCTATACTCTATGTTTTACTTCCATGTTATTCCGTGGAATGGCTGGTTATATACTCTATGTTTTACTTCCATGTTATTCCGTGGAATGGCTGGTTATATACTCTATGTTTTACTTCCATGTTATTCCGTGGAATGGCTGGTTATATACTCTATGTTTTACTTCCATGCTTTTCCGTGGAATGGCTGGTTATATACTCTGTTTTACTTCCATGTTATTTGAATGGCTGGTTATATACTGTTTTACTTCCATGTTATTCCGTGGAATGGCTGGTTATATACTCTATGTTTTACTTCCATGTTATTCCGTGGAATGGCTGGTTATATACTCTATGTTTTACTTCCATGTTATTCCGTGGAATGGCTGGTTCTATACTCTATGTTTTACTTCCATGTTATTCCGTGGAATGGCTGGTTATATACTCTTTTTTTTTTTGACACACTATACTACTAGATATGATGATATTATGATTAAAATTCTAAACTACCAGATAAAACAAATTGGCCACCGCAGGGATAAGTCAATGATATTATTGTCAGTATTAAGAATAATAATATTTCAAACAATTAAATGAGATAAAAACTAGTTTTAAAAAGCTTAGTATAAAGTCTTTCTGAATACAAGGAATATTACAAAAAGTTGTTTCCAATTTTCATTTTGTTTCTAGTCGAATTTGAGGAGTAGAATAGTTATTGCACATGCATGATAATATAATCTTCGTGTGTGTGTGTGTGTGTGTGTGTGTGTGTGTGTGTGTTAGAATATATCTGAGATTAATGTAAGTAGACTAGAACACCTTTGAGGCAGTTTCACACTTTTTAATTTGCGTCATCACCAAAAAGGATTACTAATTATCTACATGCTGGTGTAAAACTGATATAAATTAATGTCATCGTCAAGGTTATGCTCTTACGACTCCATGGCCTTAAACAAAGTAACAGATAAGAAGCGAAACACGCACAATTATTAAAATTAACAAATAATGTATTTCTCTAAAATACAAAGGTAAATTGTACGAGGACCTAACATAGTTATTGGCTGACAGAGTCGTTGACAGCATTATTGACTGACAGTTATTGATTGACAGAGCTGTTGTCAGAGTCTAAATTATAGAAACTAAATACTATTTTGAAGCTATCGATAAGGATACGTTCTTACAAAAGCATGATTCCATTTTTAATAAAATAATGTGTTAACATATTTAATTCGTCGTAAACAGCGAAAAAAATTGACACCTTAGAATGAAACTGGCACACGATCGAGACGAGTGGATGGAACTGGTCAGATATTTAGCAGCACAGTGCATCAACGACCATACTAGGTCAAGAGACTGATTATGATGATGATTTAATATGCGAAAATATCTAAATAGGGATGACCGAAAATAGGCACCCCGTCGTTAGCGCGCAGGTCAAAAGCGCGCCGACAAAAGCGCGCAGCAAAATATGCCCGTCAAAAGCGCGCCGTCGAAAGCGCGCAGCATAAACTATAAGATTTATATGTTATTATGAATTTGACTGATAAATGTCTCATTTCGAATGAATCATACTTTTCATTTTGATACCTTGATCGATAAACTCCATATGCCATTTTCTAGTGAGCACACACCAAAGAGTGTAGAATCTTTATATTTAGTAGAAATAAACTAAAAGTTTAAACCAGTTAGAGCAGACATCAAAGTGTGTACACTCTTAATATTGAGTAGAAATAAACAAATAGTTTGAATCACTGTTTAATCGACGCCTGCTAGCTTTGGTTCCAACATACGGCAGCGTACCATTGATCGAATATCTACGCGGAATTGAACATAACGATGCAATTTGAAAATTGGTAGATATAATAAACTGAAATTCATTTAATTTTTTTTTTTCATTTGTTGCCTTGCTTGTTTGTATTGATTATGTACATAACGTTGCAATTTCAACAGTGATAGGCATACTAAACTGTAACTCATTTTAATAATAGTAAAACTTAGTTAAATACCCAATTATTTTCTATTGTATGAATTATTTATACGTATGAATATTTTTTTTGGACATATTGACTTTTAAAATGTCTGCCTTGCGCGCTTTTGTCTTGCGCGCATTTGTTGGCGCGGTTTTGAACTGCGCGCTAACGACGGGATACCCCGAAAATATGTATCGAGAATGTCTACAACAAGTGTACTTTTCAGGAATTCTATTTTGGAAAGAAAATTAAATCACAACATAAAATTAAAATAACTGGAGAGATCTTGCAGATAAGAGTGGTGATAATAGCAGTAAAAATGCTTATCATAACGGCGATAACGTCTTGAACTATAGCACTTACATGTTTCTGCTGGCGAATAACGATTGTTTAGTAATACTACTACTAATAATAATAATACAAACAATATAGTATTAATAATAATAATAATATAAAGTTTAATTAACACCATTATCTCCAAATAACAACAGTCTGTGATGATTAGCTATTTACGTCATCAATTAGGGACAAAAACAGCGTTTTTGAGTGACAAATATCTTCCAGAAAACAATGATTTCATAACAAGACATATCGTCTTCGTAGGTAATATTCCTAATTACCTATGCCACATTTTTGGATTAAAGTCTGCCGTCTGTTTGAGGAGTGTTGTATCGTTATTAATTAAACATTTTGCACTAAAGATGTCATTTGATGGAAAGTTTTGTGATGTAAGTAAAGACATTCTTAAAACTGACTTTGAGTGACAGTATTGCAAGTGCAGCTTAAAACTACGTTGACTCAAGATACAACAATAACTCAGGCAATACGTTATATAAGTTATTTATTGTCAAAGGCAGCGTAAGGACGTTTATATTATTGAAATCACAATGGTAAATACCCATGAGGATGTTTACATTATTCCATTGCCAGCTCTAAAGACCCATGAAGAAGTTTACATTAGTCCAATCAGAGTGTTATAGTGTACAATATTGCAATGCAAATACTAAAGACCCTTCAGGACGTTTACATTATTGCAACCCCATTGGTAAAGACCCATGGGGAAGTTTACATTATTACAATCCCATTGGTAAAGACCCATGGGGAAGTTTACATTATTGCAATCCCATTGGTAAAGACCGATGGGGAAGTTTACATTATTGCAATCCCATTGGTAAAGACCCATGGGAAAGTTTAGATTATTGCAATCCCATTGGTAAAGACCCATGGGAAAGTTTACATTATTGCAATACCATTGGTAAAGACCCATGGGGAAGTTTACATTATTGCAATCCCATTGGTAAAGACCCATCAGATAGTTTACATTATTGCAATCCCAATGCTAAAGACCCATGGGGAAGTTTACATTATTGCAATCCCAATAATAAAGAGACATGAGAATGTTTACATTGTTGCAATTCCAATGCTAAAACCCATGAGAATGTTTACATTGTTGCAATTCCAATACTAACGACCCATGAGAAAGTTTACATTGTTGCAATCCCAATACTAACGACCCATGAGAATGTGTACATTGTTGCAATTCCAATGCTAAAACCAATGAGAATGTTTACATTGTTGCAATTCCAATACTAACGACCCATGAGAATGTTTACATTGTTGCAATTCCAGTGCTAAAACCCATGAGGAAGTTTACATTGCTGCAATCCAAATACTAAGTTTACATTATTGCAATTACATTGCTAAAGAACCACGAATACAAAAGGCGGTCGCAATCTGCAAAATCTTGAACTGAACTGGACGTCCTAAATGACCAACGTTAAAACACAACGCTACTAGACACATAAATTTTGGGTATGCCACAGCATATAAATGGAAATAGTAGAAAACACAAACACATAAAATATTTAAATAAATTACACCATTTGTTTTAAAAAATAATTTAAATTTTATATAAAATAAATCTTCAAAATTTCACAAAAATTTTATATAGATAAACAACTTCAATGATATGATTTAGATAGTGCCGTCCACAGCGCCGGATTAAGCACCGTGGATGCCCATAGGCAGTCAAACGTTTGGGGCCCCAGACCCACGGTCACGGTCTCATGGGGGCCCCTGGGGGCCCCTGATGGGGCCCATAAAAGTCGCGGGGCCTATAGGCAGTTGCCTACTCTGCCTAATGGGTAATCCGGGACTGGCCGTCCATACAACAACATTTTACAACAAACAGAGTAAAAACACAAGAGGCACACATAATGGACAAATGACTCTGGCAAAGTCAACTGGGAAATAATAAATATTCATTATATTAGGAAAAGGAAAGGGAATCGGCCCTGGAACTTAATAGTTCTAAGGGATGAGAGTACGATTCTAAGTCCGGGAATCAGATTGTAAAGAAATCAATATTCTTCACAGCACCAGTGGAGAATATATGTCATAAGTTAGCTCTGACTTGTGATAGAAAGTATTATCAGCCTGATTTCCTTAGTGGGTTAACAAAACTTATTTACATTTGGTGAACAAAACAAAGATTAACCGTCAGCGAAATTCTAATAAAATAACTAGTAAAAATATATACAATAACATACACACTACTTAATACACTCATGGGATGGACAAGAAAAACATTACACCATCGTAAGACACTTTTGGCGTACAGACGGTGTCCCTCAATCAACTTGAACCAGCTTGTGCTGGGGAGAGTAACGAGGGTCAACACCTGTCCTAAATTCAAAGAGGTTTCACGGAATGTTTAAATGTAGTGGTTATATATCATAAAAAGGATCAAATAATGAATTGGTAATCAATTAATAAAAATGATCCCCAAACTCCAGTTGTATTAGAGACTAGCCTTGGGATAGGACACACAAGGAATCAAGGCTAACTAAAAATCTTTATAAAGTACCAGATGATTTTAACATAGTGAGAATTGTTTCAGATATATTATAACTCTCACTGCAAGTGAAAATGAATATTTATGGCTAACTAGTTAAGTGACTTCTTTGATTATTAAGATTGATTAGGCACCAGATAATATTAATCTTAGGGCTTCTTCTGCCAAAAATAGTAATTATTCATGTTAGAATAAAAACTCGAAACCATTCTGATAATTAGGTATTTTAAACCTTGGAAAACTATTTAATTATGAAATGACACCTCTTGCCAGAGTGTATTTCAGATATACATCTGCCTGTGTGGATTTCAGATCTATATCTGGCCAGTGTGGATTTCAAACCAACGTTTTAATACAGCGTTTAATTAGTGTTAATTCTGTATCTCATTGTCACTTCCTAGAATTTGAATGACGTCATGCAACTGATAATCTGCTTGGTCAGTAGTTATTTTTAATAACAAATGTATACTTGTAAAATACCTACTGGTTTTGCACGCGACAGTAAACAATAATATGAAAAGTCAACGTTTTGTTTCAAATTTACGCTTTATAATGTAATACTTCAATTAATCAAGCAATTCAAAGAAAGTGTCCAAAACACTGTATTACATTTAACGCCATTATATATTACATTCAATCTAGTATATTGAAGGTAACGGATTAAACTGCATTACACTTAGTGTTATAGCATTTAGCGTGAATTATTCTTCCTTTAAATGACTGATCAGATTTCGGTTTTATTGAATGTAGAATACTTACAATGGACTTGTTAATTATATTTAATGGCGTAACATACTTCTAATGAAGAAAATGTTACCGAGTCATCGACGTCGGGATTATGCAGGTATAATTCTAAATTATATAAGCTGAATAACTTTTAATTTGTTTTAATTTCTCATATGACAGAACGTTTGATGGTATATCGATAATGAGTATAATAATATGTGACGTCATTGTAACGTTAAAATGAAGGTAACCTTATCGTAGATCAAAGTAAATTTTGGACAATGTACGTGAATATTTAAATGAACGATATATAAAAAAATTCGCTTCTTTTAATTTATATGGTACCTTTGTTATTGTCTTTTTCTTCTTTTTTCGGGTGGGTGATTTTTAAAGCTTTAATCATACTGTGTAAATACACATGTGCTTTTCTAATTTGAAATTGATATTTATTACATTCCTGAAATGGATTGGATGTGATAACATGTTTTTTTTCCTTCTCTTTACATGTAATCATCAAGTTGCATTCAAAAAGTTTTCAGAAAATACTGAGATAAGATTTGTCTAAGGTCGAGATCGAGGGACTACTCTACTGTGTTAAGCATTTCGAGATTACCTGGATTTTATCTAAACAGCACGATGTTGCAGAAATCATTTTTGTTACAATGATAAATGTATGTGTTACTCTCTGCAATTTGACACTATGAGTATTATGCAATAGACATTTTACAAATAAAGTAGATTTTTCACAATGAAACTTTCAGGGCCACATTAGGTAATGAATACTGATTTCTCGTGATAGAGTGATGTTAATAGCAGGATATTCGTCAGTAATTAGTGTCATGGCAAAATGAAGTTTAAGCCTGTCTAAGGCTACATTCATTAAAGTCTGGAAACATTTGTGAAATAGTTTTAGAAGTTACACATAATTAGCTATCTATGTTTACTCTGATGCATGAACTTAGATGTAAAGATGATTATAAATGACACTCGGAAAAGATTAATACATCATGAAGCGGATATTTTCTCCAATCTATGTTTTTTTTAATGGCTGGTTATATACTCTATTCTTTAAAGCCAGATTGTTAAAATTAGTAATACACAAAACAATCCAGTCAACCTATGGTGAAACTTTAAAGTATTTATGAAACTAAGGTGTGTTAATATAGAGCAAAGAATACAGCAAAGGGTAAAGCAATAGCGTACAGCAATTGAGTATAGCAATAGAGTACAGCAAAGGGTAAAGCAATAGCGTACAGCAATTGAGTATAGCAATAGAGTATAGCAAAGAGTAAAGCAATAGAGTACAGCAATAGAGTATAACAATTGAGTATAGCAACAGAGTATAGCAACTGAGTATAGCAATAGAGTATAGCAAAGAGTATAGCAATAGAGTACAGCAATATAGTTCTATCAGTTATGGTAAACGTGGCATCCTGTTGAAAGCCTGTAGGTAAAATTGAAGAAAAATACTTGGGGAAACGTGTGCACGTGCACAGGTAAAACTATTGTTGTTCATGTGCACTGTAATTCATTCGCATGCTGATTGAAAAACAATTTTTTTTTAAAGTGTTGCACAAAAATCCTCGTAATTTGCATTGAAAACAACGTGTAAATTTATTAAGATATTCAGAATTGTGAATCCACATGCATATAAACAAAATAAATGAGTCTCAAATATTTGTGTAGTGTCTGTTTTAAGATAAAGGGCCTCCTGAACTGTCTGCTGTTTTAGTGTCTTTTCACCAAAGACCCTAACAGGACAATGTATTAAGGAGTCTTTTGAAACAATTTGAGACGTATCTCAACAGTGTCTGCAGTGTGACAGTTTACAATGATGTCTAGCAATGGAACATCATGCTGCATATATGTAGATGCATCTCCCACCGTATCATACTGACCTGACAGCAGTTCGGCTAGTCCTAATACTAACCTCTTAATGCTGAACTTAATACGAGGCTGATGTAAGTGCCATTTTTATAAGTCTTTTGAAAGATAAGGCCGGGTTTCGAATCCGCGACCTCCCGCATCCGAGACGGGCGCTTTCACCACTAAGTCACAGAGCCGTCGCACGGATACCTCAGTATTTCTTTTGCCAATCCATATGATCATGGTGTAGATTGGTACTTTGGATGTTAATCTCTTTACACCAATCCACATGTTGCTTTTCTGACAACTTTAATTAGACTGGTATAGACTGGTAACCAATCGAAATTTAGTGTTCTCCTCACGATCTCACGATCTCCTCACAACTGACTGCCAAACAAAAACAAAGGAATGGCAAAGATAGAATCCCTCCCAGCTTTACCCGATCTGAACTGTCGTCAATAACTTTGAAAAATCAGGAAGCAGTCATACCTAAAGGAAACAACATATACATAATACATTTTATACAGACACAATTTGTTTATTATTTCATTCTGAAGTTCTATTCTACTTTCTTGAGGTTAGAATCAAAATTCGTCGTCTGGGTTCCTCTCTAGTGATGGGCATTGGTGTCAAATTCAGATATAACTTTTGCAAAGAAATTTCGTTTAGTTTCCAAGCTTCGAATAAATGAATCATCATGTGTACAGTCTGTTTGTGAATATCACTAGAGACACACACTTCTGTGTCAGTATCAACTTTAAAGTACGTTTGACAAACATCTTCTTCACAGAGAGCTGAACTTTTATTCATCACTAATCTCATAACGCTGAAAAGATACATATTTGTAATGTCTTTTCATGAAACATGAACCAAATGTCGTCGGCAGGTAAAGGAATTCCAAGAAACACTGTTATATAACACAAGACATGTAGTCACATAATGGACGTAATATCATCGTTTTTCCCAATGAATTTTTTTTCTTCTAAAACGCAGAAACCTAAACTCTATAACTGACCTTCTTCCACGGAATTTGGCAAAACACTAAATGCAGAAATTGCGGCATCACGATTCCATTAACCAAGTTGAGATGGTTGTCTGCAATATTATTTTGCGGAGAATTCGTCTTTCTATTATTTTTATGTTATAAAGGTGGCAATATATTCGAACACTTGAAGGTATATTTTGCTTCTTTGCTATTCGCTGAATATGAAGAAAATATTCTTAAATGCGTTCTCGCAGGTCCACAGGCATAATTCGCCTCCTCATTATCCACAGATTTTAAAACATGGCTTCATCAAAGAGAATTAATGACGAAACAGAGAATCTGGAATCGTCAAAGTGGACTGCATCTTTATACTCTCTTTCTTGGAACTTCACACCACAACTGAAACACTTTACTCGAGCTCCTCGATCCAAGTATTCAAATACTGCTGCAGCTGAAGATTTGGCGGAGGAGGGGATCTCGGTATTTTGCACAAGGTCGTTTAAAGAATGTTTTTGATGCTTTACGTAAATTACCTAACGTAAACTACCATTTTATGATATTGTGTGCTACATACGTAAATGTAGCGTCTGAGCGGAAACTTTTTCATGGTGTTTTCCGTGACGGCAAACCATTCCTCGAAATTCTTTAAGCCACACACAATAGTATCGCGCCACTGAGACATCAGAGCCGTTCACGTTTATAATGTTAATCAACAATATTATATCTATTGGTTTAGTCTGTTCGCTTCTCGTGATGGTTAGTAGTAGGGCATAACCGATTAGCATTTTTCTACCGATTTCCGATTCCGGATTTTGGGCATGAAATTTTTCCGATTCTGGATACGATTCGATTCATAGGAAATGCTAAATCCGTATTTTGTTTTCTAAAAAATTTAATCTTCCGTTTCCGGGTTTCTGGTATCTGGTTTTGCCGTGTCTAGCATGTTACTTAGTACTTTACCATATCCGGCTTCATTTCCGGTTTTTACCCGCCAGTTCAAATAGATTGTCTCACAGCGTGGTTGTGTTGACCATATGGGACTTTTCTGACTTCTTATTTAACTTTTTTAACGCACTATTGAATGACACGCAGTGTTAGACACGGTGCTTTAAAATTTAACTTTATTATTTTTATTATACGAATCGGTCGTTCCTGCCTTGTCCGACTCCGATTAATCGGAAGTTCATACTATCCGGTGGAATCCAATTTCCGGATCAAAAGTCGGTTATGCCCTAGTTAGTAGAACTGGATGAAAGCCCTTCTTCCTAACAAACACATTAAAGTCGATATCAGGGTCGAGTCGTTCAAGTGTCCAGTGTCAGTAAGCTGCGCAAGAAATTCATTGTTACGAAACTTAAGTTCGCCCGGTACAGATTATATTGTCGATGCTGATCTGAATGATCGCACACATGAGGCAATGCGGACTTGAGCGTTCGTTCAAAACACCAGTTGGTGTTGCCTTATAAATGTATTACTGTCAGCGGTGGACTACACGCTGGTATTGGAATTTAACTTGATTTGTGTAAAGGCTTGTTTGGGGAAATATGAAGACGAACTTCGAAGACTCTGGAAAGTATCCATCCTGAACCTGCCATGAAATACTTTTAAATATATCAAGGATCTTTACAATTTAATGACGAAAAGAATTGAGACCTTATTTGACTCTGTTTGAACAGTAAAAGTATACTCGATCATATAGCAGTGTATTGTCTGTGGGACTATGATTTCATCTCAGACCAACGTTGCAACTTAGGACATTGTCATCTCATAAAGTCAGGATAACCCAGTGTGGACATTACATCACATAAAGACAGGATACCCCGTGTGGACATTGCCATCACATACAGTCTGGACAAACCGGTGTTGACATTGCCATTTCTTAAAGTCAGGATAACCTCGTGTTGACATTGCAATCACATACAGTCTGGACAACCCCGTGTTGACATTGACATCACTTACAGTCAGGATAACCCCGTGTTGACATTGCCATCACTTAAAGTCTGGACAACCCCGTGTTGACATTCAATCACATAAAGTCAGAACAACCCCGTGTGGACATTTCCATCACATAAAGTCTGGATAACCCCGTGTGGACATTTCCATCACATAAAGTCTGGGTAACCCCGTGTTGACATTGCAATCACATACAGTCTGGACAACCCCGTGTTGACATTGCCATCACTTAAAGTCTGGACAACCCCGTGTTGACATTGCAATCACATAAAGTCAGGACAACCCCGTGTTGACATTGCTATCACTTACAGTCAGGATAACCCCGTGTAGACATTGCCATCACATAAAGTCAGGATAACCCCGTGTGGACATCGCCATCACATAAAGTCTTTACAACCCCGTGTTGACATTGACATCACATAAAGTCAGGATACCCCCGTGTTGACATTGTCATCACATAAAGTCAGGATAACCCCGTGTGGGCATTGCCATCACATAAAGTCAGGATAACCCCGTGTAGGCATTGCCATCACATAAAGTCAGGATAACCCCTTGTTGACATTGCCATCACATAAAGTCAGGATAACCCCGTGCTGACATTGCCATCACTTACAGTCAGGATAACCCCGTGTGGACATTGCCATCACATAAAGTCTGGACAACCCCGTGTTGACATTGCCATCACTTAGTTAGGATAACCCCGTGTTGACATTGACATCACATAAAGTCAGGATAACCTCGTGTTGACATTGCCATCACATTAAGTCAGGATAACCCCGTGTGGGCATTGCCATCACATAATGTCAGGATAACCCCGTGTGGACATTGCCATCACATAAAGTCGGGATAACCCCGTGTTGACATTGCCATCACTTACAGTCGGGATAACCCCGTGTGGGCATTGCCATCACATAAAGTATGGACAACCCCGTGTTGACATTGCCATCACTTACAGTCAGGATAACCCAGTGTTGACATTGACATCACATTAGGTGGTTTCTTGCTGTGACCATCAGGCAAGGTGGCAACTTACTGGTTAAAATATGGATAAATAAATCATGAAACGATGCTTGTAATTTAAAAATTATTGGACATTTTCTTAATGGAAAGAATGGAGTCGACAACAACTTTCCACTCTATTACTAACCGTAACTAACAATCCTGAAGCAATAGCCACAGTTACAGATTTTTTTCCAGACTGATTATTAGATATTCGATAAGGTACAAAACAACATTTTTGCATATGACAATTTAAACAAAACAAGTTAATTCCTTTTTGTGCCCCCCTCCCCCAAGAAAACGTATATACTTCTCCATATTGTCAGCTTCTCGCTATTTATTTTTGTTTGGCTGGGATGAATATTAAGTAATTTTTTCTAATTAATTGTTTAATGCCCTAATTGTGCGTGTTTCTTAAAATATATTTCAGAATATTGTAAGCAAATTAGAACACCTTTGAGGAAGTTTCACGATTTTTTTTAATTTGCGTTATCATCAAAGCGGATTAATAATTATCTCCATGTGCGTTGTACAACTGATATGAATGAAAGCCAGCATCAAGGATATGATGTTACAACTCCATGCTCTTAAATAAGGTAACAGGTAAGAAGCGAAACCAACACATTTATTAAATTTTTAAAAAAAATGTATTTCTCTTACATACAAAGGTAAACTTTACGAGGAACTAACATTATTGTGAATTGTGAATTAAATCCCAAATACTCCTCCTAAATGTTCAAGAACGGGTCCAAAAAGAGTAGAACGTTCTAAATGAATTGCGACAATCTTGAATGTGTTGATGTATCAATAGTCTTGAATGATCTGATGTACCAATAGCCTTGATGTATCAATATGATAAAACTCAGAAGAATGTCTTTGATTGAATTCGCAATAATCCATAAGAAGACTTTAATCCAAAATGTAAGTTAATATTTTCTAAATAAATGATTCCTCTCAAATCATATCTGAACATAAATAAAAGCTCCAATCATACATTTCTCAAAGACTGGTATTAAACAAAGCAAACAATAATTTTGTTAACCACTACTGTATATAAAACATATGACACAGTCCAGAACATTCAAAGTTTGGAAACAAGGCTAGACTTTGAACTCCGATATCAGTAAACAACTTATTTATGGTTTAAAATTATGACAATAATCAGGTACACACACAAACGTTATACCCATTCATGGACAAAGGTCAAGAACACAATACAAATTTATAACACATAACAATACACTGAAGAAGGGACTTCGTGAGTCAATATTTCTCTTAAATAGTAACAAGTGCTCATTCTAAAATGTGTGTCGAACCAAGTACGAATTTATTCCTTTTAGCAATTTGGAAAACTTCACAACTCACCCAGCACGTGTATGATATGGTCACGACAAGCCAACCAGGACTAGTAGCGTACTAACGAGAAGTGGGTGGGGGCAGAAATGGGCGGTTTCCCCTGTCTTTTAGCACCAAACAGCTTATATATGCTTTTCGAAAATGAAAATAATAGTGTCTATTGATTTGTTACTCTTTAATCTCAACTTTTCAGAAAATTACATAACAGTTCTGTATAACAATAGTTTGCACTCTCATTGATGCTACCATGAACAAACCGCTCCTGTATCCATCGGCGCCGCCATCCCTCTTACTTGACTTTGCCAAACCTCCACAGTGAATGAGCGAGAAGGATCCAGCCATCGATCAATAAGATTGCATGGGCACAAATTAGTTAAAATAGACCGCTATCTTCGAATCCGTCAGACAAACACTTTTTGTTGGATTTCTGAAATGGATTTCTTTAATATCAACATATGATTTTTTGTCAGTTGTGATTTGGTTTGAATCGTGCGTATATTGACAGCTGTATATTGCGTACGGTAGTGATAGACGACTTCAGATCTAAAAATGTTATAGCAGTTGTTGCTCAGGTTTCCGTTACAATAGTTAACTTCATTTACGTTATGTTTTATTAATGAAAAGTAAAAATCACTTGCTGATGAAAGGTCCTTACTGTTGTTGAACAATTTGCGCTTGATTTTATCCTGGTTTAAACTAGCGAAATTTGGGAGCGCTCTTAAGATGAAAAGTAAGTTTTAGTATTTATATTTAAATTATTAATTAAATGTTTCCTTTGTAAGTTGGTTTTGTAACATGTAATTTGTAATATGAGCCTTCATGTCTGTTTCATTAATTTACCATCTCTAGTACAAAACTTAGTTGTGTGTAGCAATTCAGAATTGTAACTGCTAGTGGTCAGGAAAATGCAATGCTTTTTTCCCCACTCCCTTTTCCAAAAGAAATTTCTTTCTCCGGAATCTCTCCTCCATTTAACTATGCATTACTGATTATAAATAAACTATACATGTTTTGACAGAATGACAGTTTGCAAATATTATTCTATCTTTCATGTTCTGCATACCTAGCCGTAATATGTTTCAGGTGAAATTAATGGGCCTAATGTGGAAATGACAGACATCATAAAATGGTGCTTGGTAGTCTTGTGTGAATGACATAATTTAGATGCCAGGAAAAGCCACCAAATGGAATTAAATTGCAAGAAACAAATCGTTAACGGATCACATCGCTCCTCCAAATCTCCTACCTGGTAGAAGAGGCCATTTGCCTCTCCCCGACCTCCTCCGGCTTAGGCCCTCTGGCCCTTTCGGCTATCATCGTTGCTCTGGTCGCCGCTTACAACACAGGCCACGGGCACCTTTTACCCGTAGCACGCTTCAGCCCAGGACACATCCTAACGTGTAGATGCTTTCATGACAACCCATCCAGACACACCCTAACGAAAATGGTGTGGGCGTGAATTATGCTTGCCATTACCGGGAAATAATATCTATTTCTGTTTTCAATCTACCTACATGACTCTCGCCTGTCTTAAAAGATCACTTTTCATTTCGTCCCTGATGTGTCGTTACGCACAATCTTATTTCTCATGGATAGCACTTTCCGTTCTGACTGGTGTATATTTATATCTATCTATATTATTTTTATTTGCCATGATTTATGTCAAAGAAACCCGTAGGGACTGAGGACTAGATGACAATTAATTGTTGTGTCGCCTTGTTGGTGTGTCTATCTTGCACGAATGCTTGTACCAGGGAGTATGTTCCATCCATTCAGAGGTTTGTAAAGAGAAGATTTTTTATACAAAAGAAAACAACAACAAAAAGCACACAACAAAACAATAAATAAATAAATTAAATCAAGTAATGTCAAAATACATTCAAACTGACTTTTTAAAAAAATTATACATTTTTTTTTATCTCGGATTGTTGTGTTCAGTATTGTATCCGAGATGATTACTGTACTTAATTCGAGAAGATTACTGTATTGAAACTTGAATTTTAACCTTTAACCAAACTGAATTTTGTAATTAAGATTCTCTTTTGTTTGTAAATATCCTTAATGTTAACCACATCTTTGAAATCCTCACAGATAACCACTTTATGGTTGTCTATCTGCCACACTATGTTGACACTTTTAATCAAGGATATGCTTCACAAGTAGTAGGAAGTAATCAACATGAATCCTCATACGAGTGCTATTAAAAATTGTTTTTCCACATTATCTCAAACTAAAGACGATATGTCTTTAAATTATGGTATGTTTGTTTGTTTGTTTGATTATGATTTTTAACGTAGCTTTAACAATTTTTAAGTCATATCGCTACCATGTCTGCAGTGAGGCAGTTTAGTGATGTCTAGCAGACATGTAGCGTGATGTCCCACCCAGTCACATTATCCTGACACCAGGCCGACCAGTCCTAATACTAACCTCTTAATGCTGAGAGTTAAGCGAGGCAGCTGGTAGTACTATTTTTGTAAGTCTTTGGTATGATTCGGCAGGGGATCAAACCCACGACCTCACTTTTCCGCGGAGGACGCTTTAGTCAATAGGCCACCGGAGCGGTCACATTATGGTATGCAATGTGTCTTTACATTATGTTACACAATATAAGACGCGCTTGACTGGACCAAGGAAGACAAAATATAAAATGTTGCTGACAAAAGTCATCCACATTTTCAATAGTGGCTATCCAACCATGTCTGTGTCGGTGACACAAATCTAGATATTGCAGAAGGTGACTAGATTTCGCTGGTTATTGTTAAATATTATTTTGGCGTGAAATAAATTTCATATCAGCTTCTCACAATCTATTTATTCTATCTCTATCTATCTATCTATCCCTTAGTCCTGCCGACCGTTGGGGCACCACTGACCTGACAACCAGCTCCCTCCATTCCAATCTGTTATCACTGTGTCACTCAGCTTCAGACCTGTCCACTCTGAGATGTTATCCTCCCATCTTTTCCTCTGTCTTCCTCTCCTTCGCCCTCCCTGCACAATACCTTGCATGATTATCTTAGCAAGCCCTGTTGATCGTGTGACATGCCCATACCATTTCATTTTGCGCCTTTTCACAATGGTCAATAGCTCTTCATAGGGCCCAATGGCTTGCTTAATTCTGTTTCCCACTTCCTAATTCGTGACATGATCTCTATATGTAATGCCGAGCAACCTTCGAAAGCATCTCATTTGAACAGCTTGTATCCTCCTTTCGAGATCCGCTGTGAGGGTCCATGACTCACAGGCATATAGGAATACAGATGCAACCAAGGAGCGCATCAGTCCGATTTTTGAGCTGACTGAAGTGTTTCTGTCTTTCCAAACTGTCTTCAGCCTTGCCATTGCTGTCATTGTCAGCGCAATCCTGGACAATATTTCTGGTTTCGATCCCTCGTCTGCCACGTCTGTCTATTTACTTGAATCTATTAACTGTTTCCAGTTTTTGACCACTAGTCATGATGTCAGTGCTGATGCCACTGGTGTTGTTGGTCATCAATTTGGTCTTCTCTGCGCTGATTTCCATACCAAAATCAGTAGCTGTCCTGTCCAGTTTTACCACCAACTGAGCTAGCTCCTCCTCATTTCCTGCAAGGCCATCAATGTCATCAGCAAAGAGCAGATTCGTTATTATTCTGCCTCCAATACTGACAGTTCCTTCATGATCTTGCAGTGCATCTGTCATGATTCTTTCAAGGAAGATGTTGAAGAGAGTAGGTGAAAGCAAGCAGCCTTGTCTGACTCCCACAGTTGTCCTAAACCAATCTCATATTTGACCGTTGAAGCATACTGTGCTGGTGGCCTTGCTGTAAAGGTTTTCTATGACTTTGATCAGGTTAGCGTTGATGTTGTACAGCTTCATGGTGGACCAAAGGGCTGCATGCCATGCCCTGTCAAACGCCTTCTTAAAATCTATAAAGACATTATAAAGGTCTTGTTGGTGCTGGAGGTATTTCTCACATAGTATTCTCAGGTTAAAAATCTGTTCAGTTGTGCTTCGCCCTTGTCTGAAGCCTGCCTGTTCTTCAGCTATGATTTCCTCTGCCCGCGGCTTCAGTCTGTTTAATACGATTTTTAGCATGACTTTGCTTGGGTGGCATATAAGACTGATCGTACGATAGTTCTGACATTGCTGCAAATCAGTCTTTTTTCGGGAGAGTTACTATGAGTGACTGAGTCCATGGTGTTGGCCATTTCCCTGTCTGCCAGATCTTTTTGCAGATTGTTAGTAGGGCGCTTATCATGGCTTCACCCCCTTATTGGACTAGTTCTACAGGGATGTTGTCTACTCCTGCTGCCTTCCCTTTTTTCAATGCTTTCACTGCAGCCTCTACTTCTTCTCGGATGATGGTGTAGTTGTCAGTGTTGATCACTGATGGGTGTTGAGTATGTCTGGGTCCCCTGTAGGTCTGTGGTTGTACAGGTCTGAGCAGTATTCTGTCCATCTCTTAAGAATGTCTTGTTCTTCTGTAAGACATTTCCCTCCTTTATCTTGAATGATGGAGGAGCGTCCTTATTTTACACTGGTCAGGTCTTTCACCAGTTGGTATGCTTTTTTGCTATTATTTTTCTTTAGATTGTTTTTTATATCTTTACACTGGTCTTCAATCCATGTCTCCCTTGCCTTTCTCATGCTTTTCTTGATAACCTGGTTGATTTCCCTGTATTGTTTTGCTCCTTCTACTTCTGACTTCTTCTTTAGCTCTCGACGCTTGTCACACAGATCAAGTATGTCAGTTGTAACCCAAGGTTTCTTTGGTCGACGATGTTTGCCAAGGATCTCACTGACTGTTTGGGTCACTGCTATGTTAAATGAGTCGATCATTGTGTCTATAACTGTGTTCTCTGCACTAAGAAGTAACAGTGGTGCAAATTTCCCTCCTATCCTTGCCTGGAAGGCTTCCAAGACCTCTGGGTCTTTTAGCTTGTCAAGGTTGAACTTGATTCTTGTGGGCCCTCTTTGTCGACTTTTTTTAGACGTAGTCGAAGGGTCGTCATCACTAAGTCATGGTCACTTCCAATGTCTGTTCCTGGGAAACTTCTTGTCTTGGCAATGTTTACGCTGGTGTGGAAACGTCTCTTCACCATGATATAATCAATCTGGTTATGGTGTTCTCCATTCGGGCTATGCCAGGTCCACCTTCTGGATGCTTTGTGTGGACCAAACGTGTTCATCAGCTTCAGATCATTGAAACTGGCAAATTCCAGGAGTCTTAAACCTCTGTCATTGGTCTCTGCATTGCAGTAGCGTCCACATGTACCTTTTCAGTTATCAACGGCATCATCTCCTATTTTGGCATTCCAGTCTCCTTGCAGCACAAAAATGTCTTTCTTTGGGGTCTGGTCCAGGACTTCTTGCAGTTGGTCGTAGAAATCTTCTAATTCTTCATCATCATGATCTGTAGTTGGAGCATAAACTTGCACAATGGTGATATTTAGTGGTGCTGCCCTCAAGCGTATGATGATAATCCTGCTGGACACTGGCCGACAACTCATGACAGTGTTCACGGTGTCTTTTTGGACGAGAAATCCGACACCATGTTCATGTTTATTATCTCTGCCAGAGTAGTATAGTTTATGGCCATCCTGTGTTGATGTTTCCCCAAGGCTCTTCCATCGTACTTCGCACAATCCCAGGATGATGCAATGGTATCTGTTCATTTCGTGTGTCAGTTCCTTTACCTTTCCAGGCGTTCTTAATGTTCTGATGTTCCATGTACCAATGCTGATGTTGTTTCTAATTCGGAGTTTTGGTGGTGATCGTGCACCAGTAGCACACTTAACTCCTCTGCCCTGGTGCAAGACAAAAGGCGCGGTCCTTGTTCCGGGCGACGACCGATCCGGTATGGGTGGAGGTAAAGTTGTCATTGCATATGGTGTGTCTTGGGCAATGAACCTGGCGGAGCCCATCCCTCTCCAGGCTGTTGACCACAGCCGAACTCCACGTTACTAGTGGCTCGCCTTGGTCTTGGACACATGTCCTTTGAGTCCTTCTTGGAACTTCTCCGCCCTGGGCGGTGACCTTATTGAGAAAGTTCATACGCCCGATCAGGTACTGTGTCAGCACCCTATCCTTTGGTTATCCAAAACCTAACCTGCAAGCAGATGTTCACATTTGCACGGGATATAGACGACCCCGCCCTCCACTATATATTCACCATTCATAAATATTGGCCAGTTCTGTGAACCATATAATGCGTTGGATAAGTCAGTCGTGTTCTTACTTCAATAGATTATATTTTCGCTGAGACAGACATGTACCAACGATAACGTTGCATGGCGTATGCCGGTAACTTATAAATCTCGACGCGAACATGATGACGACGATGCTTATGATGATAAGTGCTGCGTTATAATTAAAGTACATCTCAGTTATCAACTTTCGTGGAATCATATACTGTACGTACAATTAAAGTTTCGTGGAAACATAGATTGTACCTACAATTAATTAAACTTTCGTATGAACATAGACTATACGTACAATTAAACTTTGACACCAATAGGTTACAAAAGAACTGGAATTTGAATGCGGGCATAAATACTTTTAACACTCTGGAAAACATCTTCGAAATTAAGTCACAGTTACTCTATATGTATACGAGACGCATTTATCAGAAATACACTGCACATTTGATGTCAGTATGTGTGTTGAAAAGTTGGCAGCTTGATCATGGAGGATGGACGGACGAATGCACTGACAGGTAACAGACGGGAATATATGAATATCTCTTTCATTTACTGCTTGCACCAATAGGAACCCTCTTATGCGAGGTAAAATGTGTTTCTGACCAAGCAACTGTGTTGTATATGTCGTTAATTGAGTTTCTTTATATTCTGGAGTTGGGGAGGGGAATCCTGCATTTGGAAAACACAAGTTATAGTGCTAACGAGGTATATGCTTCATTTTGACTTGATAATGATGACCATTAGTAGTACTCGTTTAGCTACCGGTCAATATACTTACATTTACTCTGGGGTAAATATACTGACATTTACTCTGGGGTAAATATTCTTACATTTACTTTGAGGTCAATATTATTACATTTACTCTGGGGTCAATTTTTATATATATATATATACTCTGGGCTAAATATTTTTTACATTACTCTGAGGTTTCTTTTTAAGATTATGGATTCGTTCATTAAGTTTTGTATTTTGTACTTACCGTTCAGTTTCAGTGCATATCTGTTTCATTTTCCGCCTCTGGTGTCTTGACTATGTCATGTCTGATTGGCCAATTGATTGGCCAATCATCCATCACACATGATATGGGAAATACAGTAACAAAAGCTCTGTTCTATATCCTACACTAGAATGCGATAAGCAAACCAGGGTGCGGACGTTTCAGTTTCATAGCTAGTCAAGGGATAGCATAGACCCTCTTCCTGTTTTGATGATCAATACATTAATCCATTTCCATGACGTCACACTGTTGCACTAGCATGCAGGTGCATCTCCTGTTGTAGCTAGTAACACTGCTGGCTTGTGAACAAAGCAATGATAATGAAGACAAAAATTCTGTACGTTTTATTTATCTTGACGAACTAGCTAGAACTACATATATATATATATATATATATATATATATATATATATATATATATATATATATATATATAACTTTTACAAATAATGTATTTGAAAAAGGTAGAAGTATGAAAAAGCAATTTCGGCTTTTACGAAATCAAATCCAAAATTAGTTCAAGCATAATGCAAGAATTACAAAAAGATAGAAGTCCAAGTAATAAAATAGTCTAAAGAAACTGAATTTGAATCCCGATGAAACCCAGAATGGAAGGCAATGACGTATGATGTGGTCAATGATGTGTCAACAGTTCTTTGTTGAATCACAGAAAATAATATTTAAGTGTTTGAATATTGTCAAAAATTAATTTAGATCACAAGTATTGCCTTTCTTGGAATCTCAATAATTCGAAGAACAAATTAATAAATTCTACTCAAACTGGTCACAACTAATAAACCCACTTTGATTTCTCAAGTGTTGAAACAAGAATAATAATTATTATTATTATCTCAATACATCAACAATAAATCTAGCTACGGCGCAAAACTGATACCTGGGTGCGGGCCATTCCATTGGGAAACGAAGAGCTTGAAACATTGCTAGACAATATTATTTGTCACGTACTCCAAGTATAGCATCGATTTAACTTTATAAATATACTCTAAGAAAGAATAATAAAAAAAAACATTATTTCAACTCATACTGATTCTGAATCATGGTCAGGAACTAGGTCAGCATTAGATACAATATTTCTAATTTTAGTGTTCCGAAAAACTGAACTGAATTTCTGGAAAGTTGAATTTCTTAAAATATGCCAATGCATTAAATAAAATTACTTTACAGTAACAATGTAATCGAATAAAAAATTTAAAACTAACATATTTGGTTCTCAGTTGGCAAATATTGTGATTGTGTCATGGGGTTTTGAACATATACTTTAATATTTACAACAAACGATTAAAACAACGCATTTTAACAGAGGAGTAGCTAGAATGTTTGGAGCTCGGTGAAAAGATTCATTGTTACGCCCCCCCCCCCTCAACTCTGAACCCCGTTATTTTCATCAATAAAATCACAATCACCTAATGTAACGCCAACGGCTATTAAAGAAAGAAGAATCTAATGCATAGTTGCATATTTGCAGCAAAAATTCCACATACAACCTATTTCAAACCCCATTTTGGCGCCCCCACTAGTCTGGCGCCCAGGGACATCTGTCCCCCACTCCTTGCTACACCTCTGCATTTTAAACAAAAATAAATGTTTTAGTCCTTATTTTTTGTAAATACAATGTTGTTTAACAAATTTTAAGACATCTGATGGTGAGGTCCAGAGTGAAACTTACTGAAAAAAATCGAATATCACCATTTATCAGAATCGCCCTGAGTGACCAAGAACGTTTTCAACATGTTAAAGTTCATTTTCTATCACTTGAACTGAAAAATGGCACGGGCCGGGTCTTAATCAGTTACAGGCAAGAATACAATGATTAAGTCTGAAACACCACTAATTTTAGTGGCAGTCCGAACAGTTCTGGTATAATTTATATATACAGATAATCTGGTAAATTAATCGGGAGACTAATCTCGTGCATGTATACACTATGCCTAATGCTTACAAAAGACTGTTAGTCTTGCATGCATACAGATCCCCATAACATAACTATTACCGGAAGTCGGTGCATTTCAACCAAATTCAATCTGGGAAACACTTCAGATGAGTGTTATATAGTAAAAATAAAAATAAAAATTAAAGGAAAATGGCAGAGAACGGTCACACGCTAAAGTGCTTAGGGAAATTCGAACCATGTTATTGACATTACAATACCTTTTTTTGGGAATTGTTTGCACAAATTCTGTAAAGGAAAGTCCTCCAGTCATTGTATGCTTGAACATAAAACGTGGTCAATAATGATCAACGAGTCACCCGTAATTAATGCTGTGTAATATACATATGACATTATTAAATAAACAGTGTACATGCACGTGCCATAGGGGCAATATTGTATTTTGAAGGGGCTTTTGCCTGAGTGTAATTCAATTGATGTTATCTGATATGTACTATCGAGCACGTGTATCTCCTGAATGAATGTTCGTAGTAGCAGCAGCAGTGGTAGTAGTAGTAGTAGTAGTAGTAGTAGTAGTAGTAGTATATAGAGAATGGGAGAGCGAAACAGTTGTATTTTTGTTAATATGTCCTACAGTAAAATTGTATTGTGGTTAGTAGCCTTGAGTGTTGGTTAGTATGTTCGGATGATAGTCAGTAAGACTACACGGTGTGGTCTGTGGGTGTGGCTTATGGTCAGTAGGCATATACAGTTGTCAGCAACTCTATCAAATTGATTAGTATGGGTCACATCGACGGTGTTGGTGATGGTTATGTATTGTCTTCCGGTAAGCTAATGTGGGTGCTGGTAAGAAACACTGTGCATTAGTTAGTAAAACGGTGTTTTCGTCAATTGTAGCTGTTGGGTTAATATGTGTACGTGTTTTATTCCTTCACTTTATACATATTCATTTGTAGCCAGACCACTTTTTTAAAAAGACTGGTTATTTTAGTTCACTGACGGTAAATGTTTTAATAAATCAATAAATGACATAACAAACATGTATGTATATGTCACTGACCTAGAAACTCTTTGCTTGAAAGGACTATTCAGGAGAATTTTCATTTTTGTTGTTGTTTTGTTTCTAAAAGTATGTACCTAATGATTTTAATAGGAATGGTTTAAACTATTGCATACGGAATATTGTATTTTAAAATCTTATTTGTTATTAATCTTTCATCCTATAATGAAGGAATATATCTCTTTGGTACACACTTATCTCTTTATGTATGCTCATAGTCTGTATATCTTATAGTCTGTATATCTTTGAAACACAAGCAGCTCTATATGTTTGGTACACAATAATGTCTGTGTTTGGTACACAATTATGTCTGTGTTTGGTACACAATTATGTCTGTGTTTGGTACACAATTATGTCTGTGTTTGGTACACAATTATGTTTGTGTTTGGTACACAATTATGTCTGTCTTTGGTACACAATTATGTCTGTCTTTGGTACACAATTATGTCTGTCTTTGGTACACAATTGTCACTCACTGTTTGGTACACAATTGTCTCTATGTGTTTATTACACGTTTGTCTCTATGCGTTTGGTACACAATTATTTATGTGCTGGGTACACAATTGTCTCTATATTTGGTACACAATTATTTCCATGTGTTTGAGACACAATTATATATGCGTTTAGTACAGTTGTCGCCATGTGTTTGATACACAATTGTCTCAATGTTTGGTACACAAGTTTCTCTATGTTTAATACACGATTATTTATATTTGTTTGGTACACAATTTATCTATTTGTGTTTGGTACACAATTATCTCTTTGCGTTTAGTACAGTTGTCTCCATGTGTTTGATACACAAGTGACTCAATGCTTGGTACACAAGTTTCTATATGTTTAATACACAATTAGTTATTTATTTATTCATATGTGTTTGGTACACAATTTATCTCCTTGTGTTTGGTACACAATTGTCTCCATGTGCTTGGTATACAATTGTCTCTGATATTTGATGCGCAATTGTCGCTGTGTTTGGTACACACTTATCAGTATGTGTTTAGTCAACATTTGTCTCTGTGTTTAGCACATAATTATCTCTCTGTGTATTTATTGCACACTTTTTTATATGTATTTGGAACGCTATTGTCTCCGTGTTTAGTACACAGTTGTCTCTACGTATGGTACACAATTATTTATGTGTATTTGATACACTATTATCTATTCGTGTTTGGTATACAATTGTCTCCGTTGGCAGTGGCAGATGCTCTATCTTCTCGGGAAATGGACGAACCCGCCCATACACTAGTCTAATGCTGCCTTGCAGGTTGGCATTGGTTAGCCCAATGCTAAGGGAGTAAACCCTTACAAAAAATCCGGAGTGGAGACCCTAAGGCAGTTGAACGATGTATTATATCCCCTTCTGTCAACTCCTTGGTCTGGAGTGGGCTGGGCTCCGCCAGACGACTTTTGTCCAAGACACAACGATAATGCTGGACAAATCAGAAGTTAGCATACCGGATCGGTCGTCGCCCGGGTCAACAAGGACCACGCACGCCATTGTTAACCAGGACGGAGGTGGCAAGTGTGCTACAGGTACTTTGCATAAAATCAGAGCGAGAGACAGTATTGCCATCGCCCCCTGGAACATTAGAACTCTGGCGCAAACTGGAAGACTCCAAGAGTTGACACATGAGATGGAACACTAGACATGGCACATTATGGGACTCTGTGAATTAAGATGGAAAGCACTAGGAGAACACCAAACTCAAGATGGGCATATTTTATACTATAGTGGAGAGATGGACAAGTCCATTTATGGAATAGGCTTCCTTGTAAACAAAACCATCAAGGGATCTGTGCTTTGAATGTCGCTCCATATCTAGCAGAATCATCTACATTAGTCTGAAAGCATCTCCCTTTAACACCACAATTATCCAAGTGTTTGCTCCAACTACTGATCACAATCTTCAGGGTATAACATGGTCAGTAAAAAACACATCCTCATCATTCAAGGAGACTGGAATGCCAAAGTTGGCAAAGATGCTCTAAAAGACTGGGATGATCAGTGTGGACCTTCTTGCAATGAGCTCACCAATGAAAGAGGGAGACGGCTGCTCGAGTTCGCAAGCTACAACAACTTGGTACTAGCCAACACCCTGGGCCAACATAAAGAGTCACAATGCTGGACATGGCACGCACCAAATGGAACCCATCATAATCAGATCGACTACATACTGGTTCAAAACCGTTACCTATCTGGCATCACTAGAACAAAAACAAGAACGTTCCCAGGTGCTGATGTTGGGAGTAATCACGACCTCATCATTATGGACTTCCGAGTCAGGTTGAAGAAAATTAACAAGCCAAAGAAATTCAGGCTCAAATTCAACCTTGCACAACTGAAGGACTCTAACATTTGCAGGTCATTCCAAGCCACAATTGGAGGAAACGTTGCTCCGCTCCTTGTGATGGATGTTGATTTTCAGTTGATGACATACACTTTCAACACAGTCATGTCAACAGCTGCCAAGGACGTCATTGGCCTCCATCGACCAAAGAAAAAAAAACCTGGGTTACAGCAGAGATTCTGAGTCCGTGTGATGCCTGAAGAGACTTTAAAAACACCAGACACAGAACAGGGTCAGTGGAGTACCGAGATATAAACAATAATATCGGAAAAATACTTGAAGAAAGCAAAAGAAGATTGAATTGGACAAAAGTGCACAGACATAGAGATCAGACTAAGAGCAAAAAGGCATACCAAATTGTGAAAGACCTCACCAGACAGATGCAACCAAGAGTCAGTACCATTCAAGACGAAAATGGAAAATGCCTCACAGAAGCAAGTGACATTGCAGAAAGGTTTACTGAGTATTGTAAAGAACTATACAATCATCCGTTAACTGGAGACCCAGAGGTGCTTAAAGTTCCAAACTCCACAAATGATGATGATTTCCCCCTTCGCAAAGAAGAGGTGGAGTCAGCAATAAGAACACTGAAGAATGGGAAGGCAGCTGGAGTAGACAACATCCAGGCTGATCTTATCAAGAATGGTGATGAATCAGTGATAGAGCTACTAACAAAACTCTGCAACAAGATCTGTCAGACAGGCGAATGGCCAACACTGTGGACCCAGTCACTGATTATAACACTCCCCAAAAAAGGCAATATCCAGCTGTGCCAAAATTACAGAACTATCAGTTTGATCAGCCATGCCAGTAAGGTGATGCTGAGGATCATCTTGAACATACTGAACCCACAAGCAGAATAAATAATCGCTGAAGAACATGCAGGGTTCCGGAGTGGAAGATGCACAACAGAGAAAGTACTCACAACATCAACAAGACATCTATCATGTGTTCGAAGATTTCAAAAAGGCTTTTGGCAGAGTGTGGCATGAGGCATTGTGGGCCACAATGAAGAAGTACAAAATGGTTAAAAAGTTGACCAACACCATCAAGCAGCTGTAAGCCAGAGGTACCAGTGCAGTAACTGCTCATGGGTATGTTGGGGACTGGTTCAAGACAACAGTTGGAGTACGGCGAGGCTGTCTCCTGTCACCCACGCCTTTCAACATCTTCTTAGAGCGCATCATGAGCGAAACCCTGGAAACCACTGTGGGACAGTCAGCATTGGAGGGCGTAACCTCACCTACCTCCGCCTTCCAGACGACATTGATGGGCTGGCAGACAGTGAAGATGAGCTTGCCACCTTACTGAAAAACCTGGATGAAACATCATCCAGATTTGACATGGAGATAAGTGCCGAGAAGACAAAGCTGATGACAAATAGAGGCAAACAAATCTCAACCAAGATTAAAGTCAGAGGACAGTAACTGGAAACAGTGGGCCAATTTAAATATCTTGGTTCCATAATCACTGAAGATTGATCAAGAGCAGAATTTTGTCACAAGCAGCACAAACAACAGCAGCTGTGTCAAAGTTAAGACCCATCTGGAGAGACAAGAATATATGTCTGAAAACTAAAATCAGACTATTGAGAGCACTAGTCATCTCAATCTTTCTGTATTCATGTGAGACTTGGACCCTGATAGCAGAATTAAATCGCAGAATCCAAGCTCTTGAAATGATATGCTACAGAACCATCCTTGGCATCTCTTACATGGACCACATCACAAATGAAGGCACAAAATAGGCCATTATGAATGCCTCCTCACCACTGTCAAAAAGAGAAAACTAAAATGGTATGGCCATGTCAGTAGAGCCAACAGTCTATCCACAATAGTACTGCAGGGTAGTGTTCAAAGTGGTAGCAGGAGAGGTAGACAGAGAAATAAGTGGACTGACAACATCACATATTGTAAGTTTTGTGGAGACACAGGCATTGTCACATGATCAAGGCAAGTGGAGGGAACTGGTCAAATGTTCAGCAGCACAGTGCCTCAACGACCACACTAGGTCAAGAGACTGAAGATGATGATGTTTAGTACACAGCTGTCTCCATGTGTTTGATACAAAATTGTATCAATGCTTGGTACACATGTTTCTCTATGTTTAGTACAGAATTATTTATTCAAGTTCGTTAAACAAGTAGTTCTCTGTGTTTGGTACACAATTGTCTCCATGTGGTTGGTACACAATTATCTCTGTGTTGGGTACACAATTATCTCTGTGTTGTGTACACAATTGCCTCTGTGTTTGGTACACACTTATGTTTATGTGTTTAGTGAACATGTGTCTCTATGTTAGATACATAATTTTCTCTCTCTCTCTCTCTCTCTCTCTCTCTCTCTCTCTCTCTGTTTACACACTTATTTATATGTATTTGGAACAATATTGCGTCTGTGTTTAGTACACAATTGTCTCTGAATGTTTGGTACACAATTGTTCCTAAGTATGTTGTTAATTGTCCCTATATATTTGGAACACAATTATCTCTGTTTTTGGTACAAAATTTTCTCTGTTTCAATTTGTGAAACACGCCATTATCCTAGTAATAACTTAAATTCTGACGAAAGGATATAAATTAACCGCTTCTTATTGTCATCATTCGTGTGAATTGGGATAATTTTCTCCAATAAATTAAAATCTCTTGTAAATCAAGTTCATCGGCCGCAACACAATTGCATTAAAACATGTTTTGTAACGTTTATTTGAAATATGTAATTTTAAACTTCTTAGACCCTTTGGTGGAAATGTCTTTAGACCTACTTGCATTCTTCCTTTCTATTCGTCGGTCCATCCTTCCGTCCCACTTTCTAAATAAACTTGGATTTTCAGATGTATTTACATTCCAATTTATTGTTTTGAATTACAGAAGTCCTCCTATGTCTGATTTTCATTTCCGCTGCTTCCGTATCCAGTTTATTTGTCCATTTCCATCACCATGTTTAACCATACACAGTCACAGGGTAGCAAGTAAGCGCCCAAATAACACAGCTTTCACTGACTCCGCCGCCAGGAAAATTATGTATGTGTGATTTATAGCCGAAAGGATGACTTGATAAATACAGTAATGTCTTTTTAATTCGGACGATTGAATGTGATATTAGTATTGGCATGCTCTCATAGTGAGCTTCATCGTTCTAAGGACGAACTCAAGCCTATTGATTTCATTTTATGAGTCCCATAACATTCTTTCAGTCAGCTCAAACTGTACTTGTTTAAACATATTAGCGGAACCAACTCCCACTAAATTTTCCGTACAATGATTTTAAAATTTTATTTTCCCCTATTGCCAAGTCACGATATGACAATCAATGCACCCACTGACTGTCTTAATAACCACACTCATGGAATCTAGTTTTTATCGATAATAATTGACAGATTAATGATCTCTTCCCGTTCTGGTGTCAAAATTACAGACAAAATTGTGTACTTTTTCTTTTCTTCAAAGTAAACTTTTCCCTTTTATGATCAGCATTTGAAATCCACAACTATATTGTTGTTCAAATGCTCGAGCGGTTTGAACACGCTCTTTATGCTCCAGGTGTCTAATTTGAATCTGAAAAATGCAACACTATCCAATGGTTCAATTGATATCATCTTTATAGATCTATTGATTGTTAAACTTATTTTCAAATTTAATCAATAATGTTTTAGTTCGGTCGGAACTGCATCAAAAGAAATTTCAGTAGATTTTGAATCGATTGAAAATTGATCACATTTCCCGGCAGCCACCTTTATTTTGTTCCTCTCAGTTACTTTTATTTTGCATGATCCCGCCTTGAGCTCTTCAAAATACATTTCTTTTCTTTCATTTTTTTATGCTGATATAATCCATCACAGCTCTAAGGTATTTATCCTTTTAAACCTATGCAAGGAAAACTATTTGACTTGGCTAAAATTAGAAAAAAATATGCATGCATCTGCCAGGTAAAATATAATGAAGTAAATCTCAGTCAATTTAAAAATAATTTGTATTCTTAAACTTTCAGCAATTTTTTTGATGACGTTTAAATACAGCTTTGATATAACATTACAAGTTTGTTATAAAGATTTATTGAATTTTGTTATATGTAAAAATTTGAATATATCCAAAGTATTTGTGAAATGGTTTCTGGATCTCCCTTTTAACTAAGTCACTGTAAGAAAGCGAACACCACCATTAACACCTGAACATCAGATCTCCTGTATTTATTAGTTACTATATATAGCTTTCTATTAATAATCGTTAACATGTGACCGTACTTGTTTTCATTAAGGTTAACCTGTGACCGACCTCGTTTTCATTTAGGTTAAAATGTGACCGTCCTCGTTTTCATTTAGGTTAACATGTGACCGACCTCGTTTTCATTAAGGTTAAACTGTGGACTTCCTATTTTCTATGACCGTCTTATTTACATTATAGCTGAATTGGGACCGTCTTAGTTTTTATTACAACTAACTATGCAAACACCTTCCACGGTTTGTGTCAAAACCGATTAAAAAAATAAACAAAAAAATCCTCGTTTATTAGAATATTTAGATTTTCATATAAAGCTACAAGTAAACACAGATGAAGAGGCAAACTGGCAGACGGACAGATGAATTGAAAGACGGAAAGGCGGACAATACATTACATCAAACGTTAATAACACATATGCATGAACCGAAATAAAAAGTCAGTTAATGTTTTCTTGCATTGCTTTTGTCATATACCCTTTTGTCATAATGGTTTTGCGACAGTATTTGGTATTTTGTTTTAAACAAATGAACACACGCGCAAAAGGTGACAGAAAAGTTTTCTTTTTTTCGCTATGATAAGAAACATAACGAAAACGCTACACGTAAAAATGATACTTTTGTTCACATCTAAATATTGGTTTTAAAACTATCATTTAATGCACAATTACGGACAGACTAAGAAGTAGGAAAACCAAACTGACAGATGAACAGAAGGAGAATGCGTGTGTTGGATTTTTAACGTAGCTTTAACAATTTTTCAGTCATATCACTACTATATCTGCATTGTGACAGTTTATAGCGATTACTAGCACTGGGACATCATGCCGCAGACATGTAGCATGATCTCCCACCCAGTCACATTATCCTGACACCAGGCCGACCAGTCCTAACACTAACCTCGTAATGCTAAGCGCCAAGCGAGACAGCTGCTTGTAACATTTTTATAAGTCTTTGGTATGACTTGGCCGGGGATCGAACCCACGACCTCCCGCATTCGAGGCGGACGCTCTAACCACTAGGCCCCTGGAGCGGTCGAGAAGGAGAATACATTGCGTCAATCAATATTGAAACACTATATACACAAAGACAAACATGTAACCTCTGACTAGGTGCACTGGCGACATCTGATGGACGTTGGAGCCTCATATCACCCTTATATCACCCTGACATGCACACGTGAAGGTATTACCGTAGTACATTGGAATAAAGACGGAAGTCAGCGATTTAAGAAGCACAGCAAACTTTAAAGTCAGATAATAAATCTGACACACTAAAGGTCATTGTTTGCGTGTAAAATGTGTTTTGTGTTTTAAATTTGGCGGATAATTAAAATAAAACGCGGAATGTCATGTTACAAAAAACAGGTTTAAGCAGCAAAATAAAAAATGGTGTCATAGAAACACACACACGCACAATATTGTGTTTCAGAAAGCACACGCATAGGAAATACATGAATATAAGAAATAAACGGCGAAGAGTTCTTTTTTCTTGTGTAGCAAATGTTTTTCTTCTTAAATGGCATATCTATTTTTCTTGCATAGCATATCTGTTTTTCTTCTTGTATAGCATATCCGTCTTTCTTGTATAGCATATCCGTCTTTTTTACTTTTGTATAGCATATGCTTTATTATCTTGTATAGCAAATGCGTCTGTTTTCCTTGTATAGCATATCCGTTTTTTTCTTGTATAGCATGTCTGTTTTATTTTCTTGTAAAGCATATCCGTTTTTCTTGTATAACATGGTAGTATTCTTGTTTGGTTCATCGTAGCTGCACACGTGTCATTTTCTATGGAAATGTCCTCTAAGGGTGGTGAAATGCCTAACGCAAAACGAGAAATGAGCTTTATTGTAAAATTTACGGCATGGTATCGTTGTAATCGTGGAATATTGGTTACAGGATTTTTTTTTCTATTCTATGTACAATACTTAAAAACTATTTTTCTTATAGTGTCTCATAAATGAAATGAAACTTAACAGTGTAGACCCAGATCTGCCATCCAATCATGCACAGGCATTAACGGATCAAAGTTAATAAAAACAAGCAGCGCAACCATAACCTGCCGCCAAATAAAGGGCTCTCATACTAAGGTCACGGTTGTAACTCAAATTCTTGAATAAAACAAACAGCGCATGTCCTGATCTGCCGTGCAATACTTCCCCATCATATTAAGGTCAAGGTCATCATATTAAGGTCAAAATCAATTTAAAGTCAAGGCTGTCGTTCAATATCTTAAATTAATATAAAAAAATAAGCATTGGTCCTGATGTCATCATATTCAGGTCAAGGCCATAACATTAAGGTCTGTGAAGATTCATAAACTAAATGTGTTATGCTGACTAAATATATGTTTGTAACTTACTTCGCTTCAGCTTGCATCGCGAGAAAGCGGGGGAAGTTTAAACTTGTTTAATTTTGCATTAATTTTACATTATCCTAAATCCTGACATGTGTATTCCATCAAACCTTGACCATCTGAGACACAAATAAATTTTATATCACAACTGCAAGTGATCTTGATTGCAAACTGTTTCTTGAAAGAGAGATTTGCCAAATTGACGTCGCTCTAATGCGTTACATTCAACGTATGTCATCTAACATCACTCTGCAAATGGTAAATCCTAAGGTATATGAGCTTTGCCATGATAATAATGCTTAGAATTCAAGTTTTCTGGAACAATAAACATCAGTTATTTTTCTAAAACCAAATTCTTGATTTTTCTTCAGATTTCTGTATATGGGGAAATATGGGGGGGGGGGGACACACACAGACACACGAGATTGTTGTCGGAAAGAGGAAAAAAGTCATCGACATAATTAAAGTAAGAAGTCATAAAAAAATAACTTACTCGATATCTGTATGGATACAATCTTGCATCGCTGTGATACCTTTAGTAGCACTTTCCTTTCAAAGAGATGGATAGATTAAATAAATGTTCATTCTTCATAAATTCCGCAAAAAGGTACGTATTCAAAAGGACGTAATTATAAATCTATACATATCACTTTCCATTATGCATAACACCTGCATGAACATTGGCATCATTTGGGGTAGGTTTTTCCATGCTGCTGACGTAACAGTTTTTTTTAATGAAACCATTATCACTGCTCCTCAGTTTTATTATAATAATGCAAACATCATCATGCCACGCAATTTTAAACATACAATTAATATCATCCTCTTTGAGAATTATGTATTTAGCAACAGGTGGAAAATTAGTTGTGGAAAAATACTGAAACTTTTGATTTCCTATATGGCTTACTTAAAAGGTTGGCGCTCAATAGGTAAAGAATTAGCTTCATCAGAAGGTGTAAGAGATTGTTTTTAGAAGTATAGGTTCAGGTGAAAGAGTATACATTTCATTAACTAAAGTAAATAAATAGAGAAAGTTTTAAAATGTTAACTTTACTCAGGTATGAGAAAAATTTGCCACAGATAACACCAGTAATCGTCGTAAATAAAATGCTTTGACAGATTTGTCACAGATAGCATCAGTAATCGTCGTAAAAAATGACAGATTTGTCACAGATAGCATCAGTAATCGTCGTAAAAATGCTGTGATAGATTTGTCACAGCATCAGTACTAGTCCTAAATAAAATGCTTTGACAGATTTGTCACATATAGCATTATTAATAGTCGTAAATAAAATGCTTTGACAGATTTGTCACATATAGCATCAGTAATCTTCGTAGATAAAATTATTTTACAGATTGTCACAAAGATCATAAACAAGTTGACCTTAGAAAAAGAAGAAAATGAACCGTCTACAAACACAAAAGAGAGAAAGACAAAGAAATTAGGGAAGATTGAAAGATAAAAATGGAACCAATATTTGGCTTATGTGACGAATAGCTTTTCTTTCAATCATAAATGATTTCAACTTATACATTCTAGATTTTAATGTTCTGCCACAAATATTCAAAGGCGGTAAATCGTCAAGCCCAAAACAACACCATTAAACAGCCAATTCGGACAATGTTGCACTGTTTGTGCAGAAGCAGTTAAGAGCTATTAAATGTGTTCAGGTAATCATTTGATAGGTATGCGAGAGGTTGGGGGTCTTCAACCTTTGTCTAGCCCATTTGTTCCACATGAAAGCACAGGAACGGCTCATTTTCCTCACAATGCCAGTCACTGTTAAAAAAGAAAGACGTAATTAATTAGAGCCACGGAGATGGAAAGTTTGGATCTTTCTAAAGAGTGTTCAAATTGGACCTCTTCCAGAATTACCGTGACGAAGCTATACA